>QVRM01001782.1:600000-1065000 GCA_003439945.1 Dermanyssus gallinae | reverse complement strand
TTGTACTCGCTGGCTGATGATACCTGAGTGACCTGTGAGGCTTGCAGAATTCGGCCTAATGATGTCCACTGCCGACAGCGACGGTCCAAGACTACAGCATTTCGACGGGCCTCGCACGATCTTGAGATTTACGGCGGTCTGATGCGGTACGACGCTCAGAGGCCGATCGGCGCCACGCCGCGTCGGCTGCTCTCCTTGCTCATCGACCTGCATGAGCACGTCTTCGTCGTTGGACGGCGAACTCGGCTTGACGTCGACGACCAAAGATGCAGAATCAGGCGATTCCGCCTTAAGTATCACCTGTGATTGGCACCGCCACCACCATCATTGCCGCATGATCATTATTAGTGTCATGATCATCATTATCATCATCATCATCGCACGTTGTCTTAAAGACAGCCGTTGCGAACAACAAAATATCACAAGAAAGAGAAGAAATCTCGCATTTTGAATCTATTAAATTAGTTTTAAAAAACCTAACATTGGTGAGAAAAGTAGGTGGGCAGACGATGGTTGTGACAATGCGTCGTCAACATGCTTCTGTTGTTCAGTTCAGTTCAGTTCAGTTTATTACATCCGTGTTTCATACATGGTCGTACTTATCACTCCAGTTATCTACTCGTATAACGTGATGAGTACTTATTGGCTAACCTATTGGCTAACTAGACTATGCACGTTGTTGCTGTTGTCACGTCTTTCAGGTGGTTCGAACGCGCGATGTACGACCGATATGACACGAGCGGAATGAGAGAGAGAGAGACAGAGGAGGAAGGAACACGGCGGGAAAGCACGCAGGGAAAGAAGAACGTGCCTTACTGCACTTACTCTTTCTCGCTTGACGTGGATCAGGCGTTGCTGGGTTATCACCGGCTTGGTGCTAATTGAATCAGGTACGGATGATGATACGGAACATGGCACAGACGACTCAGGAGTTGACCCGCTCGAAGTCGGCGGACCCGCAACTGGACCTGGTCCTCGTGAACCGATGGTGCTGGCGTTAACACAACTGGCGGAAAGTCCAGCCGCCGCAGCGCGCAGCAACGGCGTGCCCGACGTCACGCTTTCCGTGACAGGCAGTGATGTTGGAGCCGATGGGCCGATTAACGGTTGGACTTCGTTCTTGTTGCTACTACAACACGTTTTGTTGTTGTTGTTGTTGTTGTTGCTGCTGCTGCTGCTGCTGTTGCCGCCGTTGTTCGTACTGCCACGGAGGGTGTTGTTATTGCTGTTGCTTATGTTGGCATTGTTGTTGCTACTATTACTACTACTACTATTGTTGTTGTTGTTGTTGTTGTTGTTAGTGTTTCTGTTATTGCTGCAGAACAGGGTGACGGGCGTGACCGAGGCACCCGACAGGGTGGACGCGTTCGACGTCGTTCCGTTTAGGCTGTTCAGTATCAGAAGGCCGCCTCCGCCCTGCAGCTGCGAAAGGTTCAGTATGAAGCTCGGACGTGACCCATGTGGGCCATCGCCGTTGAGCGGGCGACACGGCGCCAACAGCACGCTCGTCGAACGGCCGCCGGCTGGCCCTGTTTGAGTAGCCGGGCCGGTGGCGCACGAGCCAGCGGCCGCTGCTGTGGCCGTTGACGTAGCGGTGTTTGTCGTCGTCGTCGTCGTCGTCGAGGTGGCCATGATCGACGTCGAGAGGGTGCCGAGGCTGCTGCCGTTGTGATGATTATTCGCCGTCATGGCTTGGGTGACCGGCAGAGGATCAACCTTGATGTTGTTGTTGTTGCTGCTGCTGCTGTTTACTGTAACTTGCGGGGTCGACGAGGAAACCGAAGTGCTCGTCACTGAGGATGAAGACATCGACGACGACGACGAAGAAGAGGACGACGACGATGATGATAATGCTGACGGTGGTGATGATGATGATGCTGATGACAGCAGTGAAGACACTGCGGAAAACGAAGACACTGCCGTTGTTGTTGTTGTTGTCGTTGCTGCTGCTGCTGCCGCTGCTGCCGCCGCTGCGGTTGTTGTTGTTGTTGTTGTTGTTGCAAACAACTGACCGTTCTTCGGCGAGATAATGCGGTGCACCATGTGGCCGCAACTCTTCTTCGTGTGGTTCGTCGGGCCCAGTGTCGCCACGCTGAAGCCACCACCTGCTCCGAGGGTAACGGCGGAGTGGCTGGCACCAGTGGTTGTGATGATACCTTGATTGTTATTGGTACCGTTGCTGCTGCTGCAGCTGCTGCTACTGCAACTGTTTGCGCTGACGGTGACTGATGACGGTGAGGTTGTCTGCGACAAGAACTGACCGGGTCCGCTGCTAATCGTGTGCGCCTGCGAGCCGCTTCCCAACACGGTTGTCTAGCGCAGAGAAAAACAATCACAGCAACAACAACAACATTAGCGGCAACAACGTTGACAGCAAAAGCGGTAACGACAGCAACAATAACGACAACGGGGCAACAATAAAAACAACAACAGCAACAACAACAGCAACAACAACAGGGTCAACAATCAAAACAACGTCGGCAACGATAACGACGACATCAGCAAGAAAGGACGCCAAAAGCAACGATGCAGACGACCATAGTAGTAACAACAACAATGTAAAAAGCAATGACGTCGACAACAGTAACATCAACAACAACACTAACAACGACAGCTGTGATAATTAAACTAAGTGCAACGACCACAACAACAACCGTAACAACAGTTCAGAACTCCCAGAGAAAAAACGCCTCAAGTCTCACATACAAACACACACACGCTCAAAGGAGAAAATGACAAGCGAGCATAAAAACAAAAAGCCGAGCAAAAATAGAATCCATACCTCGTATACATTACAAAATCCACTGTCGTTTTTAAGTATGTTAAACCTTATACAGGAGCTTAATTATCACTTTTGTTTTATATGATGGCTTCTCGAGTCGGTTTGTGCCTAAATTAATTTCAGTTTATGGATGTTAATGCCATTACAACCTGTACGCAACTCTAACGGGTGAAACGCTATCTCAAGTAAAAACAAGGCTGTTTTAGTATAAGAACCACGACGCTACATATACCCGTTTGCCTGCTCAAAACTGTTAAGGTCTTTATTTATAATTGTCGGTTTTGAAAATAGCATGCTTCGTCTGGAAAATGTTCGTGACGCTTGACAAATATTTACTAAGCTGCAAACTAAGGCCGACGAATCACACATCGTTCATACAAACCAATACGAATTTTAAATAAAGACAGCTATGCCCAATTACAATTTGTTATTTACAATATCACTATGAGCTAGAAACTATATTCAAATTTCGTACTAAAGCTCTACATACAGTCGAATGTCGTTCTACGCCTCAGGAAAAGCTATCGAGGTACTGTTAGCGCTGGTTGGCGAGAGCTATACAAGTTCCAACTGTGACTGAAGTTTAACACAGACATTCCGATTGTAATACATACAAGGTTTTACTCGCCAGATTTCTTACTTATACGGTGCTGGCCTATGCCTATATAAAATCCGCATTCATACCTGCACAATGGTCGCTGGCTCTCCTCGCGGAGGCGAAGATGCCGGACCTTTGGGTGTGGGAGGCTTCGTGGTAGAGTCGCAGGGGCATTCGTGCGCCTTGACGGTCAAGGCGTTCTTGAGCCGCTGTTTTTCGATCAGCTGCGTGACGATAGCCTCAACCGTATCGAGCGTTTTGCTGTACTTAATGCCTTCCTTCTCCTTCTCGTCTAGATCTCCATCCGCCTCCGTGTAAACTGAAAGCACAAAGCATGGCTTGGTTAAGTACTCACCGTACTGATTATTAGTTGAGATAAGCAATCCTTCAAGCGCATACGAGCGCATATGGTCGCGCGCTTACAGTGTTGGTGGTCTTCCCCAGATCAAACGACAGGCGCCACTGGTAGCTGGCAGGCCGACACAAAAATCTTCTCAAATATTATTGGAAATCGATTACAGCTATTACCTAGTGTCGAGATGCTTTACCTAGACGGGTGGGGCGCCGGGGGCGTGACATAGAAAAAAGTTTTCAACCCACATTGGTGCCGATACACCAGTCAGCTGTTGTCGAGGTGCAACAACGTGTATTCGAATGACGGAATGAGCAGAAGAAGGAGAAGAAGAGAAGGTAGTGGTAATTGTGTTCATTCCTGGATCCATATAAATACGAGTCATGCATATGAACACTGTTCGGCAAGACAAAAGGATGATTCTAAGCTCGTGGACGCTCCGCGCAAAACGGTTGTACGCCGCCACCAGATTAGCGTTTGCCCTCATGGAAGGTAAGTGCCGAGGGCGAGCTTGCGGAACTGATGGAACAGGAGCAAGAAGCACAACAAACAGACCGAACTAATATGCTAGAATCCCCGCGGAGATGAGCTAAGCCGCCGGAACAAGCAGCGTTTATAATGCATAGTAGATGCATAACAGAGCTTGAGCTTGAAGCTATGCCTGGAATTACATATATAATTGTACGCGTATATGTATGTATGTATGTATATATATATATATATCTCCGGAAATCTTTGTATATGCCGTGTTATATGACCCGGATATACCATGTCCACTCAGCTGAAACCCAACTGACCAGCCAGGCAAACTCAGATATGAATACAGAATTTCGCGGAGCTCGCTAATGCGTAACTGCGACGTTCTGGAGGTACTGTGAATCGAGTATGCATAGCTATCGCGATCTGGATCGCCCTAGAGGCTCGTACTTTCTACGTGACGCTAACTGGAAAAGAAGCGGATGAAAACTTTGAAAGCGCTAGCCGAGGTTGCAGACCATAGGCGCATCACACAGGTATCGCTGCGGATGTAACTGCTGCCTGCAGCCAAAAACGGCCATCGGTCAAAGCTTCGTTTTGTGTTATCTAGGGTGCGCAGAGCGCAACGTTGGCTTTGCAGATCCTAAGCTGAACATCCTGATCTTATATATATATATATATATATATATATACACAGCTTTCTGTTTGTGGCAAATTATCGTCAATCCAATTATCGTATGTATAAATTCTATAAGATAATATACATATCTATATAGCCTTTGTGGTTACTTATTATGTTTGTCAATGCATCACACGCCTATATATATATATATATATATATTAACGGCACTGGTTGCAGAGCTGCATCGCGACTGGTCACATGCCTCGAAGCCTTTAGTTTACTGTTTATATGGTATTTGCCCTGCTGCGCATACGTGTGTTCCTACGGGTCTCACATGACTTCCCGCACGTATCTGCCCCATGGCTACGCCCGTGACGATATAAATCGTCTCTCATTACTTTTCGTATAGTTCGTATATTCTTACTATTAGTTGAGAATAACCAATCCTTTAACGTCAAGAACGTTTGCGTGATGAACGCATCGTCAATGCGCCTATCAATGTGCACGTTTATTTGCGCTGCTCTACGACGCAAAAATAATGTTCAATTTGAAAATAGTTATACGAGATTTGCATATTTGTTGCACAACGTGGGTGCGAAAAGTTATGTTGAATCGCATAGACAACTAAGCTTCAGACGGTCAGTGTACGGCAGATTTGGGCATGAGGATTAAATGCTTAAAATCATACATATGTATGCATGTATATATATATATATATATACATACATATGTATGCATGTATATATATATATATATATATATATATCCAAAACACTAATTGCGTTGACTCTATTATGGCCGTTTTAGGAGGCTTTACAGTAAATATTGAGGTGAAAGTCTGACATCATCGTTCGATTCGCCTCTCCCCCCTCTTTCCTCTCTCTTGCTGCCTCCCCCCCCCTCTTTCCTCTCTCTATCTCTCTCTCTCTCGATCTTTCTCTCCATTATTCACGTTTGCTGGCTCTTTGTCTGTTTCACAGACACACGCTTTCGTATTCGCCCACTACTCTTAACTACTACTACTACTACAGCTGGTGGTGTTGTTGCTAGTGCCGTTGTTGTTGTTGTTGTTGATGGCGTCGTGTTGTCGTTGTTGTTGTTGTTGTTGATGGCGTCGTGTTGTCGTTGTTGTTATTGCTGTTGTTAGCGTAGTGTGGTTGTGGTTGTTGTTGTTGGCGTCGTGTTGTTGTTGCCGTCGTCGCCATCGTCATCAACGGTACACACAGTACTGAGCCATGACGCGGGCAACAAACAACGAGGGCTTCACGTCGTTTACTGCTCTCAGCTGACTCTCTTACGGCACCACTGTTAGCAGCAGCAACGACGACGACGACACAAACAGTAGTAACAACAACAACATCATAACAGCAACGCCAACAACCAGGACTGGCCGTTTGAACCCCGGGGACTGCCAGCGTGGATGCCGCAGCGCCGACTACTGCCACAAACTATACCGCAGATCGCAGGAGCTGGAGGCTGAAAGCGGGCTTGCAGTTAGTCGTCAGCACGACCTCATCACCACACTTGTACTGGGCGCGTCTGGGCGACGACAACGACAACCCGCATCGTCGCCGAACGTCCATCTATCTACGCTACGGTGTGATTGTAAGTGCCTGCATATAAGACGTCTGTCGCTGGCTGAATGTCTGGCGCTAGCTGTGTATGCGTGACAGCGACACGTATGTTTGTACGTCTATGCGTGGGGGCATGCAAAGCGGCGTGCATGGGGCATGCATGCATGCACATGCCCGCCTGTCCACCCGTCCGGCCGACCGCTTGGCTGTGCCTCTACGGGAGTATATGTGCGTTTTCCTGTAGGGGCGTCGGATATCTCCCGGGGGGAAGTGTTGAGCGCGGACGGGGGCGGAGGCCGAAGGGGGGGGGGGGGTTGAAGCGTGGACTTGTGCTCTGCAGCACGCAGGAGCCCCCTCTGCCAGCTTGCCGGGCGAGGTCGCGCCCAAGTAAACACGCCGGCCTCCAGCTAGAGCTCATAAACGCGCACTGCGGCCGTGTCTGACTTAATTGGGGACATCTCTCCTGCTCCTCCTCGTTCGCATTCTCGTTCTCTTTGCGCCTGAGTATCTCTCTTTCACGTCGTCACGTACGTTCATCTACGTTGGTCTCCTTCTCGTTGTCTTCTCGTCGTCTGCTGTGTTTGTCGTCGTCTCGCGTGTGGGGTGTTCCTCTCTCTCTCTCTCTCTGCCCCTCTGCCTGTGCGTATGTATGCATGTGTGTTTCGGCCGGCCTGGACAGGCTTTCATTTTATGACTTCTGTTAGGTGCTATAATCATTTGACGATGGTTCGAGCGGCAAGGATACACTTGGCTGCGCCGTTGCCTGGCGTATGTGGTGCACACACGTTGCTGCGGCTGGTCGGTCGCTCAGTCGGTTCTTATAACCGACCGACCGACCGCGCAAGAGAGCGGGCTGGCGTGAACCCCCAACGTACCCCAGCGTATGGTTGGTTAGTTGGGTGGTCGTCCTTTTGTCCGTGCGGGCGTCCGTCCGTCCGTCAGTCAGTCAGTCAGTGGGGTATTGCTGTTGGTCCCCTGCCGACCGACTGCTGTGTCCGCATGGCTGCCCGTGTTGTTTATCCAATGTTGCGCGCAAACGCAGCTTCGTGGGGCTCGGCGTCCACGAAGCAACATCAACGCATGCAGCATGGGGGTCCCCGAATCGCCCGTACAACTTCCGCCGCCGCTGCCGCCGCCGCCGCCGCCACCACCACCACCACCACCACAACAACAACCCGCATTTGTAACGCCGTGCTAACTCTGACTGGCACTCTGGCTATAAACACGTAATGGTTTTTCGATTTTGACTCGCTGCTTGCTTAACTTGCCATGACGTTTGGCAAAACAACAACGACACATACACGGTGGAAAACACAAACCCCCACCCGTAACCAGTAGCAGGGTCCACACAAAACTAGTTAGCTATTCAGGCCTATCAGCAGGCTATCAGGATCACGCGTAACAAGGCAAGGAAGTGGCAATGATAGCAGTGATCGCGTGGTCGCTACTATTGCTCTTAATGTCGGAACTTTTTGCTGTGCTCTTTCTTGTTGTTATTGCTATTATTGTTGTCGTCGTCGTCATTTTTTTGTAGCAAGCGGCTGTTTGTTGTACAGCGGTGTGAAGCAAGCGTGTAAGTGGTAAGCGACCGTTGAATGCTGTGTTGTGTTGTGTGGAGCATTCCTTACACATGGGTTTGAGCTGCGAGATAAGCTCATCCTTGCTCCACTCCTTGGCGTCAGCGCAACACGAGAGAGAGGGCGTAACGACCATCTTGGAGTCATCGGAGAACGGCACGTTTAGGTAGTGCACGAGCACGATATCCGGATTCTGCAACAGCCAGTAGCAGCGCCGATGAAACGTCGCCACAATTGCCGAGTGCACGTAGCAGCCATAGATACACTGTGGATGGAAACGGGACACAACAACAAATTCATCGTTATCGTAAGCCTGTGCGCGCATCGCTTTCAATCACTCTGGGTCAGCTCACCCGACTATCGGCCAAGAAACGCTTTTATGTGAACAAATGAAGCAACGAACCAATACAAGAATCCTCCGCTGGAGAGATTTTGCGAAAGATAGCCGCGTACGGCAGTATCGTGGGTGAGCCTAGCGACAGAGCAGAAGTGCTTAGAAACTCAGCACTACATGTTACCAGTCGAGCCCGGTGGCGTGGTGGTTTAAGTCTGCGCCTCCCAACCGGAGGACACACATAGGTGCGCATAGGGTTCGAGCCCCTACCGTTGCATATTTGTATTTAGGGGGGTCCGTCTATGAAGCAATGTGAAAAACAGTTCCGTGGACGTTAAATCTTGGCTGAGGAATCAGCCCGAAAACTTTACACGTTATCAGACGAGCTGAATGACGCCTGATAACGTGTAGTGCTGTGTTTTCTCTTTATACTTAGTTAAGCTGATAACTTGAACACTATTCTCGCTCTTCGCAGAGTACGTTTTGACAACAGGCATGGTGATCAACAAGGCCTAAGTAAGTTACAACTTACTTAGGCCTTGTTGATTTTTTTGCTAAATAAGTGGGGGGGTACATGCGTTACTCTTTACCATTTATGTCAAGCCGCTATGGTGTGAAATACGTAGGGCTTTGTGAAGCCATGGGGAAGGAACACAACACTTGCAAACTGTTTTTAAGAGTCCCTTAAGTGGCTCTGGAGTGATATACGCAATATTTTATTACAGGTTACTTTACAAATGTATACATTTATGCATGCAATGAAGAAGGAAAACAGACAATGTTTGACATTCTTTATTTAGACATTTGTAATGACAAAGAAGGCTGTAAGCCAATCGTGCCATTAGATATGTACTAATTCAACTTATAGCGAAATAAGTGTACGAACTCCTATTTCTCAGATATAGTTCAAAGTTTAAGTACACGACTGCGCGGACCCGAACAGTACAAATTCAGGGCACATTTTTAAAATACATTAAAATAAGGAGTGATACTTTGTACTTCTTTTTAGAACACACGAATCCCAATTTTGTAGCTCATGAGAAAAATTGCAACAATTCATTAAGTATAAAAATAATGACACGATTCTCTTCACTAGCAAAACGTGAGTGCCCTGAAACCCGGGTTCCGAGAGCTTTGTATATATGTTTTGTGCTGTAGTTCTTAGAGGCAGGCCGTGCAATACATCAAGCCTTTTACCAATATGAATGCCTAAAGAATGCAGCATGCGTATCACATAGTAGAAGCTCACTAACGGATACAACTTTATACCGATTTGTACACATAAAGACTGACTGCAGAGTTACAGATATGAAACATGTGCACTTAAAGAAAACGACGTTAATTTAATTTTTGGGTCTCCGTCTAGCATGCATGTTTAGTTATCAAGTCGTTGTCTAGAAGAGACACTTCTCAGGCTAAAGCAGCTTAATGTATCGTAGCATCGAATAAAAACGTCGATATACAGGTTATACTCAGAGATCGATTCTGTGGTATGGTAACAGCTATAGCAAAGCTCATACGTTTACGCGGCAGACAATTGGCTGACAAAACGCATCCTACAAATCAATAGATTTGCTGGACACAACAAAAGCGAGCACGTTAACCACCGACAAGTCTGCCTTACTTGACACGACAACATTTTATGTAAAGAAATACTAGAATTGGTAAAAGTGATATACAGAGAATCAAGAGAGATATGCTGCGCGGCATACGCTAAAGTACTCGCCAACTTTAACACAAGGAAAGACAATGCGTCATGGGAGAAGCTACTAGTAACGCCAACATTAATGCAATGCATCCCAGCACGGAGGCCCAATGATCGGTCGTTATGCTAAATCTTCAGGCGTCACATTACCGACTCGCGGTTGAAAACACTCGCAAACCTTCTGGACGGCAAGTGTAACAGCAACAATATATGATATGATGCACTAGTTGATACACATTACGACGATTAGGAGGAAGATGGCAAAGCGGAAATTGACTGAAGGTGAACTGCGTTCCGCCGCACAAACCCTGCTTTCGGTCGACTCGTTAGCACCATTCAGCAATCACACGAGGCAAGAATTAAGAAGAAAGCACCCGGCCCTCCGTTAGCAAATGCAAACGAGCGTCTAAGTGATCTTCAGGTACCAGCAGCAACAGGAGGACACGTCGTTCATGATAAATTGGTTGTTGACGCCGTCCGATCTTTCGCCGTAGCATCTGGACCTGAATTAAATGGGTTTCGTCCCCGACACCTCCGGGACAAGCTTAACAAAATCATACCCTCTTCCGTGAAACTTCTGTAAGAAGTGTGCTCTCTGGTGGCCTCGGTAACACCAGCCTGCCTTATTATGTCTGACGATCTTTTACGGGGCAAACCTTGCGGCCCTAAAAAGGGAGACAGGGGTTCAATCAGACTCGTAGCATGTGTCCTCACAATCCGAAGGCTGGTAGCAAAGGTGGCTATCACCATCAGTAAGAAATCCATAATGAAAGCTTTAGGACCGAAGCAATGAGGGATAAAGAGAGGCGTGGAGCCTTTCACGCAGTACGAGCATATATCAAAACAGACGGTCCTGCGGGTTCTGTCAAGCTAGACTTTAGCAATGCTTTTAACACGATACGACATGACGTAATATTAGAAGAAGTGAGACTACACTTGCCGGAACTTTTGCCGCTGCTATCGAAAAGCTGCATACATCCTTCACTTCTATACTGGTGTTACAAAGAACTACTCAAATCGACAAATGGAGCGCAACTGGGGGACTCACTGGGCTTTGCCTTGTTCAGTCCGGAAATCTCCAAATGAGGGGCGCGAATGAAAAGCCGCTGAACATCTGGTACCTTGAGGATGGTACATTAGGAGGACCGGCAGAAGTGATGGTCGCTGACATACTCGCGGATGACAACTTTTCGTGGAACATTGCCAAATGCAAGGTTATAACGGTTAGGAGAAACACCAAAGAACGAAACAAATCACGCAGAATCATTGCTGCCGTTTTGCCGGGCTGTACGCGAGTTCTCAAAGTATTTTTAAAACCTCAGTAGATACACGCTGTGCCTTGTCACAGGCACGTCTGTTGGCTATGTACTCATTAACGGCACAATGCGTTTGGAGATATAGTTTGGGCTCCCCCAAATTCAACTACACATTACCGGCGTCTTGCAATCGTAAGACGACTCTACAAGGAACACACTGAGTGACTCCTTAACATTGACTTCACGGACAGCACCGGGCGAAGAGCAAGCTTGCCCATAAAAGGTGGATTGGACAACAGAACTGACCCACATATGTTATGCAGCGTCACTATTCGAATTTTGCCGGTTGACAGAGACACTAGTTAACCCAAGTGGTAACCACCTGCTGCAAACAGCTAAGTAGGAGGCAGAGACACTAGTTAAATTGAGGCTGCATCCAGGACCTCGGAAAAAAACATACAACGCAGGGCGTGCTGGACAATTACAGATGCAAAGTCATAGTTCGTGAGTTCACCGAAAACCTTAAGGTTCCTACAGAACAAGCGGTCTTCTTAGTCGCGCGAGAGAACGTCAGCGGCGGAGTTCATCTGAGCTTTACTGTCACTGCAGCTCTGCTGGATAACATCTCATTCCGCATAGTGTCGGCTCTCAGA
Organism: Dermanyssus gallinae; assembly: GCA_003439945.1. Lineage (NCBI taxonomy): Eukaryota > Metazoa > Arthropoda > Arachnida > Mesostigmata > Dermanyssidae > Dermanyssus > Dermanyssus gallinae. The sequence goes on along the minus strand of QVRM01001782.1, from coordinate 1,053,070 downwards.
ATCGGCGGGCCAATATGCGAACCACTTATTTGCAAGGCATGCGGAAAACCAGTGAAGAAAGATGGTCTCCGTCCATCATCAAGAGCTACAGCCGGGCTCCTAGGCACACCAAATTGAACGCAGTGATTCTGAGATCTCTTCGAAAGACAGGAAATACTTCGCATGCTGTAACCCAGGCTGGGCTCTATGACGATAAAAAGCCAGACGGTGTCACCATCCCGTCGCGGAATAAAGGCAAATGCTTGGTTTGGGACACGACGGTCTTCTGCACTGCCGCATCGTCTTATTTGAGCCACAGCGCCACCGAGGCGAGATGGGTTACCGAGCACGCCGAAAAGTAAAATCGATCAAAAACAAGCAAACACTGGGGATGCCGCGAGAGAATAATAATAATAATGTTTGAGCGTCGGTGACCACTCAACGTCATCTTGGCGTTGCTTCTCTGCAGTTTCACCCTTTGTCGGAGGAACGCGGTCGATTATGGTTCCGCTGTGGCTTCAAAGAGCTTCTTCCCAAACTCGTTTGTCAGTTTGAGTACTGAGGCTACTGATGGCACGGGACTAGTCGTCGGCCAGCTTCCTTCCGACGATCTCGGACGGAAACATGTTGAGCCACGCTCCGGCCGAGTCGAATGAGACCGCTTTCAGTCTAATGTCATCTACATCTAACTCGCAAGCCGACAAAGAGTTACGTGGGTCGCCTGAGTAGTGATTTGGTCCCACCCCTTCTGCCTAGTGACCTGCTCTTTAGAACGACCACCAGACTGCCGCGTCTGTCAGATCCGAACGTCGTCCTGCTGATGGCTGATGAGTCTACCGGTAGTAGCGGCCACCGCGGAGGCACAGCTATGTGACAAGGCCAGGAAGGCAAGGAAAGGTCCGTGGCGAATGTCCATTCCATCGAGCCGGGCCTGTAGGCTTGTCTGCGTTCATGCCTTACCCTCAAACACTAGGTCGAGGAAGCTTTCCACGGCTCCCCTCACCTGGTCGTCGAGACTCAAAGTTTCCTACGGCAGAAGGAGGGCAGGTGAGGTCCATAGTACGTACAAGACCTCTTGGTTGAAATGTTGGCTTAGTGTCTCTCAAGATTGCCCAGCCGCTGGTAAAGCCAGGAGGCTTGTTCTCCCCTCTCGGCCATTATTGGGCCAATCCTGTCGGGAAACACCGCCGTACCCAGCAGGTCGAATTCGCACTGTTTTTTTCACAAGGATGCTTGGGGGCTTCTTTTAGCCTTTGAAATCATGTAGGAATTCCTCACCTTTGAAGGATTGAACTGCGGCCTGCTTCGAAGGATTTTTGTCAAGAAGGGTCATACAGTCGAGATAGAACATAGAAACCCTGGATATCATCTGAAGCAGACTAAACAAAAGGGGGCGCTGCGTCCCCCTGCTGACTCCCAGCTGGTGACGTGATTTCAATCTCACCGAACATCAAGGGACTCGGCCTGATAAATGTCTCCTGCATCTTTTAATAGAGGGCCGGGGCGCGCTTTGACATCTCTCAAGAGGTGCCTTCATTTGTTAAAGCTAAAGACATTTTCAAAATATTGTTTTATAAGGCAGCGTTCTCGTTGTCTTCGAGAAAGTTGCAAGCTGTGTGAACTACTATTTCTGCTTATTATCAGTGGAATACCCCATCTGCCGTGGCTGCAGGGAGTTTTACACATTGACCAAGAGAAGCATAGTCTTCGTGGCTAGCACACAGAGTGCAGCTGGCTGTGGGTCGGTATTCCTCGGTTTTCCTCCTTAGGGCAATAAGCCACTCGCCATATATGACGCTTCTCACACACGTCTGATATTGCATATTGACAAATGTTTCCAGCACATTATTGTGGTTTTCGTTGGCAAAGAAAAGGCATTTTATGTGGTCGGGCGTAAGGTCATCTTGGCGTTGGCGAGTAACCGTTGAAGAGGAGGGGGGAAATAGGGCGGTAGGCGTCGGCTGGCTGGTGACGGCCTTTCAGTCTACTGGTGGTTGGCTAGCGGGTAGAGAAGAAGGTTCCACAAGTGGAGCGCGTAGAGAAGGCAGCGGTTGTGAGACTCTACTGCAACTACTAGTAGTGGCAGCGACCTATCAAAGCGCGGCCGCACGTAGTGGTATCGGCGTGTTGTAACGCTACTGTTAGACTCGGCCATATTCATCTTATGAGCCCTTCCTCGGTGAATCTATCTGACACATATCTTCACTAGGAAAGCTCATTGAACACCACGAGCATTGAAACTACTCATTAGCCATTGCTGCTGCTGCTTCTCCTGTGAAACAGAGCAGTTGCTGGCTTTCATACGGCTGTCAACTTTTCATGCCTTGCTGTTCCAAGGAAAAAATGCCCTTTTCATTGTCGGGGCGATGAGTTGTTAAAATGACTGCTGGCGCCACGTTGTAGATTAGACTTCATTTTCAAAATGTAGTTAAGCAGCCGCAATAATAATAGTAACAGTAAACACTGTGTAATATGTAGAATGTTGACACACTCGCACAAACGGGCAGATACGGACGATAGCCCGTTCGGCAAAATATTCTTATTAACATTAAAAACAAATATGTTTGCTTGCTTTTAAATGGCTACGCGCTTACTGTGTACGGCAATACTAATGTCTGAACTCGCGCATTACTTGAGCAGTCGAAAATCTCGCTTCGTCTACTCCCTGGTTAGTGTCGTCCTGCCAACTGCCCACTCGCGGCATGTCGTCATATATCTGGTCTGTTGATGCAGCTCAACAGGTGCAATCCTCTCTATCTGCCGTGAATCTGTATGACACTCGCGTGTCTCGCAAAACGGATTGCACAGCTTGCAGGGAGCCTTACGGGATATTTCAGCGGTAACCGAGCGTGCAGCGTATGACGACGATTCGGCACGATCTGACTGAATTATTGACATGTGTTTGTTTGTTGTAAGAACGTTGAGAACCATGAACTCTTGTTTCAATAATGTTATAAACTGCCATTGTATATAACAATAAACGAGCAATATATATATATATATATATATATATATATATATATATATAATTTCGTCTAAAACTCTAAGGTATGGACAGGCTCTATGCGAAAAAAAATGTCAAAAGAAACGAAAATGTTTTGCATAGGAGTGAGATGAAAACTTAGCTGGGATTTCAGGGTGGCTGTCCGACATAAGTTTATAAAATGCATGGTTATGAAAGAACGCACCACTCATTAAAAAACCAAGCATACCGGCGCATTCCGGAGAATTATATATATATATATATATATATATATATATATATGTATATATATATATATATATATATATATATACAAAGACAAAAAAATAATCATATGTATTGGATGTTCCAGTGCTGCGTACACGGGCTTTCAGCCTTACGAACTACACGACTATAATGTTGTAAAAACATAAGATACTGTAAATAAAACACACTTAAAAAAATTATATATATATATAAGCAACCCACCCCAACTTTTTTCAGACGATTTTATGGCAGGCGGTTTTCCAATGTTCCTATAGACGCGTCTACCTTACTCAGTGCTCTGATTAACAACGATGATAATACCAACGAGTGTGGGACGACATTTGCTTGCAATTTTACCTTCCATTATCGCATCTGTACTCGTCCTCGGAGACACGCTTACCCAACTAAACGTCGGCCTGTCTCTTCTCCCACTTTCCATCACCACCATCACCACCACCACCCACTATTGTCATTTCACACACACCCACTATTTACCAGCCAGCAACGAATACAAAAAGACGACGCTGAGCTAAAGTTGTTTCTTGTTCGCCAGCGCTGTCCGTCGGGAGCCACGGCAGCGACTGCCGACCGCTGTTGGACGACATAAGCCCATTGGTCATCTCATTTAGCAGGCTAGTCGGATCTTACAGGTTGAAACGTCTCGGTCGGTCGATCGGTCGAAACCTCCTTGAGACCCGGGCTCTGTCCGACGATTCCCCACCCTCCAGCGCTTGTGACCCCCCCCCCCCCCCGACCTCGCAGGCCGATCTCACAGGCCAAGGATCCAACTCCCGCTCATGGATGGGACCGATTTGGCTGGTGTAGGTCTCCTGCCGAACCAAGGCCACTAAGCCGATGGGCCCCTGTCCGCCACCGGCCCGCCTGCTTGGCGTCGACTCCCCAATTTTCCAGGTCAGTGGATTCCTCTCTTTTTCATCATCGTCGTCTACCTCTTCTTCTTCGTCTTGTTCTGCTTCTTCTTTTGCGAAACAAGCCGAAGCTAAGGGAGCAATCGAAAAGCGACCTTTCACCTTTCCTCCCCCCCCCCCCTTCCTGCGCCCCGTCTTCTCATGCTTCTCGGTCGCCTCGTGTACCGTGCTGGCTGCCACGTCTTCGGCTTGACCCGAACAACAAGATCAACTACGTTCTCAACCCCCCCGGCCCAGGCCCCCCGCACCAGCATTGGGCGGCCGCCACAAACCGCTGTCGTGCTGAATTTGGGGGTGGTAGGAATCCTTCATCCCAAGTGATCATCGACAGCCGCTTTTCGCCTCAGTGCAACGATATACGTCTACCATGACGGCTACTACCACTCCTAATACGACGACTACTACTACTATTAGACTGCTATTAGTTCTGCTTCTACGACAAGTACTTCTACTACTATACTATACTTTCTGCGTGTATCTCCGCCGCCGACAAACACATTGGCCAAGTAATGTGTTGTATACCGGCCATACCGTAATATCGTCGAAGCGAGCCAACACATGACGTAAACACATACCTTGCGGCTTGCGCCCTATTATCGTTTCAAACACGGTTAGCGATTTTTTCTATATGTTGCGAAGTTTCATTGTGCTCCCCTCCCCCCCCCCGCCGCATGTCACTGCTACGTTTTTATCGCCGTTTGTACTTTCTCTGCAATCGGTTCTCTTTCTTCTACGCTTGGCCGTGGCCATTTGGTCATTGCGGTGGCATAATGTGCTTTGTCCTATGCTTTCCTGTTATCCAGTGTGTTTTACTGAGGTCCGTTGCGCTGAAATTTAGGTATATTTAAAATTTAAGTGAAAATACACTACCTACTGTTCTATAGCTGATAGTCTCTATGGTCTCTGTGTCTCTTCATTGACTTCCAAGAATGTTTCTCGTTCATCTCCACGACGTTGTCACTACGTTGCCGTATATTACGATCGGCACCTAGTCCTCACATTTTAAAGGTCTAAACCCCAATGACGTTCCAAAACGACCAGGCATGACATCAGTTATTCCTGTCACATGCTCAATCGTTTTTGTTGCTGTTGCGAATAGGAAACAGTTCGTCTGTTGCAATCGATCTAATTAGACCAGTCTACCTAATTAGACCGATCCGTGCGGACTCAAGTCGTGGTGCTCAAGTTTATCTCAGAATAAAGTTTATCGTGTTCAAGTAGCACGCACAAAGGTCTACACATTTGCTTCTGTCTAAAGAATACAAAGCTTGGAAACTGTCGCCAAATAATCATTGGGAAACTAACGGAAATAATCATGCAATTGTTATTGGCCAGAATTTTTCTACTGACTGATGGACTGTTTTTTACTAGGATAATTGAAAACGCGAAAGCACCCATTACACTCACAATTGATTTGGTTTGCTTATAAACATGTTTGGATCGAAATTGTAATATCATTCGAGGTAGTGCACAATGGTAAGTAATACTGCCTCAATTCTAAGAAACATTTTTACGAAAGAAGGACCAAGGGCTTGCTTGGTCGCTGATAATGAGTCGTCGACTGGGAATCGACTGCCCTGAATACTATGAAAACTTGCACACTGCTGCAAGTATTTATATTCACTGCAAGCAAAACGATAACAACTTTCACACTAACTTATGCGATCGTTGGTTTTTTGGTTATACCTGTGGACAATAACATGGATTGTTACTATATAGGCATAGCAGACAGGGTATGATGAAACCCATTTAACCTATAACTTATATAATACAAAATGAGTAATATAGCCATTTTTACGCATCGTTTTAGAATGCTATTGAGCTAAAGTAGTCCAGGTTTATCGCTACGAGCTCAATCTCCTAACATGCACGCTTTTTTATGGCTCTCATTTAAGAAAAACAGTATACAATCGCTGTGCGAATGTGCTAGAAACGTGAGGTTTCGAAAGCGCTAATTGAAAATGCCGTCATGAGCCTAGAAGTAGAGCATTCTTTAGAGATGAAGTCTGAACGAGCCGCTCTCGTTGCATTTGAAGATCATCGTATGCCACCAGTTCATCTTATACTAACGTCTGATGAGGGTTTGGCTAACGATGTGCCGGCGGGCATAAAATCAGTAGTACTACAGTTTTAAAACACAGAAGACTGACACTCCTGACTTAGCACCCGTCTGACAAACGATGTGAAGCACTCCGTGCCCCTCATTCTAATGGATTTTGGAAACGTATTTGGGACTCTAGGCGCATCTAGACAAATCTCCCTGAGTCCCAAATACGTTTAGTGACGCGTGGCTTGCCTTCAACAGCCTCTAACAGGCCTCTCTTTATACGTGAGTGCGGCAAGACTCAATAAGTACTCACTAATGGTACGCCTGTGGTCCCATGGAAAATATCTAAATTGGAATATGGCGGTGTTTAAAACAGCAGCATGTACCTGCGTACCTGCATTACAATTCAATTAGGGCAGAATGGGTTATGAACCGTGCTAGCGCGGACCAACCACGTAAATAATTCGAGCTCGTTAGACAACACCACCTTATGTCTGCCAGAGAACAGAGTCGCTTCAGAAGAACTTGGCAAGACTTATTGAAGAGATTATAGAAGTCGACCTACGCATTTAGATAATTCGTTTCATCATCTGCCTGAGGAGCTAGCTAACTTTTCCGGTGGACTTCTGCAATCTCTTCAATATTGGAGAATGCTGTATTCATAGTAGTAACCATGTAGTTAAGGTTTGTTCAGCTTCAGGACCTGTTGCCCATACGTCCATACCTTCACGACTGAAGTGAAATGCCAATCAAGCTTTAATAGCCAAAAACTTCCCATGCATGGTGAGGAATAGAATTAACGGTGAACGTAGCTATATTAGTTATATTCCGTGTACAGACGGTGCTGCTATTGGTGTAGCTACTAGCCAATAGAAATTCTGTTGTACGTGTACAATGGGAAAATCTGTGACCGAAGTGCATGAAATGCTTGTCGAGGCTTTCGGCGAGAATGCCCTCGGCCGATCACAGTGCTTTGAGTGGTTTAAAAAGTTCAGCAGTGGCAATTTTTAACTGAACGCCGAAGCACGTTAGAACCGTCCAAAAAGTTTAAGGGCACCGATTTGCAAGCTTTGTTGGACGCAGATAGTACGCAAACGTAAGAATTTGCTGCGCACTTAAATGTGTGCCAAGCAACAGTTTGCAGACGCTTGAAGGCCATGGTAAAGATCCTGAAGTCCTTTAAGTGGGTTCCACATGAACTGAATGAACAACAAAAACAGAGCCCACAAATCACTCGAGCTTCTGCCAGGTTCAAACATAAGTAATTCTGCATCGTATCATGACCGGAGATAAAAAGCGATCTCCCTTGACAATTCCAAGGGCCAAAAGTCATATAATCGATTTAAACTAGGCATTGCGCGAAAAAACGACAAGAATACAAAAGATAGCTCAATTGATTTTGCTCTACGATAACGCGTCATCACACGAAACGGAGTCGGTAAAAAAACTTATAAAGCATTTTCAGTAGAAAATCCTTCCCCACTCCGCTAGTTCGCCAGACTTGGCTCCATTTGAATATCACGTCTTCGCATCGCTGGGTCACGCTCTGGCTAAGCAGAAATTCTCTTCGTACGAAAATGGGCATGTGATTGGCTTGCCTCTAAAGATAAAGACTTCTTTTGGCGAGTATATATATATATATATATATATATATATATATATTCGTACTACAGCCGCTGGTCTCAGAAATCTGGATAATGAGGACTGTGGCGCACTTGCAGTTTGCGGTCTCACTGCGTTGACGCTGCGAGTATGTGAGAACCAATCTTAGATTTGAACGACGTGGAATTCGTGTTCAACGACTCCATACTTTAGACCTGCAGCGGTCGTTTGCATCTGGTGTAAACTCCCAGAACGCAACAAGCAGAAACACGATATTGTGAAGCTTCCGACGACAATACTAACATAGATAAAGCGCGTGTGCTTAGTCGATGAGTGAGTACCGATAAGTGCGCAGGGCGGCTTCTAGGAGCCTTCACATTGAAAAGAAGTGTTGCCGAGGTCGTCGCTAGGAACGTAGCTCTTAAGCAGATGGCACAAAGACTTGCTTCCCATTGTTATTTCTGGGCAGATGATAAGAACTTATTGGATGGTTAGGAAAGCATCTCTTATTCAGTGTCTCTCCATTCAGCACATCCATCTTCTACAACAGTGAATGTAGAATGATTAGAAGTAGAAGAAGAAAAAGAAGAAGAAGAAAAAAGTCAGGATTAGACATCAAGCAAGATAATGCGTACAACTGCTGTGAAACATTTGATTATGTTATAAGCTGGAGAATATATATTCAAACACGCAATATTAGTCATAACTGGCCGGATACTGCAGGAAGTCTGCTATTTGTAAAACCAAATTTAGAAGCCTTGTTACTTATACAAAGCATCACCCTATGTTTTTAAATAGAACCATGTTTGCTTTTTATAGCACTAGATATACATTTGGAGCTGCAGAGAATAAACATACTGATGGTAGAACCCGTTGATTGTAGTGGCCGCGTAGAAGGTAGTTAGGCTACCAAAGAGGGTAGGGGAGATGCCAACGAAATGCCACGCAATTTTGAGCCTGGGAGTGAGAACGAATGCGGGTTTAGTGGGTGTGTGGGTTCCACACTTGTGGTTGACAACTGCCGGCGACGCCTGTGAATTATGCATCTCCAAAGCCTTTTATAAAAGACTACCAAAAGGATCCTACGGAAGTCTAATTTTATAGATAACCTTGATTACAGTCTTTTGAATGCGCTCTGTTTCTCTCATGTGAAATAAAGATTGTGGTTTGTTACTTGCGATATATAACAGTGCTTTTCCGGCTAGTGGCAGGGGGGACTTTACTACAGCGCACTGCAAAATAACCATACGGTTCGCAAATTATACGCTAAGCGTTTCACATGTAAAACTTCTTAAATTACGAGTCACCGACTTACATGCCCTTATCGTCCTTAAAAACTATCTGGTCGTTGGCAGGCAAAACGACGGCTGCTTACTGAAATATCCAAAGAACGTGTGCAATGTTTTTGCGTCCACACAATTATTGAGAAAAACTCAATACGCCGCAGACGCCCGTCAACATTGGCATTAACGGATGAAACCAGTTTGAAGGAGAGCTACTCGCATATCGGCCGAGGATATGCGGAAATCCGAAGAAAAAATAATAAAAAAATACGAAGAAATATTACCTGAAATACGAAGAAAAAATAAACAGTCGAGCGAGAAAGCTTCCTGGTTAAGAGCTTTGAGCTCTGACAGGCGGCGTGCTCGCGCTTTGCTGTGTGTCATTATTATCGCCACAAGCATTCGTCTTTACCTTCACCACACCCCCAGCAGCCCACCCAAGCAGTAGCAATGCTTGCCCACCCGTTGTCATCTATCCGTTTACCTAGCTGCTCGGTCGACAGCAGACCGCTGAGTATAGGGCAGAGCACTATCCGAAGGATTTCGGGTTCAGCGAGGCAGCGCCAAACATTGTTGTTGACGTGAAGGCGACAAGACGTGTGGTCGGTCGTAGAGCGTTCTTACTCACTCGCGAGTTTGTCTTCGAGCTGCCAGTATGAGTAGTTCATATGAGGATTATACCTCTCTCTCTGCTCCCGTTTCCCATTGTGGGCCTTACGTGCGTCATTCTACGAACGTGTGCGGCGGATTGATAAAGGGATTTCATCTTCCATCACGGATGAAGGAGTTAGGTGGTATGTCATCACCACACTGCCAACCTGTCGTTCTCCTCTCTGCTTATCCACCTTGGGAGTCATCTGTCCAAAGCCTAGACAACTTCTAGCAGATACGTAACTGATACCCGGCGACTGATACATGGCGAAGAAGGATGCTGGCAATCTCGACATAAAAAAAGCGTCGGCGATCCGAGTGTAGCAGAGCACATATCGAAACCAGCAATTTGTTGGCCTGACAAATCAAATTATGTTCGTGCTCCTAATAGTAGGCCGTAAAAGAAAATTGGTTCATGCCTTTGCGCAAGCAGCGTTTTGATTATGGCATGCTTAGACTTTTAGCCAGATTGCGACATATAATAAAAGTGTGGAGTGTGCCAGGTTAAAGTTAGAGCCCAGACGAAGGCCAGTTTTAACCCAACCTGACAGCAGAACAGAAATGACTAAGAAAACAAGCCCCGGTTTTCTCTCAAACGTTAAAGCTTTAAGGTAGTTTGTTGCAATGTTTATAAAGAAAGCATGCCAAACTAAGGGCTCTATATGGGTAGAACTATTGCCTTCCAAATTCTAGTGGTGGACGTGGTACCCAAACCCCACAAGGACGATATAGTGCGGATGAATCAAACCACTTCCATATAAATCAAAAGCACTCTCATATAATACAATGTGGGCAAGATTTTATCAGTTAGTCAGCCAGGTTCCGCCAAAAAATATCAGTGGCACGAAGAAGTTCCTGACGAGCTTAGAGGCGCCAAACAAGCAATGTCTGTTAAGGCTCCTATTAGCCCCCATTCCAGGATGGGGCTTACAGACAAGACAAATGTCCTTAACTCATTTTAGATTTTGGAAACGGTCAACACATCAAGAGCTTTCTCTGGCAGTGTTATATATATATATATATATATATATATATATATAAATATATATATATATATATATATATATATATATATATATATATATATATATATATATATATATATATATATATATATAATATATATATATATATATATCATATATATACATATATATATATATATATATATATATATATATATATATATATATATATATACATATATATACAGGATTTTCCAGAATTTGTTCAACAAACTTTGGGATCTAATGCAACTCGGCGAAACAATAATGTTTGCCAATAGAACAAGGAGCGGAAATATTTCGCATAAGAGTGAGATGATTCTATAATACATTTCTCTAAGCTGCGATTTTAGGTAGCCTGTCCTACATGCACTTATAAAATGCACGATTCTAAGAGAACGCATTACTCAATTGGAAAGCCGAGCATACCGGCATTTTATGGTATGAAAAAACGATTACCAGTAACGATTAGTAGTACCTTCAGCAAGTAGCTTGGTGATTTGACTCTAAGCCGTACAGTTTTCGTTTTTACTTTTACAACGCCCGCTCGCGTTCATCTCTGGCAACCCACCACACGTTGTTGAATTTCTCATAGGATGTTCTACCGCACGCATTTTTTAGCTCCAACTTTGTTCCTTCAGATTATCATCTTTCCCGGGTACTACAGAAATATTAGTGAGACAAAAATTGCTTAATTGGCGGGTACCAAAGGCACAATGATCCCTTTTTACATCTAAACACAAAAATACATTTTTCTCTCGAGGAAGATCTAAACAGATGCCATAGAATTATTTATTCTGTATTTATTTCACCATAAAATTGGTAAACAGTTGATTCATGTTTCACAATGAGTCACAGTGTGACAGTACGGTCTCAGAAGTATCGCACAGAAGCATAGGGACGTACCGCAAATTTCTGCATATGCATATGCGATGGCGGTATCCGTGTCAAGTTATTCGGCACATTAGCGAGCGGTTTGTTTACATGGCTCTTTTTCTATCTCTGCAACAAAGACCGGGCCATCAGTACAGTTCTCAGCTACAACTACTACTAGTTGCTTAGTTCTAGCTCTTCAATAAGTGTTCTCTCTCCGCGCATGACCAAAGCAGTTTCCAAAGCGCCAAAGAAACCAAGTTTCCGAAGCGCACTTTAGAGGCCTTAATACACGCTTAACATCGCAAGCTTTCAGCTTGCTTAAAAAACATTGCAGGCGTGGCTTTTGCTTGTATCTCCTCTATGTATGTCTGCTTAAAGATAGCCTGGGTGTTAATGTGACGCCTAGATGCAAAACTGGCTAACTAATTTGAGTGGTAGTCCATATACTAATAGACGATGATCCCTAGCTGCGCATAACCCTCCTCTACGCGCCAAACTTTTGACTTCTCTACATTAATCTTGAGTTTGTTTTCATCGCACTATTTCGTAGTTTAAGATAAGGTCGCGCTATAATTCTGCGAGTGCAGCTACATACTAAATACAATTAAATAGGTAACAACAAAAAACGAACTGAGTCTCCTTGGGAGACCCTGATAATTTGCGTTACGGGACGTTTGTACATAGTGGTTGCCCTTTATGTTGCGCGTTACTATAATATGAACGAGGTTAAAAAGGGGGCCAAAGAAATAACGATGCTAATACGTTATTTATCGCTCTCCCAAATATGCTTTTGACGTTTTTGTGTGTGTACGTTGGTGTATGTTTTGTGGTGACCGGTACTTCGTCTGTTACAAGTAGGCGACTTCGTCGAGAGGGCGAACTCACGACCTTACCAAAGACCTGGAACCGGTCTGCATGTATATCTGCGGTATCGATGGATAAACGAGCGGGGCTAACGAACAATGCCAATTAATAGTAAAGATGACGGTGACGCTGGCAGAGGCAGTCAATGAACTGATAAATCACTCAATGATTAAAGAAGTAACGAACATAATCGTTCATATAGACTACGTCTATATGAACGATTATGTTCCATAATTGGCCATAAATTTGCGACAGAGTTTTTGGACTGACGACGAAGAATATATATATATATACATCTATATATAGTATATTCTTGGTTCGTGCGGCAGCTTCCATTGAGATGATTGAGCTTTGGTTTCCACGTCATAACCATAAACCCACGATTCGTCACCAGTTATGACCCTCTGGAGCGAATTTGGGTCGTCGCGGACAGAGTCCAACATCTCATTAGCAATGTTCATGCGATTTTGGTCGCAATTGAGCAATTTTGGTACGAATTTCGCGGCGACCCGTCTCATGCCCAAATCATTGATAAAAATCGAATGGCACGAGCCAATCGATATGTTTAGGTCCTCAGCAACTTCTCTAACGGTGATTCGACGATTGGCCAATACCATTTTCTCCACTTCATTAATTTTTTCGTCTGTTGTTGAAGTGCTCGGGCGTCCGGCACGCTCTTCGTCGTTCACATCTTCTCGGCCTTCTAAGAACATTTTGTACCACCGATAAACGTTGCTTCGGTCCAAGGTAGCTTCTCCGTATGCCACATATATATATATATATATATATATATATATATATATATACTATATATATATATATAATATATATATATATATATATATACTATATATATATATATACTATATATATATATATATATATATATACATCTATAGATATATACATCTATATAATATCTATATATATATATGTAAAAGGCGATCTTGACTGATATTCCCGTCCCGTCATCAGTACAGGGTAGAGAGTTTCCAGATGCATGTCTCACCGCTGTTCGCTTGGCTACTTTGACTAATATGAATTAAACTACATGGGTCGGCGGGAATGATTACGGATTGTATGTATTTCTCTGACATCGTTGTCTTTGGCAGGAGCGTCTGCGCGCTGTTTTGTAGACACCTTACCCGTTCGCTGCGTTAAAACGATGACTGCCCGTTCATTCTGCATAAACATATGTTTAGGTCCCAGTATAGGCGATGGTTTGGGTATGTCGGCCGAGGAACTGGCCTTGCTACGCAACAGACGTGAGTTTGGCATAGGACGCGCTGATTGTTGTTGTTGCTGTTGTTGTTGTTGTCATCTCCCCTCGTTGCATCCAGAGTTGTCCGTGTCATTTAGCTACGGGTGATAGGCTTTGGGTAAAGTACATATGATGTCGTTCAGAGAGAGATAGAGAGAGAGATCGGCTTTGCTAACTGTATGCAAATGCGTGATAGAAACATCGACGAGCCGTTGGGTTATGCCTTCAGCCGCTGCCTTCAGCCGCAGCCTCCAGTGGCGCGGTCGAATTACAGAGCGACGCTGGGGCTGTTGTGGGGTCCCCGTCGAGAGCCCGGCAAGCGTAATCGTTGAGTAGCTACCCAATACAAGACGACGATGGCTGCAAATTGAATTGTTGACGTAACGTAACGACGTAAACGCCCACAAGAAGTAAAAAGAGATCAGCTGTACTGCAATGCGCAATGTATTCTGTTGGGAAAATAAGTTATATATATATATATATATATAAATGTTGATTAGCACTAGCGAATTCGATCTATTGTTTGATGTCTGTTTTTTTATTTCCTTATTGAATAGAATATCAGAAGCAGCATTCGAAGCTGTGGTATACAAGAGCCGAATGATCATGGTGTAAACTGGCTAAGGTGGAGGACGCCCTGTCACTGAGGGAAACAACAACAACAACAACAACAAGAAATCCTGCAGCGGGGATTTCTCTAGATCATTTCGCGCCCTTTTCTCCCTCCCAGACGCACACGCTCTTGTCTCTGCCTTAGTCTCCGTATTTCACTCTGGCTCTGGCTGACCTGGCCGCTAAATGGCTAAGTTGCTCAAAGCAGCATGGTGTGAATGAAGAGCGAGGCCGGCTGGGATCGCTGCATCGCGACGCCAGCAATGGCGGCTTACCGATCTACATTACCACCGATTCTTGAGCAGCCACTGAGAACAGAGACAGCAATGGGAGCGTCGATGGGAGCTGCAGATGAAGCTGCAGGCTATGTGAGTGGGCGCGCAAGAAGCTCTTCTTCTAAAGAGCCGAACCGCCGCCCACCACCACCAACCAGCACCACGACGGCGGCAGCAGCGGCTGTGGGTGGCAGCCGACGACTGTAAGAAGGTCACAGGAACGTGTGCAGGAGCGACCTACTTCTATGTGGTTGGGCCAAAGAACGGGTTGCCTGCAGAAGTTGTTGTTGAGCCCAACTGAGGATAGCGAAAGAAATATGAAGATAGGGAGAGGTAAGGAGAGCAAGAGATAGGGAGAGGGAGATATAGGGAGAGGGAGATGTAGAAGGAGAGGGGGGGGGGGGGCAGAAAACGCGACGTGTCGGTATCCGCTGGCGGACAAATGCCTGCAAACGCGCTGGGGGCTTATGCGGGTTAAGCCGCTCAATGGGCGCCGGGTGGGTCCGTAGGGCGGGAGGCCGGCCGCCGCCGAGAAGGATATTGCATTTTAAAGAGGATTAGATTACCCGGCAGGAGTTCGTTCGTTCGTTCGCCACCCCCAAACCCACTCGGTCGCCAGCTAGCTGATCGGCGCGCCCTCATCTACCGCGTTGCGCGATGAGCCTCGTCCGCGCAACTACTACCACTATAGAACTGCCAGCGCCACCTTTCCGCAAGCCGGAGTTTGGGCTTGGCACGCCGCCGTTGCCCCCACCCCCCACCCACGCCCCCCCCCCCCCCGCCCCATTCGCACGCTTGCAGGCACGCACTCACAGCGAGCTACGTATACGGCTGTACGGCGAACACACACACACACACACCCATGTGCTGCTCCCAGTGGACGCACGCAGTCCATTTCTCTCCCTCTCTGCGCCTCACTACCCCCGTTTTACAATAATACTTCGTCACCCTTCGTCGACATCTCGTCTCCACCATCGGCTACGTCAGATTACGGCTCTAGCCCCTCAACGAAAATCCTACCTACGACCTAGGTCGCAGCAGCAGCAACAGCAGCTAACTAAACGATAACGGCAAACATGCTAACGGGAAGTATTGGTGCAAGTTTGTTTGCCAAAAAAAAATTCATACACTCAATGTGACCGTCGCCTCATTGGGGCGCAATGTGGCGAGTGAATAGTAGTTATATCCATGGTTGTACCGAGTCGTCGTCGAGGTGAAGGGGCAGATATTATTATGAAACGTGTATATATAGCATGTTCAATGACAGGCGGCATTATGCGGTTACTACGGTCTAATATATATAGAGCATACATGTTGTAAATGGTATCGAATCACTAAAACAACAGGTGGCATTACAAGTTAGTGATAGTGCGAAAATAAACAGGTTAACTGTCAAAGACCAACAGTCCAGCGGCGCATCTAAGATACACTAACCCACAACTTGGGTCAGCATGGCATATGCGAAAGGAGAATAAATATGAGGAGCATTCCAATTGCGTGTGCTAATATCATCAGATGGATTGTGAGACCGAACAATGTCGTGAGATCGCATGCTATGATGCAACTGCATAAAAAAATTCTTTTTCGAAGAGAATCATTTTGCCCCTACCTCAGTTCCTTGAACTTTCAGCTTCATGTGATCTTCTCGGGTCGTTTTACCATCTTTGCGTTTCTTCCAGCAATAGCCGTCTCTCCGGTAGCGGACCCGTTTCCGGCTGTAAAGTAGCATTGAGCCACTCCGCGGACGAATTCGCACTTCTTTGCTAAGCCATTGCTCGTGACGCTCGAAGCTGATCAGGATAGCCGCAATCTCCTGTCGAAGCAATTAGACACGAAACGCAGTTTTACCCGTTACTATTGAAAACACACAATACGGTTACATATATATATATATATATATATCTATATATATATATATATATATATATATATATATATATATATATATACAAACATAGATATATAATATATATATATATATATATATATACAGAGTAGTTCTACAAGTTCTTAAAATGAGCTTTTCAGAATTCGAATTTTTTCGCGCTTTCACCGCTATTGGAAACGGCAACTTTTCGAATGCTAGCAGTCAAAATATTATGGTGATTGGCCGTTGCGATTTCGTTTGATCGCTTTTCCCGTGCAACGTATCGGCGTGATTTTGAAAAATTGAGAAAAAATAGTTTCGAGTGGTTATCAAGCGTTTTTATTTCAAAAGTTGGAATGCGACTCAAGTGAAAACTGAGTTAGACGAGGTGTACGGTGACTCTGCGCCATATAGGAGCACCGAGGATGAACTACGTTCAGGACGCCCAAAAACGGCAACTGATGAGGAAAACGTGGAAAAAGTGCGGAAAATCGTTGCCGCAGATAAGCGAGTGAACATTAAGGAGATATCGGAGGCCTTGGGGATCAGTTTGGGTAGTGTGCATTTCATCCTACACGAGAACTTGAAGATGAAAAAACTCAGAGCAAAATGAGTGCCGCATTTGCTCAACCAAGGCCAAACAGACGCGCGTGTTTCCGCTTCACAGCGAAATTTGGCCAAGATGTCGAAAAATCCGTCGGATTTTTGGCGCAGATTCGTGACCGTCGATGAAAGCTGGATCCATCACTACACTTCCGAGACCCAAGAAGCATCTCGCCAATCGTGTGCACCTGGTGAAGGACCTCCGAAGAGGGTGCGGACAACGGCATCGGCCGGAAAGATGATGGCTACGGTTTTTTGGGACCAACGTGGAATAATTCTGGTCGACTACCTTGAGAGCGGTAAAACGATCACGGGAGAATATTATGCAGACTGTTGGACTGCCTGAAGCAAGAACTCATCGTGAAACGGCCCGCTTTGCAGAAGAAGGTTGTCCTGTTTCACCAGGACAATGCTCCCGCACACAAGTCGCGGCAAGCAACGGCAAAACTGGCCCAACTGAGGTTCGAACTTATTGAACAACCTTCCTATTCTCCAGACCTGGCCCCCTTATTATTTCCTCTTCAGACATTTGAAGAATCGTCTCGGTGGAAAGCGTTTTTCCAGCAATGAAGAGGTTACAACTGCTGTCAATGCCTATTTTCAGTCTAAAGACGCAGAATTTTACTCAAGAGGTATAAATGCTCTGAAATCTCGGTGGGAAAAGTGTATTGAGCTTCTCGAGGAGTATATCAAATAAGAAAAAATTAAAAACAAGATTTGGAAAATTCTTGGTTTTCATTTTAAAAACTTGTGGAACTACCTGTATATATATACATATATAGGTCAAGTGATATATATATATATATATATATATTGGTCAAGTGAAAGCAGAAGCGTTTTTACCGCGAGCAAGCAAGGAAAGATCGCATTTTTGGGATCCTATTAGCCTACCATTTGTAGACGTTAGAACATACTAATAGACTAAGCAACGCATGAATCCTATGCTGCAAGCAAAACGTCTGGATATCTGCGAGCTGCTTTACTATTCGGTGTGCTCTTGGGGCAAAGCATACACGTGGCACCTTTGATACTATTCCGATGCATTTAGTCGGCGCGGTCTGCACAGTGTCATTTATTCTACTTAAGTGAGGTTTGTATTGAACGAAGTGCGGGGGCATTATCCCCGGTGCGATGCATTGGCGCCCTTGACCCCCACACTACTGGATCCTAACTCTATGTACGATATATCTCCTCCTATATGTGTGTGGTCGACGCCACGATGGCGCCGACGCCCTGCCAAGGCTGTTAGGCGGTTAGGTATACCGGCACTAGTCTTATCCTCTTGCCCGGCTGTTCATCGGATTGGATGCAAACCACTAGGCTCTATTGAGGACGAGGATCAAGCCGCTTAATAAGGGCATTGCTCAGAGACGGTAAGCCTTTGGCACAGAGTCTTACCTCACTCGTTCGAAGGTACCCTGTTGAAGAAGCATAACATTGGCCCTAGTTGGGACAGGTGTGGAAAAAGACCGAACGACACGACGAAAGCAAATAATTGCACTCAAAAGCTGAATTTACAAAATTTTGTATTGCGAGCGCTATGCGCATTTACGCGTGACACCGCAACGTTTATATAAATTATCGGGGTCGAAATTCTAGTAGTCTGGTTATAGTCAAACATTAACAACTACTATTGTTCTCATTGTCTGCGGCTACTCGGCGCTTCCAACTGCGCTCCGGCGTCAGTAATTTTAATAAAATTAGCACGACCGCGCAGGATCATATGAATGGTTTTTGAATCTTAAGTCGGCCTTGTTCTTTGTCAATTGCGAAATTAGGCGCCTGTACTCAAGTCGCGGCAACGAATAGTTAGCACCTCAGCACGTAGAGACAACGTACCTACGTAACGACAACGCAAAACCAGAACAGAATAGCCTATTGTGTCGTAACACTTGTTGATGCCATAGTCACCATCGGCATTCCCATCGCCGTCATCATGTTTTTACTGTCATAACGTGATATTATTATTATTATGGTACCCCATTATTAATGGGTACAAAGTAGTAGCTTCTAGATAGAGATACTTCCTTCGTTTTTCAGACTCCGCGCGCTCTGCTACCCATCCCGACTTAACGGCGTTGTGGTGTAAATACGATAAGGCCCCTGTGCATGAAACCGTTACATCCCATACAAGGCTTTTTCCGTGTGACCACGTTCATAAACCCGTTAGGCCGCAGCTCACTGCTGCCATTAAGACCCTTCGGCTCGGATGTAGATGGTATCCCTGCCCTTCTAAGAGCTCTTCTAACTATGGCGTTAAGTTCAGCGTATTATTATTATTATTATTATTATTATTATTATTATTATTATTATTATTATTATTATTATTATTATTATTATTATTACTATTATTATTATTCTAAATAGTAGTAGTAGTGTCTACAATTGTGTTGAATAAATATGTATACTGTTATCAGTGAATTTCTTGTCAGCCCATGGCGCTTATAACAGAAGCCACGTTTCTTTCACAAACAGCCAATAGCATCATCGTCCGCCTCAGAAACATCATCTTGCGTCGGCCGCCCGTAATATCTTCCGTACCTTTCGCGATATCCTTCAAAAGCTTCGTGGTGCCGACACTTATAGGGCCCACTGTCTGCAAAGCAATAGGTATAAAGTGGTAGCTTTTTGACAGCTCGAGATGCTTTCTTCGCTTTCCCGAGTCTGCATGTTCTGCGACACATCCACAATCCTCGACAGAGCTGTGCCGATGGTAGAATACTGCCGTCGAGCATGAGACCCTTACATCCCACACAAGACATTTGCTATGCGACTATTGATGTATGATAACCCCATCCGGCCTTTTGGCCGACTGTGGGCGGTATTTCTGCTCTCCTCAGTACCCTTCTCATTTTTCCATTGAGTTGCGCGTGCCTTGTAAGCCCGGCGGACTTTCTAGGCATCTTTACGGGTATCAGAGTCGACCAGTCCACCACACGGCATGCATAAGAGCGGCTCACAGACGAAGGCGCCTATCCCAATATCCCAAACCAAGCAAAATAAGTTAGGATCCAGTATAATGCCAAGCTGACTTTACTTGTTTTATTAGCGCTACATTCGTACACTTGTGATGAATTGTCGTTTTCACTTATCTCAATGTTATCACATAATTCGTATTAGTCCACGGCGCTTGTAATTGAAGCCGCGTTCCATTTACAAACAACCAGTGGAATACAGGAACAACGCTTTGCATCGGTCGCCTGTATAATCCTCCGTAAGTTTTGCGATATTCCTCAAAACACTTCGCGCTTCTGGCGCTTATAGGACCACGCTTATTATTATTATTATTATTATTATTATTATTATTATTATTATTGAGACAGATATTCTAAATGTAGTATTTTGTGTTGAACACATATATATGGGCCTAGTACAAATAGCGTCCGTGCTATTAATCAGGCGGTATGTTACTGTTTCCTGTCATTCGGTTGCCATGAACCGTTATGTTTGGCTCATAATGGAAAAAAGCTGAAAAAACCTTCTGTCTAGAAATAATGCAAATTGCTAGCAAAATAAGATATTATTTATATATAGCTGTTTTGTTCATCCTTAAATTGCTAGAACTGTGTGTTCTTTCTTTTCATGGTGGCGACGTTGTGCCTACCATATTTATATGCACCCATCTACATGCTACCGATCGATGTTGGACTTTCAGCAATAATCTGCTTCATAACATTGGCTACTCAGGCACAAATGATAATGGTAACCATGCCATGTCACCAGGCAAACAGGTGTGCGGGTTTTCGGAGCTGCTCTTTTCCATTGTCGTAAGCGGACACCAAGCTCCTCCGAATAGCTGTTAGTCGCAGAGTGCATGTTACGGGTCCCTTGGAGATCTCTATACATTTTAAGTAAGGTATTATTTAAGAAAGCCAAAAAAACGTTAACGTTGATGGCAAAAACAACATCGATGAAAATCGTTGATTTGGTAACACAAATCTCAATCCTTAAACATTATATCCAACAACGGAGCAGAAGGCCTGAGGCGCGTATTATCAAGCCAAATTTTCTATATACGGTGGTCATTCTCTGTTTTGCCGAAAACACTAGAGGTCGGCGTCTATCCGCAGGCGCTGAGTAGTCTGGTTTTATTTGGTTAGAAGCAAGCCGAAGGTTATGCTAACAGCATAGTGGCATTTTAACGGGAAAGGCGTCCCGCGAGTTTAGATGGTTGTGAATGGTTGTGTACCACTTGAATTTAGAAAGGTTCTCCTCGAAAGCCATTTGTTGGTCGACTCCGTTTCTGTCTTAGATACCAGGCCAACCGTAAGATGAGCCCGGAGACCCGGATCGACGGCGCCAAAGGAGAACAGAATAGAGGGAAGAGAGACGAACAAGTAGGACCACTACGGTTAAGAGAGCCTAGGGGCCTGTCTGGTTGGGGCGAGCGAGCGAATCCGTCGGGTAGGCCATCAAGGTTTCCAGTCGATTTCAGCGTTTTAGGATGCGCACCGCCGAGACGCCTACAATTTCCCAACAACAACGAAGGCCTGTTCCACCCGCGTCAGGATGGACGACCCCCTAAGCCAGCGATCGACAGTCGGCTTTCGTCTCTGCACATAGTGCGCAACTTAATCGCCACTGTGCCGCGCCAGTAGGTTTAAAATGTGCATTGAGAGTGACGCCATGTGACGCCACGACAGTCCTATCGTATTATTGAAGCCTGTGTAATCTCTTTCTCTCTCACTCTGTCCGCCTCACACCTCTTGTTAGTTTGAGGTGTCTCAGAAACATCAGCCGTCAATTCCTCTAACCTATCGCTGCTCACAGTGTGCCATTCTATGGCCATTCTACATGCGTCGAAAGCCACCAAACGCTAATAAAACCTTCGTCGTTCAGTCCATAGCAAGCAGGCTAGTCTAAAACTCGGTAACCGAGAACACAGGAATAAAAGGGACGACAAAATGCCCTCTCTAGCATACCTCTGTCCTTGTGTCTCCATCATGTTCTGTTCTTGTATCTCCAGCACGCTCTTAGGGCGCGACTTGACCAACAGTGATTTGACTACTTTCGTGCAGCAAAAAATTACGCCGCGGTGTACCTAGCGTGCAACGTATATCCGGCATGATGAACGATATGATGACGACGACATTATAAAAGGTCAAACAGCGAAATCGTATGAGAAGGCACACAAAGCTGATCGCATTCTAGCACATGTATCTTCAGTTAGCGATTCGTGAGCGTGTGCGGCACCCGTACATTCAACTTGCTGACGAATCCGTCGGCATGGAGATGCCTGTGAATGAATGTGTATGGTACGTGGACAATGGCCGCAATCTCGCGCAGCGATAGGTGTGGATTTCGTTAGAGCACTGTTGTTAATGCGGCCATGTCCACTGTCGCAGAGCGTCCGGGCCGGTCTAAAGCGTTAACATCGAAATCGACGTTCCTAAATCGGACTCTTTTGAACTTTCCTATCTGTTATTGCCTCTCCGCTATACACTTTACATATTTTAGTTACGGCTTGGGTTGCATTCTTTTCTTTCCGCGCAGAATGTATATGTGTATATATATATATATATATATATATATATAGGGTGACCCTATATATAAAGGGCCTTCTGTAACTCTGCTCGAAGTATAGTTTTTGCTCTATTTTGTCGAACATGCAGGGATGGCTGTACGATTCGATCGCGATAAAGTTCTGAGGATTGAAGTGCAGCAAGAAATGGCAGTGGAGCGACGGACGAACACCTTAGTCGAGTCTAGCCCGGGCCATCAGAGTCTGTCTGGGCAGGTCGCCTTCACGTGCGCACTTGTGCAGGAGTAACAGGCCACCACCAACGAGTTAGCTAACTCCTCTCACTCTGGTCACTCAGCCACACAGCACCAGAAGCGTAAAAATCTCCCTATGTACCTGCTGAAGCTTCCGCTCCACGAATGGAATGACCTCTCTAAGTACAGCGGGATAGCAGGCGAGAAGGATAGAGATGAGAAGACGGCAACCATCTCCAGCTTTAATGACCCGCGTTGACTGAACGAGCAGAGCGCCGTCCTCAAAACGAAGCGAATTGACGTCAAGGACGTCACGACAGCGTTGTCCAGGGACACGAGGGAACGAGAAAGTTCGCACCGTACAAATCGACAAATAAATCTGTCAGTCCATAGGGGAAGAAATTGCCTTGTAGGCAGCCCCAGACAGCCAGTCGGAGAGCGGAGGAATCTTCGTTAGATACACAGCCAAACAGGCACACACATATTTGTATGCACGTACGTACATATGTATGTATGTACGCATGTATGTAGAAAGAACGAAAACATTGAGACACTGCTGAAACGAGGCTCCACGACAAAAACGGATTGCTTAGGAAACACCATGCCCACAGCGGATCCGCCGACTGCTGCTGTTGCTATTGCTTCTCTGACACGACGTCGTCCGTTACTTCTACCTCTTCTTCGTCCTTTTTCTTCGTCTTCTATTTCGTCTGCACTTGGTCGTGGCAGAAGTAGTATTTCTTCTATTAAGAAGAATACTAATACTACTACTACTACTAGTTGTAGTAGTAGTAGTAGGGCCAGGCGGCTGGCCAGTAGTGGTTGGCGCAGCACTCTTTCTTTTTAGGGGGTACTGTGTGTCCGTCGGCCGAGCAGGAGTATCGGGCAACGTAGGGATGAAGGGGAGTGTCGGGAAAAAGAAAAGCTCGATGGATGGTCGGTGCAGAGACGGCGTCGTAGGTAGGAGGGAGAGAGGAAGAGAAAAACGGAAAGGGAATTGCGCCCATGAAGAAGGAGCCAGGCACCGCGCGAGAGTTCGTTTCGAGGGCAAAGGGGGCGTATAGCGGAACCATCAAATGAAGGAACGGCTTAGCTAACGGGAACAGTAGGGACGGGTAGAGACGGGTACAAACTAGTAGTCCCAGTCTACCCACTCTGGCGCTCTGCCGCCATTGTCCTCACCACTATCAGCGCTGGGCCCCCATTCCATCTCTCTCTTACCGACATCGATCGACTTTATTACCCTATTATTTGAAGAGGAGAACAGGGGAGACGCCGCCCAGGGGCACGGGCGGGGAGAAGTTTCGCCGTGACCGACCGAGGATCTCAAGGCCATACAGATATCCATAGGGGGGCAGTACGACGACGAGCAGCCTAGCCGATCCGCCCCATCGATGGAGCACCGTTAGTAGAAAGACTGCATACTGCTACACTACAGGAGACCTATCATAGGCTGCCATATGGGCATTTCTTAACCCCGCATTCAAAGTGGCTACCCAGCAGATAGCCTGCGTCTTGGACGTCCGCGCACACATTATTCCGGATCGTTCATTGCAACCGGCACACACGCTGCCTTTAGCGGCGATTTCACTACAATCGCCCCATGACTGAGGCGAACGCAGCCGGCTCGTTTCGCAGCGGATTGCCTTCGTGGCGGGTGCAGACGTAAATCGCACCTGTTTTATGCTGCAACTGCATCCGTTTGTGACCATTGCCTGACGTCGGTGCGAAATCTTAGCGAACGCGACGTCTACAACATTAATTCGCTCCAAAGTCCTCTCAACCTCGAAACTGCTTTATGGAAAAAATGCAAACCACGAACGCAAGTGGTCGAAAAACGCAATTGCAGACCGCCGCAGGCACAGACAACGACGCCAATATTACCAATAGCGGAAACGAGTAATCAACTTGTCATTAGGCATTATGACAGCGCGATTTCTCTTGCCGGAAGCGTGAAAAAAAATAACGGATTATGAAGACAACTTTGTAAAGTGTTTAATATACCTAATTTATGTCAAATCAACATAATTGAAAATAAGGCACTTGAAACATTTTTAATTTTTAAGCGCTGCTTTCCGATGTAGTATACATTTTTACTTAGCTAATTACATGCCTGGAGTCTGTGAACTTAAAACCATAATTATTTCTAATGTAATAAATGGAATGCGTGGACACTAAATGACCATAAACATTTACACTAATACAAAAACAAAACATACATTTTGTTAATTGTGTACGTCTTTTTGACGTGTAAACATTTCGAAAATTTGTCAGAAATGGTCACCTAAGTAGTGATATTTTTGCAGCAGTGATAATAAATAGCTTCATTCGATTTCGATGTTAACGTGGCATAGAAAGCACCGCCGCCAAAGTATATGATCTTATCTAGGTCCGGCCGAGCTAGACGCAAGCGGCACATTAGAAGGCTTCATGTGTCCTGAAAAGGCCCGGTCGGCTTTTCCTCTGAGGCGTTCCAGCGCTGTCGCTTAATTTGGCGGCTTCCTCGTCCCTGGCTAAGGCCCGATTTCTGCCCGAGTGTGATGAGCCCTCCATCCTTCAATCTCGTCCGATTTTTTGCTCAGATTTGTCCTGCTGCCCCGTTTCTTCGGCGACACTCGTACACACTGCCTTGTTCTCCTCCTTGTGTTCTCCTCCATTCCACACTTAAAGACAAGTCGACAATCCCAAAACAAATACGATGATCGGATCGTCGCCGCCTTCTGCGGATATACTCTTGCCTCGCTATCTTTCGTCCTTCCGTTTTTCTTTGTCCACTTGTAGGTTTTTGTTTTCTTTGATTGCTTGTCCATTCGTCATCCTCGTCTTTGGATCTCTTCTTTGGCCTTGGGTTGCAACCTTACTTTGGGTAAGCGAATGTTACGAGCAAAAGACGAGCGAAGTGAGTGAGTAAGACCCCTAGGCTTCTCTTATCGTCATCCTTGTCGATAAGGCAAGCCAATTGTGGCTGATTGCGTTCACGCATTCGCTGTAGCTAATGGGAAGCTTCTTGGCAGTGCCAAAGAAGCTAAATCTCGCATTCGAAGCAAATGCGAACGGCTTACTATTGGCTCAAAATTACTCGTTTGACTGCCTAAGCAACGATTATATACTTATATAATAAATAAATATATATATATATATATATATATATATATATATATATATTGGCTTACTAGTTACATACATCGGACAACCTGTTTTGCCAATCGGTAGCGTCTTAACCGGATTATTGTTGTTGTTGCTGCTGCTGCTGCTTTCGTATACAATTCTTTTTACTCTGTTGCAATTACCGGCGTTAGCGCTGCCTAGATTCATCGTCGTGTTGTCGTCGCTATTCTTGTGCACGTTAGTGTACTAACCATCACCAATACTACCGTAATTAGTTATGTGGCAATAATATTGTGGTTGTTGTTGTCTTTAGTTTTTCTAGTTCATATTGAGGTATCTTCTCTTTTTTTTTTAAACGCTGCTGATAGACACAACCGACAATTTGATCAGCTGTCTGGTCGATAGCTCGATACAGACCCTGATACAGAAATGACCCTGCGCAAGAGTATGTCTTCTTCGTCTGTCCTCAGGGATATGGGCCAAACTCTCTTGGCCCTAGATTGTAACCTAACTTTGGCACGCAATCGTTATCTTATTATATCTATATCCAATATTAATACGTTTCGTGTCCACCAAAGCTAACGGAATTGTTGTGTATAATTTATTCTTCGTTTTTCAGAACGAACATCTAACCTCTTCAAGGCATAAGCTTCGAACACTCCCACTTCTTGAGACATTTTGTTTAAAACATCGAGTGGTAGATGGACAACACAGAAAAACATTATTGAAAACGAAAAAAACGGGGAATAGGAGAACACAATGTCTGAACAGGAAGACGTATGGGCGGAAGAATGAAATGGGAACACATAGCCGTTAGTCTAGACAATCCCGCTTGCTTGAAGTCACCGTGAGGCAGATTTTTCACTACACCGTCACCGAGAGCTGGATGTGTTGAGATATCCAGGTTTTTCCAACAGCTCATGTGGCAGTGACGGCTCTGTCTGTCAAAGGTGTGGTTTATCATCTAATCTCAACGAGCATCGCTGAAGGACAATTCGATCAATAACAGGAATCGGACCAGTGAAAGCCTGATAGGTGGCAACCGTGATTAACGCGCTGGCCACCTAGACCACGCCGCCACCACAGCCATAACCAACAAGATACCCTCTTTTTTAGTAGGAAGGGACGCAACCTGCAAAACGGAAGAACTCATCCTTAAGAAGATGAAGAAGAAATAGCAGACGTCACCTGGTTGTTTACATCAAAGAAGACAGACTTAGAACGAGAAAGTTGACACAGCAGCTATTGGCCGGCGTTTTGAGAAAAGCCTTCTCCAGTTGGCCTGATGGCATTACTAGCAGGTCATTACAGTATTATTGAAGTGATTACATCGAAAATCCTAACGGTTCGTTTGCTATATATATATATATATATATATATATATATATATATACAGTATTATTACATAAATTACTATATATTTAGTCTCATAACCCAAGCACTATATTCTGACATAATTCAGTCCAAATGTGGCATAATTATCTTATGAGAACTTGCGTTTAGAAAAAATATATACATATAAAAAACATGAGCCGCCTAGCCTGCTGGCCGAAGTTGAAGAGTAACCTAGACTAAGGACTGGCCACTGACATTGGTAAAGCATATGGGAAATATAGTAGAATACACGCATGTAAGCAAACGCAGTGCCAACACCGCACCACACTCTGTTCAAGTGTCGAACGGGAAGAATGCAAAAAGAGAAAAGCAGACGTCAGTAGACGGCCTGAGGCCCAAGTAAAGCCCTCATGCGCGGTAGTTCCGGCCGAACAGCGGTAGAGAACGCTGCACCGATATCAACTCTCGGGATACTCAGCAGGCACCACTGAGGCTGAAAAAACCGACTCGAATCAGTCGAGTCGGCACGCTTACTCTCTGCTCGCTCTTTCTTTCTCTGGCTCGATTCCGATCCTTTTTATAGATAATTATATGCAGTAACAGCTAATTATAAAGAATAACTAATGTCGCCCTGGCCTAAATGCGATATTCGCACGAAAACAAATATTTCAATTAAAATGTTTGCACTTGCCGGGTAGGAACCTTCATAGCGGACACACATGCCTTCAACGTAACCGTCGTTTCATTCTGCTTATAAAGATTTGCAAATGCCTGCTGAATGAAGGCAGTGGTGAGCGAGTCTGTGTTTTCGAGTCGAGTTTTGTTCGAGTCTTGTATAATAAGCCCTACGCATTGTAATCCGAAGGATTTATATCTGAGTTGCTAGGCGACCACGTCTGCTTACCACAGTAGATGCTGATGTGCTCAACCGACCACCCTTGCACTGGTGGCTATATAAACGGATGTGCCGTGCTGCTGAAGAACGTATTGCAAACCACTAGAGGCATAATTTATCCACGATTCGATTAAAATTTGTTTGCAGAACATTCAATGAAATTTCTTGTGACACTGTTAGGACATTTTTTGGGCTCTGTCCCATAAGCGGGGCATTCTCAAGGTCGCTGGTGAAGCCTGCTGCCCTTTCGTTATTCGATGTTTGTGTGTACTGTGAATATCTGCTTAGCAGAGAAGAATTGAACACGGCCTGCTGCTCTGAGCTTGAGGCAACCCAGGGACACTGTACACCGAGCTAGAGAGATCCTGCCCGCGTACATAACCGCACTCTTGTAAACGGTAGTTGTCGGGAAAGAAACTTTGTTATCTAATTAGGGACCTGTCTGGCGCGAAGAGCAAGTCTAATAGCTAATTTTTAACTGCGGTACCTCCGTTGTTCGATAGGTCATTGCTGGTGTTTGTTTACATTCTACTTGAAATAGCCTCTCGTTGTACACCAGGCACTGGACGTATACTGAACACGTCTAGGCAGCCCGCTAAAAATTGGTACGGTTTAGCTTGTTTTTCTTTTAGAGGGAGACGGGTGAGTATATATATATATATTATATAGATAGATATAGATATATATCTAAATACATATACATATATGTATATATATATATATACATATATATATACATATATATATATATATATATATATATATATATATATATATATGTGTGTGTGTGTATCTCCATATTCAAAGTGTTGCCAACCATGATTCCAACTGCTATCGCAGAGATTGCTTTCAGATGCGTGTTGTCAGCGTTATTTGACTGGCAAAGCACGAAGCGCGGATTTGCGAAACAGGCTCGTGATGAGTGCAGAAACGTTGAACGATAAGGAGCGGAAAGTCACGCCACGCTACCAAAACTGTGCGTGTCGTGGTCTGGCCAGCTCCCGTCCACCCACAACAGCAGCCGCAACAGCAGCTACAACGATGGCGACTTTAAACCGACCGAATTGCGATCACGCCACTCGTTCGTCGACGCTGAACAACCACCCCCCCCCCCTGTCGATCTCTTTTTCTGTCTATTCGAGTTGCCTTGGTCAATCATTTCAGCATCCCACAATTGTGTGTGATGCTGAAATGAAGCCGAATGACTGGCAGATTTGTCCAGCTGGTGCAGCTAGTGGTCAACCTATCGATTTCTCCGTTCCAGTGACAACAACAATAACAATAACAATAACGACAGCAACAACAACAACAACGACAATGACAGCAGCAACTAGCAACAACAATAGCCAGCAAACACAACAATAACCAACAGCCACAAACACGGCGACAATAACAAAATACTATGAGCGCCGCGACCACACACCGTCCGCGCTTCGATGAGCTTTATCTATCGTTTGCGTTAGTTACTTTAGCATAGCTTCTTCACATTGGCATACGTTTGTACAACACTCGTTGGCATATACAACGGTCTGCTGCATAGATACTCTAGAAGATATTTGTAGACACGCAATGACCCACGCTATGTTAAAAATCCACGATTAGAATACAGTTCCGCGAAGCCTCGATAGAGTCGGTAAACAACACGCTAGAGTCCGATAGAACATGCTCAGGCGTATACAATTAGTGATAGTAACAGAACGCGCTACGAGATTTTGACAGCAAACACTAGTAAACGAATATTTACATATAGTATTTTATGTCTACATAGCTATAATTGCAACGCAACAACACAACAACAAGCTGGATCAAACTCCATCGGTATAGCGGCTAGGAAAGCCAGGCTAGGAGCTGACAATCTAAGGGTTTAGAAGGAGACACTACAGACGCAGTGGTGTAGCGCGTCGTTCGATTATTGCGGCAGTTGCCAAATGTTCACCTACAAAGGCCTAGAACACACTAGAATAGATAGATAGGGGAGGATCGCTTGCGAAAATCTAGCCGGGGAGTCGTGCACACGTCCAAGCACAGATCAGCTGCCACCCGCCGCATTCCGACAGCTGCACAGGTATCTGCACTATTTAGGAGCAGCGTCGTGCAGATAGCTCCGGTCTGTTGCGCTTCCCATTGCCGGTGTACCGTCGTCGTAGTCGTCGGTGCCAATGATAGCTCACCAACGATTAAATAACGCAAACTTTGCTTTGAAAGCACGCATATGGATATAACAGTAAGTGCATACGCATAAAAAAAATACATATATAGAAAGGGGCCGGCCCGTCCATTTCTGAAATTCAAAGTGGCACTCTGGGGCCCGACAGGGACAGACAAGACAAGAAGACAGAGGCGAGCAAAAGCACATGGAGCAAAGCATAGCAGCCGAAAACACATAAAGAGAGACTAAAATATGTCCGAAGAATACTGGAACGCCCAATTAGAATTAAGGTACTGTACATAAACTGCTGTAGTGTGGCCCATGGCACGCTAGAGCAAGCTGCGTGCCAGCGAAGGTAATCTTTTGCCTAGTCACATAATCTAATGTAGTTATCGCCAGGAAAAGAGGGGACTGAACGCTAAACGAGGATGTGAACACAACGTTCAGGAGTCCTGACGTTTTCCCGCCACGGAAGCGGTGGCAGATTATGCGACTCAAACAGGGGAGGCCAAGATGCATAAGACTGCAACAGAGAGATGCAACAGAGACTACAAGCATTGCACGGATCTGGATAGCGCAGTGGCGCACGCAAAGGGGCCCGGGAAACCGACTGCGGCAGCGCGACTGCAAGAGCCAAAACTGTGCAGGCGCGCTGCCGTAGGATGCGATTCCCACGTGAAGCACTGATAGCCAGGCGTAAAGGCAGGGCATGGCAGAAACCGACGGACGCGATGGATATAGACCTCTGGAGTCTCCCGTACCGCGTGATAATGAGTATAATCTGCTAAACTCCCCTCGACTTTCGCCGGAGGTTTTGTACAAGGCAGCGTCTGATACTTCACGGCCCAACAAAGGAGAGACAGAGGGAAGAATTAAAGGTCGCCACTGTTCATATTCCAGAGGTTGTAGTAGACGTGTGTGGAGAGTCGCAGAGAGCGACTTGCATCAGGCAAAGCCCTGGCCTCGATAAAATACCTCTCGAGATAATTAAGCTTCTCGCGAGGCATCGTGCCAGGTCAGTTAGTGCTTCTGGACGTGCGGAACGCCTCTACTATACCAATTTGCAGGTGATAATGGCAGTATTTCATAATATCTAGAAGACAGATGTCTAACCGCAGGCGACAGCATACACGAAAGATCCGGTGGTGTATCTCAGTGATAGATTGGGAATCCTGGGACCAGTTTTGTGGAACCTTGCTTATGACGGAGTACTGGAAATTAACGATCGCCCTAACGGAGTTGAGGTTAAGTCGCCTATGCGGACGACTTCAACATTGGTGGTAACTGCTCGCAAGAAAAAGAAATTGGAAGAAAAGACCTACTGGGGGTGTTAGCATAGGATTGGGAATCCTGGGACCAGTTATGTGGAACCTTGCTTATGACGGAGTACTGGAAATTAACGATCGCCCTAACGGAGTTGAGGTTGAGTCGCCTAAGCGGACGACTTCGCATTGGTGGTAACCGCTTGCAAGAAAGAGATCTTGGAAGAAAACGCATACTGGGTGTATCAGCATAGATGACCGACCATTAAACCGAAGGTTGTCATGTAAGTTACGGGGCGACAAAAACACAGAAGAATTTGCATAGCCTTGCTAGAATACTTCCTAGGGAGAAGAGACTTAGGTGGAAGATGAAGACTTAGCGGCGTAGCTGAATCGATAGCTCCCTGCGCAGCAGGCATTTGGGCGCACATTGTTCTGGAGATGGTCTGGAGCAGGACGAAGCTATGGGTAGAAGTGCTACTTCACGCAGGTTTTGACTAACAACCGATAGTTCTAGAGCTATGTGGTTAGGATTCGTAAGACAGACTCGGACAAGTGTGCCCTCTGCTCGTCTGGGGAGGTTCACGACATTGAGCACACTGTAATGTGCGGCGCTCTCGCTAGTGCGGGCCGCGGCGCCAGAAGCGGTTAACGGCCGGTCCGCGCAGACAATGGTGGAACTAGAACGAGTTGTATCGTCAGCGGACGAGTAGAGAGACGGTACTACCTACGTGAACGTTATAGCGGAGTGCAATATAGTATTGGTGCGGGCAAAGCAAGAAAGATTGGTAAACGCTAAAGGGACACGAGTAATGACTACCTGGGCGGGTCAAAACGAAGAGCCACGAGAACGGGGGCAGAGTGCAATTAGACCTCTAATCTATTCTCGACGCACCTCCTCAGGCCGCAGGAGTGTAGATAAGAAGCATGGAGCGCTAGAATACGTGACTTGTCCTTCGAGGTGTTAAAGAAATGTCATGCAATTAGGAGCCTGAGGTGATGGGGAGAAAGAAGTCCGGGTTTGTGAGCCCCACACTAGCCACTGCTAGCTGCCTGTCGAGTATTAGATCAGCTATAGACACTAAATGTTTGTTGGTACTCATGATACGTCTGTGGCTTTGGGTCCCCAGTCTGTGAGCGTTTTTATTCCAGGTAAGCTATGCATAGAATGTGAATGATTCGCAGACGAATGGGAGAACGTGAAAACATTGAAGATGCAGACCCGAGGCTTTAAAGCGCGCTGAGTTTGATATCAGGCGCCCACGCTTCCACTGCTTTAAGGTATTTATCAGTCCATACATATATATATATATATATATATATATATATATATATATATATATATATATATATATATATATATGAGAGACATAGGGAGAGCGAGAGAGAGATTCCAGCGTACATATAAACGTGACACGCAACCGCCTAGACCATACAACTCTATTGAAGGTAATTCTATTCTGTTTCTCCAACCTTGCTTGGCTAACGAAGTTTTGTAAAAGTAGACGACCTTTCGTTGTAACGAGATCCGTCCTCCCTATTTAGGTCCTGAGCAAAGGGCATGTCTATTGGGCATGCTGCTGCTGCCGCCGCTGCTTGCCGTACCTACTGTCTGCCTGTTCCTCCGAAAGAGGAGTTTTTTTCTTTTCTTTTTTAAGTCAAACCTTTTGGGCCCTCGTTTGGCTCGATGGCGAAGACACACGAGGGGGCGGAGGGCAGGAAGAAACAGCCCACACGAGAACGGACGACGAACACGCCGTCGAAACGTGAAAAGAAAGAGTCCTGCGTTGTCGTCGCTTTAACCAAATAATCATCAGCGACGGTGACGGCAGCGGCGGCACCACCACCACTCTAGCTACGACAATCCATCTAACGAGAACAATCGGCGCACAGCGGAACAGAAAACAACAAGGGCAGAAGAAGACAACCGGCAAGCCAGCAGACGCAGCAGAGGTGAAGTTCCGCACATGTATAGCGGGCGGGCACGTTAAATAAACCAGGGACCAGCGTACCAATGGTGGAGGCGCGTTAGGGTGCTGGACGGAGATCCACCTTTGTGGAGAACCCGGGACGGCCTAAGTCGAACAACGCGAATGGAATAGAACGTCAACAGGGTCGTTTAGTCGCTCCCGCATATAGGCGAACAAAGCCTATAGCCTTTTGGCCGTAGACTTAATGAGTATATAGCGTCCATAAATGAAAAAAACTTACATTTAATAACCTTACGGGTAGATTGTCGTTCACGCGGTGGATACTTTATGAGCTACATGAACTGTAAATATTTATAAGCGCCATATATATATATATATATATATATATATATATATATATAAACGCATTACTAGCAATGTGACTAACGTTTTTCGAGGACTCCGCAGCTAGTCTGTTCGTATTACGTTACCATTTTAGGCTTGCTTAAAAAGTTGAAATGACGTTTAAATAAACTTAGGAAAGCATGGAACGTAAACGCATAGCGGAGCATTTACCAAAGTACTAATCGGTACTTATCAAACTGTTTATGGGTCCTTAACGGACACATATGCGCGGACATTCGCACGAGATATGCACGTATGTACATATTGTTGTATATACGTTAAAAACATAATGAGGTAATGACTTTCTCCTTTATTGGCACAGACGAGAATTCCGATTAGATAGAAAGAGATCCATAGCGGGGTTGAGGAAAACTATATCAACCGAAAAACGTGCCCAGAGCCCAGTTCCGGTGGTCGACTTCCGGTAACTCCTGCGGGCACGCCTTTGAATAACAGCCTCATTAGGTAGCAGTCAAATCGTAAGTGGTTTGAATAGTTTGAGCTCGCAACCGTCACTTCCTGTCCACCCAACGAGACACCGAGCCGTGACCTTTACCCCAACAGCTTTTACCCTTATTGTTGTCGCCATTGTAGTTGTAACCAACCGCTACTAGAGGGGGAGAGGGCGATGTCACCAGAAATGGCGTCGTTTATTTCGATCCAGGACACTTTGGCTAACACCTGTTGTGCGCTCGGCTGTGGCGCTTGGTGACCATCGCATGCCCTTGGAATACAGACCACATTAATACTTCTTATCATACGCTCATCTTCCACAACAATAAAGAGCAACAGTGATCAACAACGCGACCAATGAAGCGACGAAGACAGATTGACCGTTCTCATTATCACTATCTGTCGCCCTGTTAATAATTTTCATCATTTATTTATTGCACCATATATATATATATGTATATATATTTATATATATATATATATATATATACAGGGTGTTCCTATTTGTGTGTCCAAAACGCTAGGGTATGGTCAAACTCGGTGAGAAAATCATTTTTGCCAATGGGTGGAAGCCGGGAAAACGTTTTGTTTAGGAGTGAGGATGAAATTTATAAAAGCAGTTATTCTGTCTTTTTTCTTCTACATAGTTGTGCAAAATCTACACGCACAAAGGAACCGATCATACCGGCGTGTTTGGCGGAAAATTCTGCACAATGTCGAAAAAGCTTAGTTACTTGGCAACTACGTACGCAGCACCATCACTTTGGTACAAATGTAGTGGGCATTAAATCTGCTATTGCCTGAGAGTAGTCTTTTGGACGTGCATTTTTGGTCGTAATGGAAAAAATTACGATGTTGCACAAAAAAGCGTTAACGTAACATTTTGACTTTTTATGACTTTCCTTAATCTGGCTATTCGCTTTTTGCTACGCAAGCTAGTAAAGTATACTTTATTGTGCAGAAACAGAAACCGCCAAACACGTCGGTATGATCGGTTCCTTTGTGCGTTGACTGGTTCTCCCGCAAACGTAGATTTTGCACAACTATGTAGGAGAAAAAAGACAGAATAACTGCTTTTATAAATTTCATCCTCACTCCTAAACAAACCGTTTTCCCGGCTTCCACCCATTGGCAAAAATGATTTTCTCACCGAGTTTGACCATACCCTAGCGTTTTGGACACACAAATAGGAACACCCTGTGTATATATATATATATATATATATTAAAACCCGTGTTTTTAGGTAATAAAATATTATCGATATTTTATCTTCTCTTACAGGTATCGAGATGGTCCGCGCAGGCCATCAGTGAGAGAGTATAAGGATTTAATAGCAGGCCAACGGGTTCGACTTGAAGTGGCGCGCAAAGGAGAACGCACAAGATATTGGACAGTATCATCTTTTTTCCGTCAAGACACTCGCCCTGCGGCGGAACGAGAGTGTTCGAGACGGGCTCCTTAACATTTGTAAATAACTTTAATGACTGATCTACGGGTCGTGAAGGAAGCCCAATCTCGTTTTGGACAACCGCAGAATAAAGCAGTTAGAAAAAGAGAGCTGGATGCCGTTCACAGGTGAGTAGATCTTCACCTAGAGCGGCGTTTTGCTAAATTCGTTCAAACAGGAAATTAATTGCCCGCAAAGGTAAACATTATACTATCAGTAGACACGCCACCAATTGTACCCTCAACGTGGATTTTTGGCCGCTCGTTTGTGATTGGACAGACATACCTACGAGCTCTTGTAAGCTCAAGAGAGTAGGATAATAATATGGGGATAATCATGTACTATCTGTTTGATTGGCATGCCATTCGGGAGAGGCGCTTTTTATATGAAGGTTATATAGTCTGTATGCATTGTAATATGTCTATGTGTAGTTACGTAAGTTGAGCTAGTTGTAACATATATGATTGATCTTAATTTGCTATTGGATCTTAGACTGAAGAAGGCTTTTACATATTTGTAGTAGAAGTTGTAGTCATAATGTAGCAGTAGTAACGCTTTCAGCAGCGGCAGCAAGGTAAAACGAAAGTAGTTCCGATGTTAATGAGTCTAGCAGACGGATTGTATTTTCGTTATTGCTTAAACTTACTTGTCTAGCTTACTCTGATCAGAATGCATTTATCTAGCTAACAGACAAGCCGACAGGTCCCCAAAAGCGCTTGCTCAAGGTGGAAATTTATTTTCAATATTAAATCGCTCTCTCTATATTTCGCGCTCTCTCTCCCTTCCTCTCTATTTTTCACAAGCTCGCTTTTCTTGCTTTACTTTGTCGTTTCGTTCTTCTCTTGCGTCTTCTGTTGCCCTCTTATTACGTTCGTTGCGTCGTACGCTAGTCGATCGTGTCTGTATTTTTCACTCGTCTGTTCCATATCGTCCGCTTATCACCTTGACAGCGGCCGCCCTACCCTTCTAGTTCATTCCCACTCTCTCACTCGAAGACCGGTAGAGGGCCCGCTGTAGAGCCGCCGGGTCTTTTGCGTGTCCGTCACAAAGTCCGCAAAAGCCAAGGCGAAATGTATGCTGCAGTCTGTTCCGTACTGTTTTGTTCCGTTAGAATCGCTGAACGCGCTGCTCGGGCTGCGTGGGGTTCTGAGTGGCTAGTCGCAATGGATTGGTTCGCTCACCCCCTAAAGAGAATCGTCCGTCAGACGTCCATGGTCTGCGTGGGCACGAAAATTGACCAGCCCCAATAGAAGCAAAAGCCCGACTACCTCCAGAACCGCCATGTCCATCCTGCTCCTGCTGAAATCGAGTTCCTTCCGCCCGATCAGTGGTTGTGTGACTATGAGCGGCTAGGTAGCCCCGTGTGAGAGACCGACTGACAAGGACATTTATTCCGGCACTACTCACAGCATTCCAATTCGGAATACCGAATGCCGAGTGTCCTCGAGAGGTGTCGGGAAGCCTCGAGATGAGAGAAGAGACACATAAATAGAAAAAGATACGTTTGTGCATCCAGAGAAGATAGCGCCAGTGGCCGGATCGGGGTCGGTCTAGGAGATGAAGCAGACAAAAGAGGCCGGACAGAACGAGGCCAACGGATACGACGAGACGGTCGATCCGATGAAGGACACCCACGGGACCTCAACGAGACACGCTCTCTTCTTCTTTGCAGCTGGCACCTTCTTGTGCGACGCTCCATTTTTGTTCCCTCTACCTCGTTTTTGTAAAACAAAATGGCAACTAGAGGTATTTAAAAAAAACGGGAAACGCGATCGCGGCACTGCAGACAGAAGATACTGGCCCTTGTCAAAAGGCGCAGGACAATAAAGGAACAACACGATAGGGAGAGAATCAATGCAACGCTAACTATGCTAGAGTGCAAGTAGACAAGGAACGAGGGAGATATCCTTTAACTGAGAATATATATATATATATATAATTCGGTTTCCAAAGTGCTTGAATCAGTGATAAAACGATCTGTTGCAACCCCGAAGGCCATTTGTATACAATCTTCATAGACTGCGCTCGGCGAGAGCTGAAGCATGGCCGGCTCGAGCCGTTCCAGCACTGACTATTGAAGGGGCTAATAAATCATATAGCGTTACAGCATAATAAGCTGGGCAGCACCGACTGATCATTGCGGAGGAGGTCACAGTAGCGTTCCAGATTATTGTCCTCATATCCTCGAAAGCTGTTAGGGTCATTTTGCAAGGTCGGCCTCTGTACATACCTCGAGAACACAAGGGCAGTCAGAAAAGCTTCGAGCACGGGCCAGGGTATTATTCAGAGCATCTTGTCTCGTTTTACGGCCTAAACTGTAGATGTAAAATAAGCCATAATAACCTAATGGTGAAACCTTCTTGTCACGTTGTGACGAGCTATAATATATATATATATATATATATATATATATGATATACGGAGGCCTTTCATATCGCGGAGTTTTTTCAGAGGGATGTCTAAAAAATCTCCTCTTCCACCCATCTATCCCTTTCGTTGCTACAATCTCTTAGGTCATTAAGCAGTAACATTTTAATAGTAAATATATATATATATATATATATATATATATATATATATATAATACTATTTTGTTACTGCTTAATTACTTAAGAGCATGTAGCAACGAAAGAGAAAGTCGAACGGGAGAGAGAGAGAAATGGGCGGAAGAGGCTGCAGGATTTTGTCAGACAATCTTCTGAAAAAAATTCCGGAATACGAGAGGCCTCCGAGGATGGCATACGCATTGCCATTAAAAGCCGCCCTGACGAGCAGGCTAACCGCAATGTGTGTCTCTTCGACCCCGCTGCTCCTAGTCAGAAAGATGCAGACACGCTTAACAATTCATTTTTCATCTAATGCGCCCGTAGAAGACCCCGTACAGCTTATTTGTACGAGTGAAGCCGGCTGAGAAACGATCCAGAGTAGAGGGGCAGGTCGCCGGCTCGCAAGCCATGTAAATGTAGGCTGTCAGCAGCCGGCCGACAATACGCTGTCAGAGACGCGACCGGCGACTCGCGTGATGACGTGAAGCGCTGTTATCTATATTCATTTAGCAATCCACCTAGCCTTCTAAAAGAGTGTACATAAACATATGCATGTAGGTAGGCATGCGCAAAGTTCACTCGTTACCCGTACGACTATTGTCTACGTCTAGCCATCGGCTCACAGAAATGTCTCTATGTGAATAGATGCGTAAGGACAAGCGCAACTTTTTGCCGTTTATTCATTTCTTAGCTTAGGCGACGTAGTTTGAATGACCTAGCTTAACGAAGTCGGTACAAACGCGTGTGCCTTGCGTATTGTGCCGCAATGCAAACATGCTCTGTGAAGGGAGAGCGCTGGATACAGTTGTTGACGTTCTGTCGTGTTCTTGCTCTCTCGATGCAGATAACAGCTAACAACTCTCTGCTCACATAGCTTCTGCTTTACACTTGATTTGGTGTCGGATTGAGCTTGACGCTTAGAAGAAAAGGCTTGACTTTACTTTTTCAGGCCAACCGAGCTCTCCAATATCATCCGCCTGAGAGGTGCTATATGTAAAGACAATATCGGCACCACGACGGCGAGATGAGAAATATTGTATGTTAGCGTTAACAACAGTAACAATACAAACATATATTTATAGGTTATGAGAATTATGGTCACAGTTGGACAGAAAAGGCCATGAGAAGCAGCTCTCACATAGGACTACAGCTTAAAACGGGATCATGTCAGTAAGGTTGGGAATGTGGATTCGTTCCCAACGTCATTCGACACTTATAATCAAAATCGATGTTACACCCACGCTTAATCCGGCTTACCGCAACATGGGGCACGATACAATTGGCGTCCTGAACCATTTTGCTTTGAAGCCTCTGGTCACCTCTGTCAAACAGTTACAACGTTGTAGGATCTCCAAACACTACTATTAGGTTATACATCTTAGTTTGCGTGAGGTGCTCGGAAGAAACACAAAGCTTATGACAGACCAACCCTAATAAGAATTTTCAGAATCAGGCGTTACACTTCTGACTGACCTCAATAACAAACTTTATTAATCACATTGAAATTGTTAACCGTTGTAACTAATTAGTGTTTATTTGAATAACTTAGTGTTCAGCATCGACTGATTCTTCTATGTTTTGCTGTGAATAGCTTGTGTCATTGTTGATTAGGTTACGGCGGAATTGCGACAGTCGCAGCTATGTGTGGGACTGCCCCAAATCCAAAGCGTTCAGGTGACAGCGTGCAAAGCAGACGACCTGACAGCCAACGTGTTGGTGGGACTAGACCTGTGTAGCGAGAAATGATGGAAAACCACACAAATAGCTGACGCAACTTTCTCAAGAAAATCAAAGTCGATCTTTGGGTAACGCCCTCTAAGATTTTATTGGGAGGTAACGGACAAAGGCCCAGGGTTGAGCTCACAAAGGAGCGAATCAAGCAGCTCTAAACAAGCTCGCTCCGCAACACGTCCGCTTCGATAGGAAACGATATAGCAGGCGTGGGGCACCCATAAAACAAAGGGACACGCCCCCAGCGATAAGAGTGGAGGAGGTACTCAAGACTGCGGCAAGACGTAAACCGGGAAAGGCTCTAGGGGAAGGCAGTATTCTGCATCTGGCGGTCAAAATACAATTAAGGAAGTGCCCAGATCTAGTTACATAGACATTTAGCACAGCGACCAGGAGGGGAACAGCATCCGCAAACTAGAAACGCGCTAAGGTTGTTCTCATCCCCAAAGACAACGGAGAATCAGACCTATCTGCTTACGGAATACCCTAGGATACGAGGCAATCATTGACAAGAGGATCAGAATCGGTATGGAGGAAAAAGACAGCAGGGCTCGATTCTGGGTCTCCTGCTCTGGCCCCTGGCGTATGACGAGTTTCTCCATTAGGATAACCTTCTACACGGGTAAAGATGATCGCATACGCGGACGATCTCGTCAACTTATAAAATAACTCCAATTCAACGCTAACAAAGCGTTTGAGTCGTGAGGGACAGATGGATAAAACCGGCTTAGTAATCGCTTCGAAAAAAGCGAGACCATACTGCTAACGAGAAGGGAGAAGGTGGATCCCTAGATTGAACCTGGCAGGTCAGCAAATGAAGCAGCCTAAAGAGGCCCGGTACTCACCCGGTACATAATCCACTTAAACAAGAGCCTCACGGGGTTCAGTCACGTAATTATTTGCTCGATTGCGGCGACCGGTAAAATTAAGACAGAGCAAGAAATGAATGCATGGCAGGCCAAATGAGGCACAATTCCTTCTGGAGCACGGTGACACACACTTCGATCCCTCATCCCAGACATCAAAAAATTAATAGGCGGAAGAACTGAATCATTACCTTGTGCGGATCCTCACGGGATACGGGCACCTTCAAAGCTTTCTCTTTCGAATTGAAAAAGCTCCTACGGCAAGCTGTGTTCACTGCCAGAAAAGAGCGAAGAAGGACTCGAGTTACTTCTAGGTAGAAGCAGAGATCAGCTATGGCTACGAAGGCACTGAATGAGAAAGGAGCTTTGGGAAGGCTCCGTAGAGCTAGGAATAGATAAGAACTGAATAATACGGGTTCGCATGTGCTGAAGGAAAGCACATCGGATGGTGAAGGAGCCTGTGACCAAGTGACCCGAGTAGCATTCGTAGTAGTACTGTTCTTTGAAGATCTGGACCAATAGATGGTGAAGGTTTAAAGAAAAGACAATGAACTTTGTTGTTGAGAGATAAATCAACTGCTCGGCTCTTACGACTGACCATTGGAGGTGGGCCAAGCCGACCGCAGCATGAATTGTAGAGTCACTTGGCAGAGTGCTTACCACTTATAAAGTATAAATAGGAACTGCTACATACCAGCAGACGGGCCTAAATGTAAATATTGTAATCGGAGTCTCACTGAGCGATACATAAATTGCGGTCTTGTTTGAGCTATTTATGAGCTAAGAGTTGTCACTGATGTATAATCAATTAGATTGTAACACATCATTTGAATACAATCTGTATATATATATATATATATATATATATATATATATATATATATATATATATATATATATATATATATACAATTGTTTGATTAGAACATAATATTCCCGAGATATACTATTTTTAAATGATCAAATAATTGTGAGCACCGCTAAACTTTGTATGCAGGGCTCCAAGAGGACTATTGCGACCAATAAAATAGTGCTTTTCTAATTTCATACTTTCTCCCTTTTTTTTTTACTTTACTTACTGACGATATTTGATTACTTACTGACGACTGGCTCCGTCCGGCGTCCCACAGGGGAGCTGCGTCTCTCCTTTGCTGTACGCAGTGTTTGTTTTAGACATAAAATCTTATATTCCGTCGAGTGTTA
The DNA here is from genome assembly GCA_003439945.1 of Dermanyssus gallinae. Taxonomy (NCBI): domain Eukaryota; kingdom Metazoa; phylum Arthropoda; class Arachnida; order Mesostigmata; family Dermanyssidae; genus Dermanyssus; species Dermanyssus gallinae. Next base: position 1,010,963 of record QVRM01001782.1, on the reverse strand, counting down.
AATACCTACTGTACGCCGATGACCTAAAGATATACGCTCCCTTGGACTCTCCCTCAGCGCACACTGCGTTACAGTCTGCTGTCGATGGCATCTGCCGCTGGTGCATTGACAATGGCATGGAGCTATCAGTTTCGAAATGCCTCGTTTTGAAACATGGCTTCTTTAATTTGGAGTATCAGCTTAACGGGACAATTCTGCCCACCGCTAATGTTGCTCGGGATCTCGGTGTATTAATGTCAACAGATCTAACATTTGCTGTACATATAAGAGAGCTAGTCAAAACAACATCTACACTTGTGAACACGCTGTTCCGTTGCTTTATCATCAAGGACCCAAATGTGTATATTCGTCTGTATAAAGCAATTGTGCTATCCAAACTTTTATATTGTTCACCTGTCTGGAGCCCATACTTGTGCAAGCACATAGGCATGCTTGAAGGAATTCAGAGAAGATTTCTAAAAAGGCTCTGTAAAAGACGTAATATTGACCCGAATGCTGTAAACCTTCCGTCGCTCTCGTTTTTACTTCGAAGAACAACGACACGCGAGCACTATCGCAACTTTCAAGTGCCGATCTTATCAACCGTTTTTTCGACGTGACAATGAATAATCGCAAAAGTCAAATAATGTTTTTACCAAAATGTATTCCAAGACTTGAAACAGTCAATAATATGTTTGCCTGGCGTGTAGCCAGAGAATTGCACAACAAAGAGGTTTTGGGGGCGTCCTTGCCCACCTAGCTTTCCTTCTTACCCTTTATTCGGTAAATAAAGGCGTTTTCTATTCTATTCTATATTTATATACATGCTTTAACGTAAGCCGAGCTTCAATGACAGCTCAGGTCACACGCTTCACCCGGTGTATTGTTGTCTCGTACAAGCTAGACATAACGCAAACGATAGCAGACCTTGGCGCCCACATGACGTGGCGCGAAAAACATCCGGTGCCGGCGTATTCGTTATGGTTCAGCGCTACGATGTATCGCCGCTCAGTCCGACGGAAACGACTCCCAGTTGTCCGGCAGAAGACTGATTTCACGAGGGTCGATCCTGTGGTGGCGTTCCTGTGGCTGGACGACGCCTCATCCGTGCCGGGTGTCCATCGCGCCTGTGTCGGCCAGGTAGCCACTAGGACGCTTCCGGCAGATAATGGCCTTTTCTGGCAGGGGGCTACCGGAGCAGGATGCCTGTCCTGTATGCTTGCCGGCTACTGAATGCGGCGACACACCGCAGAACGACAGCGGCGGATTAGCGAAAGACGAATCGGCTGCGAGCATCTGTCGCTCCCCAGCAGGCTCAGCCAGTGGGAGCAGGACCTGCGAGCCTGTCTAGGCTTAAGGCTGGCGGCGTTGTCACACAACGTCGTTGTTGTTGTTGTTATCGTCGTCGTCGTTGTAGATGTTGTCGTCGTCGTTATCGTTGCTCGTTGGCCTTCTACGTGCTCATACTTCGTGTATAGTAGTACATCGCTTTGCTTCGCTCACTCAGACGAACGTACGTAACAAGGCCAAAACGCTTTCGACATGTCGGTGCTCGTTGTTGTATCCTGCTCACCGTCTTAGGCTACGGGCTACGGATGGCGGTGGCGGAATGGCGTGGTTCGCAAGGACCGAAAACTTCCTGCTGGTGCTGTGGCGAGAGCGACCGCGGCGGCGCTGGCGGCAGCAGTGGTGGGTCAGCGAGGCGTGTCGGCTTCGACGCCCCGCAGAGTAACGGGACAAGGCAACGGGGAAAGAAAGAAGCTTTGTGCGTCCTTCGACAGCAACGGCAGCAAAAGCAGACAACAGCAATCGCCGTAGTAGTAATAGTAGTAGTAGTAGTGGTAGCAGTTGTTGGGAGGAGCAGACGTTCCAACCACAGAAACGGAAGTGGCTTCATTGTGGCAGACGAGGCGGTTAAGTTTGAATCGAAGCGAAACGACGCGATTGCTGCCACTACATGTCGCGCTTCTACTGCTGCTGCTGCTGCAGCGGTGGCGGTGTCCATTGAGCGCGTCATGCATAGAATCCTCGGCGCCGCCCTCGCTCTATTCGACCTTCTATAGACTGTCTGGCTGTCAAGTCGGTCTGTCTGCGTATCTATCTACATTGTTATCTTGGTCATTTCGTTCATCATGCAGCTTCCTCAAGGCTGTGCAGGGCTGTTTCTTCTCCCTCTCTCTCCCCCCTCTCTCTCTCTCTGCCACTTTCGCTTTGGATCGTTTCAGTCGATGACTGCACGCAGACGTTTTTGTCGTAGACGGGCGGACAGAAATGTCCGAGTTCCAGACGTGCAATTTCTGTGCTTACGCCATAACAGCCGAGTACTTTGCATTCATACGACTATCGTGATTATGTCTCAATTAACATAATTGTGACGTGCGATCACGTCTGGTAGAGAGTCTACTTATTATCCGCTGGCTTAGCCCATGGCAACCACAGTGAAAGCCGCGTTCCCTCTACACACAGCCAAAGGAAGCATCTGTCTGGAAAAGTGTGTCTCGCGTCGATCCGCCGTGACATGCTCCGCGCGTCTTGCGATCTTATTCAGGAACTTAATAATGCTCACGCTGATGAAACTCAATGTCTGAAGAGCAATGGATACAAAGCATAAGTTTCTTGACAGCTCGAGATACTTCAAGATTCAGACTTTATTCGCTTCTTCGAGTCTGCTTGTTCTGCCATCGATCTAAACTTGATTGGCATATATCGTAGACATGGCCTTAACCGCATGGCCATGTATTTTTCCCATTTCTGTAAAGGTGACTGTTTAATTTTTGTTTCTCTCCTTAATGTTTTACTGACAAACAATTCCGCCAGGGAACCGAACTGATTAGCAAGGCAGCGTAGCAGTCGGCAAAGAGATCAGTAGCCCCAAGGCTTAAATCTTACATAAGAATACTTGCGATGTTTTTTGTTTATTTTTCTTTTCCGATCTTGTTTTTTGTCTGACGATTTTTCTTCTAGTGCTGATGAATACTTTTCATACTATGTATCTTGTGATTTTATTGAATTGGCAGCAAGACCTTTAGTGAAATTGGAGATTGGTGACGCTCGCCACACTTATGTGAGTGTCGGTGATCCAGGGCTGTGCCGCATTATTCTGATAATGATGACGGTGAGAATTATTATTATTATTATTACAACTACCATTACCAGCGCTATCGCAATAGCACTAACACGTTGTAGCCTCTCGCTTATGGTAGTGCGCGTCGGAGTGCAATGCTGAATTGTCGCTGCCCTGGCAGAAGGGTGACCATGAACGTCAACGTTCAAATGAAGTTTGTTAAGAAGAGAAGTCAGCTATCTGGTCTGTCACTCAGCTCTCTGGTCTGGCACTTAGCCCTCGAACGTAGGACCGAGCGTCTGCAGTTGCGCTGAGCCATTTCGGCCACGTTCGGCGTGTTTCCGGTGTCCGGCGCCTCCGGCGTGCTGCCTGCTTCCTAATTCGGCTCATACGTGCCCAGACACAAACGTAACGAATTAGGCGGAACGTTGGCCGTGGCAAGTGGTTGGCAAACTTTTTTTTACTCTGTCCGCCCCGCTGTTCCTGTCGCCCGAGTCCCGCCAGTGCCGCCCGCTTGGAAACCACCTCTGCCATGCAGGCGCAAAAGTCATGCACAGGCGCGAGAATGAACGTTGGCGGCTGGCTGGATCCCCTGGCTGGACCTTTCAAGCGGACGAAGGCATCGTGCCAGTTGTCGTCGCCGTGTTGTTCGGGACAGCAGCGTTATATTACTCTGTGCCGGCGCTAGTAGCAGTAATATTAATATAGATAAAAAAAAAAAAAAAAAAAAATAATAATAATAATAATAAGCATGGTCATATTAGCTGTAGTAGTGAACGATATCGGTAAGTAGGAGAGGCCTAATAGCGGCACTATAAAAGCAGCTGTGGTGACGATCTGACGGTTGGCTAGCTGGCTGGCTGGCAGACAGAACCCCCGAGGAAGGACAAATGGACGGCTAGAACGCGTTTGTTGGTCGTTCGATACGTTCGAGCTGCTTGCACCATGCGCGTACACGTTACTTAATTATGCTTGAATAGGTTAATTCATTTATGATCCCTTTGAGTCTAACGGGAACCACTATTCTCGGTCAGTTTCGTCTGGGTTTTCACCCCTTTCTTTCTCACTCCCATTTCTACATCCATCCACCTGGGGTTCTCTCTCCCTCTCCCTCTTTTCAGTGTCTCCCAACATTCTACCTCTTTCTCCTTCTCGGCGCATTTATCTAGCATTCCCTCTATGTCTCTTTCCTTTTTGTCCCGTTCTCTGCGGCCCGTTCCTGCTGTTCGCCACCACACTTCTTCGGTGGCGGCCCTACAATCCAGTTGCGCCGTTGCCCGGTGCCTTACATTCAGGCGGCCACCGTGGCAATGGCGGGACAGCTTCGGCCCCGCCACGGTCGTGGCGGACAACGAAGAACCCGCTCTGTGAGTGCGTGTGTGAGTGCTCGTGTTTGTTTCTTTCGTTCTTGCCTTTCGAATCTTGCTTGGTTAGTTGATTCATTCTTGCCCTTTTCCGCCCTGCTTGCCTTCGCAGACAAGGCCGGGAACACTGCTGGGCAGGACGATGACAACGACGACGACGAGCAATAGCCGGCCACGACGCCAGTGGTCGTCGTCGTCGTCGTCTGCGCCGTGGCACCACCGAGTGTAGCAGCGGTAGTTTTCATCTGCTGCTGCGCACGCGGCGTGGCCCCGGCTCGTTCGTCGTCTGCCCGCTCGCTGGCCCGCCGGCCCGCTCGTTTGCTCCAGCAGCGGTGACGCGAAACGATGACGAAATAAACGACGGCGACAACGACAACGATGAGAGGAATGAGGACCACAACGAGGACGACATTGTGGCTCGCACCGCATATGACGAGACGAGTCTGTCCCGCCGACTTCTGCGGCAACCGGCACGACCAGTAGCAGAAACTGGCTGGCTACCGTTGACCGTTCCTTCTTAGCCCTCTCCTTTTCTCTCGTTTATCCCTTTGAGTGAGTGCACTGCTCTACGTTCGCCGCCTGCTTTTCATCATGCCCATCGCTTCTCCTCACACTCGTGTGCTCGGCTTCTTTGTTCTGAGGCTTGTTTCAGCTATTCCTACTCGGAGCACCACTACCACTACATCGTGGCACACAGCGGAACATTGAACGGCTATGCTGTGCGGGCCGGTCACCGATGCTCAAAGCTGGTCGAGATTGGGCGCAGGCCTGCGCAGGCTCTCTTTTTTCGCTAAACAAAAGCTTGAGCAAGCTCTAGAGACCAAGACAACGAGCAGAACGCTGCGGAAGAAGTGGAGGGGGGGAGTCCTTTCACGCAGTATCACCGTCACTGCTGCGTTCAAAAGGGGACCACTCCTGGTGTCTATGCTTACCCAGTTCAACTGAACAGCGCCGCCTGTACTAGCATGGCCACTGGCGGCATCGCACGAGGCAGGCAGAAGGAAAGTGAGCGAAAGAGAAATTGTGCTCCCATAGACACGATGCACTCGATTGCGCGATACAATGCTCTCAGTCCCAGCAGCTCTCAGCCCAGCAGCTCTCAGTGCAGTGTGTTCTTCACAACCCGTTATCCTACGTACAATGCTCTAGGTTGTGCCCGTTATGTTTAAGAACCCTTATGCGTATAGTATTTTACGGACTGTAGAAAAACAAAATTACACCCGTTTACTCCCTGCATGTGCTAAAGTGATTTATGTCAGCCAGAGTTCAAGTTGATCAAAGTCGTAAGCACATACGTATGTAAAAAAACAGGTAGTTAGGGATGCCATTTCAGTAAAAACAAGAACACTAAACTCATTACTAATACAACGACAGAACTAAACACACATACAACCAAATTATTATTTAGTTGTATGTGTTTAATGCTAGTATAGCATTGAGTGGTTATTGATCATGAGTCTACCAACTAATGTAATCAAAGTCGTAACACACATCAATACAAAATTCTTTAGTGTTACGTTTTTGCAACTATCCAGTTCTAGACTCAAAGTAGCTTAATTTTATTTACTTCTCAATACTACCACAGTTACCTAGAAGTGACAGAGAGAGAGTCAACAGAGTAAAGATGCTGAGTGTAGATCACTGCATAATCACTCTATATTGCCATTTACTTAAGAAATTTGTGATATGCAAAACGTAAGGTTGCCCTTGAACAAATTGATTTATCAATTAGTCACGTAGGACTGATAACGGATGCTTGGTTAATTAATATGCGTATGCAACTTGTTTTGTTAATGACGCACCATAAAATTAGATTTGATCTCGAGTTTGTTTTTTACACTAGCGAAGATCCGATATGGAAGAAATGGTAAAACAACTACATTCGAATGCGTAAAAAGATACAAAGATGCCGCAAGACACGCCATATTCCCGATGGTACATACCTTTGCACTTTTCTGCCAGCAGATCTTGACATTATGACGTCTTCTTGACGTCTCACCTTATGTACGTTCTACTACCTATACTCGTGTTTCTACTATGCATTGTAGTTCATCTATGCTTAGCTGTACAGACTGCACATATAAGCTGAACGCAGAAGTTAAAAGAAAACCATATATTACAAGCATATATAACCAAGCACAATACAGGAGGTTTCATGAAGTACACAAGGCCGCTACCCTCGCGTCAAATATATGCAAGATATTCGCACAGAAGTGACACGATGAGTGATGTGTTATTTCCTGCAGCATACATTTACTGAATGAAAAGTTCGTTTTTGGCCAGGTCAGGAGAAGATAATGAATCACATGGTGACCTTCTCTGCGGGCAACAAGCAGTACGAACCCTATAGGAACGAATCACTTATCGGGCAGCTCCATTGACTCCCGGTTGTTTACTTCCCTGACGTTAACTGCCATTTTTAATGCTGTATATTTCTGGACATTTGTACGACTCTCTGTGTGTACTAATATGTGGATGTGTGTGTTTGAATCGGGCCCGTGAATCCTGCTTTTTCCTGCTGCTCGAAAGCTTAAGTTCCCCCACCTTACTCCTACACAAGACACTTTCGCCCCATTATATTGCGAAAAATATTTTTTGGACAAGCGCCACTACCCGTTAAAATGTAGCTACTTTATTCAGGGACATTATATATATATATATATATATATATATATATATATATATATATATATATACATGTATATATATATATATATATATACATGTATATATATATACATATACAGGTAGTTCAACAAGTTCTTAGAATGAAAACCAAGAATTTTCCAAATCTTGTTTTTAATTTTTTCATATTCGATATACTCCCCGAGAAGCTCAATACACTTTTCCCATCGATATTTCAGAGCATTTATACCTCTTGAGTAGAATTCCGCGTCTTTAGACTGAAAATAGGCATTGACAGCAGCCTTAACCTCTTCATTGCTGGAAAAACGCTTTCCACCGAGACTATTCTTCAAATGTCCGAAGAGGAAATAATCAGAGGGGGCCAGGTCTGGAGAATAGGAAGGTTGTTCAATAAGTTCGAACCTCAGTTGGGCCAGTTTTGCCGTTGCTTGCCGCGACTTGTGTGCGGGAGCATTGTCCTGGTGAAACAGGACAACCTTCTTCTGCAAAGCGGGCCGTTTCACGATGAGTTCTTGCTTCAGGCAGTCCAACAGTCTTGCATAATATTCTCTCGTGATCGTTTTACCATCTCGTAATATCAAAGTTGATTACAGCCTGTCAGAGTAGGTGCGTGAGGTAGTTCAACAAGTTCTTAAAATGAGCCTTTCAGAATTCGAATTTTGGCGCGCTTTCGCCGCTATTGGAAACGGCAACTTTTCGAATGCTAGCAGTCAAAATATGATTGTGATTGGCCGTTGCGATTTCGTTTGATCGCTTTTCCCGTGCAACGTATCGGCGTGATTTTGAAAAATGGAGAAAAAAGAGTTTCGAGTGGTTATCAAGCATTTTTATTTCAAAGGTTGGAATGCGACCCAAGTGAAAACTGAGTTAGACGAGGTGTACGGTGACTCTGCGCCATGTTTTGCCACTGTTTCCAACTGGATTAATGAGTTAAAAAGAGGTCGCAGGAGCACCGAGGATGAACTACGTTCAGGACGCCCAAAAACGGCAACTGATGAGGAAAACGTGGAAAAAGTGCGGAAAATCGTTGCCGCAGATAAGCGAGTGAACATTAGGGAGATAGCGGAGACCTTGGGGATCAGTTTGGGTAGAGTGCATTTCATCCTGCACGAAAACTTGAAGATGAAAAAGCTCAGAGCAAAATGGGTGCCGCATTTGCTCAACCAAGGCCAAAAAGACGCGCGTGTTTCCGCTTCACAGCGAAATTTGGCCAAGATGTCGAAAAATCCGTCAGATTTTTGGCGCAGATTCGTGACCGTCGATGAAAGCTGGGTCCATCACTACACTCCCGAGACCCAAGAAGCATCTCGTCAATGATGTGCACCTGGTGAAGGACCTCCGAAGAGGGTGCGGACAACGGCATCGGCCGGAAAGATGATGGCTACGGTTTTTTGGGACCAACGTGGAATAATTCTGGTCGACTACCTTGAGAGCGGTAAAACGATTACGGGATAATATTATGCAAGACTGTTGGACTGCCTGAAGCAAGAACTCATCGTGAAACGGCCCGCTTTGCAGAAGAAGGTTGTCCTGTTTCACCAGGACAATGCTCCCGCACACAAGTCGCGGCAAGCAACGGCAAAACTGGCCCAACTGAGGTTCGAACTTATTGAACAACCTTCCTATTCTCCAGACCTGGTCCCCTCTGATTATTTCCTCTTCGGACATTTGAAGAATAGTCTCGGTGGGAAAGCGTTTTTCCAGACAATGAAGAAGGTTAAGGCTGACTGTCAATGCCTATTTTCAAGTCTAAAGGCGCGGAATTCTACTTCAAGAGGTATAATTGCTATGAAATCTCGGTGTGGAAAGTGTATTGAGCTTCTCGGGAGTATATCGAATAAGAAAAAATTAAAAACAAGATTTGGAAAATTCTTGGTTTCATTCTAAGAACTTGTTTGAACATACCTGTATATACATATAAATATTATATATATATATATACTAGAGATTAGCTATAGATGAGACGATATATAGAACGTAGAGTAGATAGATATAATATAATAGATATAGATATATATAATATATATATATATATATATAACCCCGCATTATATATATATATATATATATATATATATATATATATATACATATATATATATACACACGTTGTAATAGTTATCAGCTAGTATGTTTCGGAAGTTCTCGCGCCGAGGCTCTGGCCTCTCCGCGATCTGCTTTTCTTGTAAAAGAAAAGGGTAGGGCTGACAAATACAAAATGAAGTGCAACTCAATCTAACGGGCCCGTTCGACTAAAAGTATTGACACTGTGATCGCCAGTCAGAAACATTGGTTCGGCGATGTGCCCAACAACTGGGTCGTTCGCTTACCTCAGCCTCGTCGAATTTAGCGGTATATCCATACAAGATTTAGCTGACACAAGACATCAAGTCTACATCTATCAAAAATGCAGAAACTTCTCCAATTGGGCTTCTGAGATGCAGCATGATGCAGATTTTATGAAGAAGAAAAATTGTACTTTCCGACTGAGCCTATTTATATTTTAATGGAAGCATGAATAAATAAAACTGTCGCATATGGGCAACCGAGAATCCTCACGTAGTTACGAAGGAGGTTTTACGTGCACCATATTTGACGGTCTGATGCGGCCTTTGGTCCAAATCCTGTTTGTTTCACTTCACGGTGAATGGCGATTGCCGCAGCATAATCCTTAATTGTATTTAACCGAATTCAGACCAAATCGATGCGAATGAACTCTAGCGAGACAATTGAGCTTTTGAGCATGTAGTGTTCCGGACGGGTAATCCCGCGTAATGGGGACATTCACCGTCCTTCAAGATCTTGCGATTTAACTCCGGTAAACTGCTTCCTGTGGGGGTTTTACAGTGCTTGGGAAAACTAAAGAGATCATGACCTCACCGATATTGCATTTCATTAACAATCGCAATGTATCTGCATTAGAATTAAATATTTTTAAAAGATCTTAGACATTCTTGTTTCTATGATAAATGAAAGACCTCAGACTACTTTGCAAACACCCTATACACACACACATATATATATATATATATATATATATACACTCCCTATATACTCATACGTGTACGGAGTAGAAACATGTTCTGTGTCGGCTGTGCCGTATTGCCCTGGCTGCCCTGGTCGAGTAGTCGTCCTTAGCGCGTTGACCGGTAAACTCTATTGGCCATGGTTCTGCCGGCGCCCTAGCTAGCTGTGTGGGCAGCCGAGGGCGACGCTCCTGCTTGTCGGGGCGCACAGAAGGGTGGAGGTGGTGGGTGGCGGCGGCAGCCCCTTGACGTGAGCGACTCACTGACTGACTGACTGGGCACCCGACGTGTCTGGCGTATGGTCGACAACGCAGCAGCAGCAGCAACAACAACAGCAAGACGGGCGAAAAGCAACGGAGGCAGTGAGCTGGGGCCGATGGAAGGAGGGAAAAAGGTGGACGCTGGAAGAGGTGGGCAGGTAGCCGAGGTAGGGGACGAGCGAACCCACTGGTCCCGCTGTTTGTTGCTGGTCGGTCGGTCGGGCGGGCAGGCCTCCCTTTTACGAGGTGATCTGGCCAATAAAGTAGAACAATAAACCTTCTTGTGCACGCCTCTTTATTGACTTACAGGTCGGCGCCTAGCCGATGACGTTCATATTGGTGCGCCAGCCTGGCCTGACGCTGATCGTTGTCGGTGATACGGAATTGTCGGCACTTGACGTACAGCTCATATATATATATATATATATATACACACATCTGCGTATTGATGGTCAAGCTGTGCACGTTTGCAGCAACCATTAGCAACATACTACTATCACTGCAACGACAAAGCAGCAACGCAGCTGGCTTCGCTTAGCTCGGCCGTCAACGAAGCCAGGTGCCACAAGTATTACAAGTTTGAAATAGTTGCTGGACCGTTCAACTGTGCTCGACTGCGGCTTACGACCGCTGCCTTCAGCAGTCGAACCAGTCAGCCAATATATATATATATATATATATATATATATATATTTTTATCATGTATAGAAAATGCGGGTTTGAACCTCTGACTTTCTGACTTACAGAAAGTCGGAGGTTAAAACCCGCATTTTCTATACAATATTTCTAGGGATTTGCACGATCTGTAAACCTAAGTGTATTTTCCAGTGCAGAGGTGTGTGCGCAAAGCACGTCTCTACAATAACCTTTTTCTCATAGATGCAGGATTCTCCAAGCAAGATCAGTGTGGTTATTGCTTGCTATTGGAACTGGTGTCGCTAAACTGGATAATGATCTCAGTAAGTGGCTTTGTTCTTCTCTCTTCTTGTTCTGCATTTCGCTGTTGTTGTACTGTGAAAAAACATTTTTGTTTTGTTTTTGGCTCGTTATCCGACGCGTCACACTTGCATAGCTGATAGCATTGTCGAGTCTTGAGGTCACGTAATTTTGTTCACTCGTGTGGTACCGCCCCCTTGGTGCCGATTCGCGCTGCAAGCGCGACGCGATCCGACCGAACGCGGCCAAAATCTCTCAAGCCGATCAACAGAACATTATCTTAGCTTAATAACGTGTCTATCATATGAACAACATTTGCACACACGTAAGCGTCGCGGATGGAAAGATACGAATGGGAAATACCCAGAACTAAATAGAGTCAATGGTACCAAATTTAGAGTGTATCCAGTGTACTGGTTCAAATGTAGTGGATGGGGTGGGGCTGTAGACTACTAAACCTCCTCGGAATACCAACGCCAATTAATCGAAATAACAACGCCCGGTGAGCAAACCCAGCAACCGAAGAAAGCTTAAGAATAACATTTTTCTAGCAGGTATGTTCACTTAGTCAATTAATAAAATTCTGAAGAGTTTTCTTTCTAGACTGGGTGGAAGGATAACGTTCCACCGCTGAAGATAGAGCAAACATAACGGCCACCTCATTAAAGCTCGCGTAAGAACTTAATTGTGATAATAGAGAGCTCAATAAGCGGTACATTCCTCACTTGTATAGTATCGCTACTAATTGGACTGTTTGCGCCCGTATATTTCACCTCTGCTGCTGCCGTCAAGTCCAGCGCAGCTAGACCGTCAGGTACATGTGGGTCCTTGTATCATAACGTCAGAAAGTAACTATTCTGCCTGCTAATGCGGGCCGTTTTTACAGTTAGTCTACATGAGACAAGCATTCAAAGATTGCTGTGCTGCGTTGGTTGTGGGAACTCACATGGGAGGCACTGTCTACATAAAACATCTGGGAATTACCTAGACGGTGATTATGGCTTTACTGCCAATACACCCAAGGAATCATCGGCTTAGACTTGTTTGAAACCTGCCGACTGGAACGAACTTTTGCCTCATCAGAGTAAAGTGCGCCTTTGTAAGAGGTTCCTTTAGCCTTCACAGGACTAAGACTTACAATGGAGCAATGGGCCTTCATTGCGCGTCGACTATCTCTACGTAAACTTGCGGAATAAACCCTAATTTACTTCATATATTTATTGTTCAAATACATTTGTGCAGGATCCGTTTACTAGGAAAAGTATGTATAGGGTTTTTTCAGCACACGGATGAATGCATGTACACTCTTTACTCAGGATTACTTATTAATTCAAGGAATAAGAAAGGACAATTGTCCCCTGAACTGATTACGTGCGGTCACAGACAGGGCAGCTTTGCTCCAGCGGCGGACCTCGCTGAGCGTCCCGTCTACGAACAGATGCAGCGTTCTCCCTTTGTATGTCTACAGAGAGCCTTTAACGGAGAAATGTCCTGGTCGTACATATTTATTCTATATAATACTAAAAACCGGTGGCAGCAGTGAAGCGGTCGGCTAGTTTCGACAGGCGGCTTGCCGTTAGAAGACCGGTGCCGGCCATTGTTTTGAACGCGATTAACAAGAAGTAATAGCTGTTTGTATGCTACAGCGCTGGCCTCAAATGATCTTCCAAGTTGTACGGATAATCCGTACGCCTCTCTCCTAGTAGTTCGCTCATACTTGAAAACTCTGGAACGCTTGTTTAGTGCGGTGAAACTGGAAACGCCTAACGTGTAGTGGTAGGCTGAGCCATGTCGTTCCGTGAAACGTGCCCCTTTAGTTTGAGTTGGATTGTTTTTAGCTGAATGTCAACTTACAACTAGTCAACAACTACATGAAGAATGAGGAGCCGTATGACTCAACTTACAACTAGTCAACAACTACATGAAGAATGAGGAGCCGTATGACAACTTAACTATAGAACTCGACGCGCATGGCCACGAACGTCTCAGTTAAATGTGGCGAGTGGGTGTGTGCATTGTCCTGATAGGACTACCAACTTGTGTCGCTGGCCATAGCCGCAATGGTTGTACCTTGTAGGGTCTAGTCGCGACCCACCCACCCCCATGGGAGTGAGCATGAACCTAAGATTGCTGCCAACCTGCCGTGCTTTTTTTCGGCCTTGGGGGAACATTACTGCGGGCTAGCCATGTATTTTAGGATGATGGATGTTTCCACCGTGGGGACGGCATGTTCGCTTCTGGGCTAGTAACCATGAACTCACTTTGGTTCGTATCCAGTGACCACAGTGCTCAGGAAGTTAAGGGGTCAATGCTTGTATTGTTCAGCATATCCTGTGCGATCTCTAAACGAAATTGCTTTTGCTCCAGAGCATATTAAAGCATGCTAAAGCTGTACTATAGGTTGGGCATGTATTTTGCTCGTTAAAAGAAGCCGTCTTGCTTTGCTATTCAGAACATACTCATGTTGTTGTCATTCTCATGAAAGTCTGTTGGAATTCATGAATGGTAATGGCTAGCTACTAAGTTTACACCAGTTGATTTACACTTTCTGCAAGCCTGCTAAAACTCAGGCGTGAAATTTCCTTGCAGATCCCCGTAAGTAATTTTACGGTAATTTTTTGTTACGCCAAAAAAAGCAAATTTGTTTTTCTTTGAAACCATCGTTATAGTATACAGAGATGTGAATAACAGCTTTCTGCCTGTGGCTAATCATTGTCAATCCAATTATCGTATGTATAAATTCTATAAGATAATATACATATCAATATAGCCTTTGTGGTTACATATTATGGGTGTCATGCACCACACGCCTATATATATATATATAAATATATATATATATATATATATATATATATATACATATATATATATATATATATATATATACACACACATATATACATATATATATATATATATATACATACATACATATACTACCCTGGCCACGCCCCCCTATACCAACACATATCGTTCCATTGCTGACCCTTTGCTTTTATGACGCCCGTCTGTTTCGGTACGAATGCAAGCAAACGTATGTTATCCCTGATCTAAATACATATCTATAATTCCTCTTCCCTTCAGGGAGGCAACTCGTTTGCGTGCAATTGCGGCATGCATCATTTACTAGGCATTACACGCCAGGCCACGTATCACGTGTGCGTAATGTCAAACGTCTGGTGCATCTTTTTGGAGTGCCGTTCGTTCTCTAATGCGTCCCTACCCTACGTTTCTATGCCTGGTGGTGGTGCCAGTCGCCGCCGCCGCCAACGCTGTCGGAGTCGCAGGCCCCGCCAAACTTGTTGTTGTTGTTGCTGTCGCTCACATACGAGAGTTGTCTGCGCTCGTCTCAGCCATAGGCCGGCGTCTTCGAGTGCGGCCATCAGCAAGCAAATGGGCGAAGCCTAATTGTGGAGTTTGTCCTAGCCGCTCAACGCGCTAACAAACGAGTTACTTAATGTGAGTGGGTAACCAGCCAACCAGCCAGCCAGCCCCATCCAGTCTGCCAGCGCGACCGACAGCCGTTGCTTCGCCTGCCAGCCTGCCGCTGTTTCGAACTACGTCTACTGCGACTTCAGCGACCGCCATCAGAACAACATCCGCCTACTGGGCGCCACAACGAGTCAACTTTCGATCGTCGTATTCGCTGCGCCACGCATGTGTGCGGTGATCCGCAAGGCGCTAATGAAGCCAGCGTCCGATGTCGTTGCAGGTCTGTTACCAGGCTAATAAGAGAGATAGGGAGAGAGAGAGAAGGAGACTTCGAAAGGGGCTTCGTCGTTGACTCTGATGTCGCCGCCAGTACATATATGTGTGTGTATATATATTTATATATATATATATATGTTTTGCCTAATTTGGCTTGTACTTTATCGCCCCTTGTTTGAGCCCATACCTAAATAAACACAGACATCCAGATGCACTTACGTATGTGTGTAAGTCCATAGAGTAGATCCTGGCGAACATTTTCGATAAATACAATCTCGCCCCGCTCATGCTGATCACATTTTCAATTGGAGGTCTAAACCACATACAGACCCGTGTCAAAATGTCCCTATATAAATGTTGAACGCTATCATAATAGCGGCAGTGCAACGTGGACGGCTTTCGTGAGCCACAAGACGAAGGTCGATGCAAACAGTGTTGGAGTAAATGTGAAAAATACCACGCCGCGGTTTGTCCGGCGGTTCGGTCCATAGCAGAACTGGCAAAACGCTAGATTGATTGTTGTGTCGAAACACTGTGCACTACAACATAAACACACTTACCCAGCACGGATTTTAATAATAATAATAATCGCGGCAGTGAGCGAGTCTACTCAGCATGTCGACACCATGCCCCATACATGGTAGTTCATCGGATTTAAATCGGGGCTAGTCGGCACCTCTACGTCTTTGGCCCAAAACATACTCATATGCTCATATGATAGCCAGTTGTGCTCTAAGAGCTGATATAAGCAAAAATGCTATATTGCTGACGTATGGTAACCCCTTAGACACTTCATGTATCCACGGTTTCACTACAGCTTTTAGAACATGAGGTAAACTTATCTTGTAATGGTGTCCCCTTCACTGGCACCACAGGACACTCAGGACGCGAACACTGGCCGCGAGAATTAGCTTTTTTTCACAATATGGACATCACCTGAATCGTGGGCAAGCCAACAGTCGATCCTGCATTGGGTGCAGATTCTTTCTTGCATTCCGGCACTTACGGTGAATGTTTTGTTGTCAAACAAGAAATGAAGACGGCCTACTGCTTGGCACTTAAGAGAAGAGAGGAGAAAACTACTTTGAGCATCGCGAAAGTCTATTAGCTTTTGCAACCTTAGATTGTCTCTGCGCAGGAATGGTGCATGAGAACAAGCCTGCATATTTCTATTATGGCCACGTTAAGTTCACACGCAAGAATTCTGATCAAAATCAAATAATTCTCAGAAAATCGTAGTTAGACTGTGTTGATCAGTTCTTGAGTCTTTGCTGTGCACAATCTATCGTGAATCTTCTTCGTTGCTGTGTAGGAACGTGGTTGTGTGGTTTCTGCAATTGTGTAATAGTCTGCGATCCGCTAAACTGTCCATATTGTGGCACCACGAACATTTGCAACCTGGGAGCAAGTCCGTCCGGTACAGAAGGCACAAACAATAGCTGATCTTCGCTCAAATTCCGAAGGTGACGCATCATCTCTTGTCATGGTTAACAGTTTTTCGTGTTCCACTAAACATAAGCTT
Organism: Dermanyssus gallinae; assembly: GCA_003439945.1. NCBI lineage: Eukaryota > Metazoa > Arthropoda > Arachnida > Mesostigmata > Dermanyssidae > Dermanyssus > Dermanyssus gallinae. The sequence goes on along the minus strand of QVRM01001782.1, from coordinate 994,455 downwards.
TCGTCACCCGTCAACCAGATGAGCACACTCTTGATGTGACAAGCCTGATATATATATATAAATATATATATTTATATATATATATATATATATATATATATATATATATATATATATATATATATATATATGCTACTTTTGATCCAAGTCCGCTGTATTCTGAAAAGATGTTTGAATAATACGAAAATCAGCACATCGACTACGTAATATCGACTCTGGCACTGTTGCGGTTGGTGAATATTGAACAACGCGAAACCTGCTCGCAACGTTTCGCTGCATGATGTGGGCTGCATTCGGCTCCTGTAGAGGGTTGTTTAAACATACCTGTAAGAAGGACACAGAAAAAGACGAGTGCATGTTAGTGATCTGCCAGCGAAGCTCAGAAAGCGCCTAAACATAGCTTAAAAGGCTCACCATTGGCCAGATTTAGTATGAAATGATGTATATATTTTTCTATGGGACCGTCTTCACCGGACGGCAAATTTATTTAAGTTCAATCATTCTTCCTTGAGCTTGAAAATTCTATAATTACACAAATTCAAACAATTGTAACTATTTAGGGCATTTGGCCGAAGAGGCTATCGCCCGTGTCAATATATATATATATATATATATATATATATCATCAATTATCAATAATATTATCTTATCAATAATAGCCAAACAGAATATTCGACAGAATATAGGCGCTGAAAATATATTAGGTTCTGAATTAGAAAACACATACTCCAAGCATTTTTTTCGTTGGTAAGAAGCCAACTATGCACATCTTAATCAAAATTTAAAATAGAGCTTTTGAGTCCAGTGCTTTTCTAAAATGTTAATAGAAAATCAGTTGCTCGAAAGTCCGTTAAATTTACATTGGGGGCCCGCTTAATAGCCTCGAAACTGCTTAACATTTAGTCATCAAGGCCTCTGACCAGAATTCGGTCGAGTTGGATCACCCACGCTAACGAATACGCGAATTAGCTCTAAAGCTGGATCTCGGTTCTTGCTCCCGCAGTCTATCTACTTAAAAAAAAAACAATTATTCTACGCACAGCGGATCGTCGTAGTTGTTTACAAAGTATAGCGTACTTGTTAAGAATCTAACATTTGCTCTTGCTAAAAATAACTTTTTCCTGCGATCGTAGGTTAGGTTTGCTTTGAAGGCATATAGGATCTTTTTCTAGATCAAGGTTACGAAATTGGCCGCCTGGTGCAGCCAATTAGTACTGCACTTTACGTTAGAGTTAGTAATATTCTCATGAGAACGTCTGAACAGGCGTTTTAAAAAGTCCCCTTGATTTATTTTACCACTACGTAGTTTCGCCGATTTCAAAAACGACTATTGCAAACAATGTTCCATTTTCGCTTCCTTCAGCCAATGATTGTGACGACGCAGAACCCGTTTTTAACGAGCCCCGAGGCGGCAACGAAATTAACTGCCATCACTCTTCTCATGGTTAAGCTCATGATGATGATGATCATCATCATCATCGTCATCACCGTGATCAGTTGGTTAACCTCGAGGGTCACGACGCAGCGAACGAACACTTCTGTTAACCAAACCCCAGCAAGAAGGGGAAGAAGACAAAAGGACATTTGATGTGAAAGCTTCCAGCATTCCTATGGCTATCACCATGACTATTCACTCACTACTATGGGTTGTTCTGCTACTACTACTACAAGGACTACTACAACCGCTACTCAACTGATTGACCCATCGGCGGTGGCGATTCGGCGGCTCGCGAAATAAAGATAAGATCATCGAGTGATTGAATTTCCGGCTCACCCGGGGCCATTTCCGGCGCGATTGGCTGTCGTATTGGCCGCATCGGGCCTGCGCCGGCCTGTTCCTCCCTATTCGCGTCGAACGTACCTCCCTAGTCGCGTCTAACGTACGCCCTGTAGCTCCTTAAGCGAGTCTTCGAGGACATTGGGTGTTCGCAAGTCTGCTACTGCTGCTGCTGTCCGCCGCTGCCGTTGTTGTTCGTTTGCTACGAATGCCTCTGTTCTTGATGCCTCCGCCTCCGTCGCCGGGGCTGATTTTGCTGCTAACACGATTCCTGTGCAAGCTGCAGGCAACTGAGCTGCCCCGTAATGTCGTCAATTCTCGGCCGTGGTTCAGATCCTCAGGCTCATAGGCTGGGATAGAGGCGCGCGTGGGTTGTTGGCCGCTGAAGCTAGCAAGGGACACACAGGCCACATTCAGGGGACCGTGAACGACGACGACGACAACAATACGGGCCAGTAGCAGTCACGATCTAAACGACAAGCCTGCCTAAAAAGGCCACGAGAGAGAGAGAGAGAGAAGGGAGGTGGGTTGCGACGCCTACGCAGACGCATGACGAGCTATTGCAACACCACAGTAAGGGACAGCTGCAGTAACGCCGACTAACGCCGATAATTACGCCTAGCTGGTCGGATCGGAGTAAGAGAGATAAGCTGCTGAGACCACCATTGACCCGCCGCTCATGAACATGTTGTACGACGCAGAAGTACTTGTGTCAACTGGCCGGGTCCTCGTCCGAGTCATCCACTGACCTGATAGATGAATTCGCTGCCGAACCGATGCCGGATTGCCCTTCCTAAACTACAACACGCAATTTGAGCGGTTCGGTACTGTTACAACTCCGCTTTCCCCATAACCTGAGTAATAACCGTCGTCGTAATAGTAGGACTTCGACGCAGAAGTGGTGTCCTTGTGGCTGGTTCTTGTCGTGGTCGTAGTCCTCGTAACTGTTTTATAGACTTTTTATAACTGCTCTTGCTAATGCTGCCACCGACTACTACTACTACAACTCCAAGAAATAGTTCTAAGTATAAGCTAGTATAAGCTGAAAGATTACCTCTTTTTAATTATTTTCAAAGACTTTAGGTAACGTGGCACATGTAGACGGATGAGTATTATTGTAGATCAAGCTAGGTTTGGGAACGCTTGGCTGATGTGCACGGTGAAAATCATTTGAAGCGATTTTCTTTAATGCGGTCACAGGACCACAGCATTGTGACTAGTGTAGCATACGACTATCGATCACGAGCGCACACAATTATCTTGACTCAGATTACGTATACTGACGTATACGCCTATCACTACTATCATGACAACTTTATAGGAATTCGAAGTGCTTGCATATCTGCTACGTTCACAGAGTGCAACATTTGGGTGGCGTTCGACTGGTTCTACTCGCAGTGCGTACGCATAGAATGCTGAATGTCACGGATCATTGGACGCCTATCGAATGCCGCGCTGATGCGTTCCTGCTACCTCGAGCGACCCTTAGGCGTTCGTCGTTTAACATGTTTTTGAAGAGGGCGATTAAACAGAGGTGCCCCCCCATATTGTACGTCTAGCTGGGATACGACTCTACCATATGTCCGGGACACTGCTATACAGTTAGTAGCAGGCGATACAGCACACGCTAAGCTGCTCGCACCGTAGAGCGATGTTCTTTCGAGATTGCTCCTTTTGGGATTAGCAGTGCTGGCGGTTGGCGGAGGTGGGAACATCGGGTAAGCTGCTAGGGGTATGGCAGTGTCGAACAGTTTTGTTTTTGGCTAGGCAGAGACACGGCGTGTGGGCGTGTGTTTCCAGCTGACTAAGTACGCGTTCCTCTGAGAGAAAAAGCAGCATGTGCGGTTGTCCCAGGTCTACCACGCAGTGCCCACAGTGCGACAACGACGAGAACTACAGCTTCCTACCCCCCCCCCCACACACACACACTCCCCCGGGCCCCCGTCTAACCCCCGAACGCCTCGTTGGTGCCTATTGGCTGTCATGGCTTTGGAAGAGGAGTAACCAGCATCGCCACTTGCTTCGGGATGAGAAGAAGCAAGACGGGGGCCAAGGACACGAGGGGAAGACAAGGCGAGTGGTGAACGCAAATTGAATTCGGTGAGGCTATGGACAGACGGATTGACCGACCAAAGGCCTCGGGGGAGTCGTTCGGTCGGAGGAGTCGAACGAACTCTTGATGATATGCTCAGCAAGAGAGGGCGCTGCTCGCTGGTTCCTGTGCTGCTTCATTCTCGGTGAGGACGCCCCCACCCCTTCACGACGAGGCCGCATCGGCGCGACGACGACGACGACGACAGCGACATCATCAACCCTTTCATTCGACACTTCGGCAGGCAAACGAGCAGCTTGGCAATGATGCCGTCCGTGATATCTGTCGTGATGAACGCTGTTCCTTATCACAAAGTAGCGGCAAAGCCACCGACTGAGGGCGCTAGCTATAGTCGCAGCCATCGTGTGGGCCCCTCTCGTTGTCGTCGTTGTCTGCGCCGTTACCTCCTGCGTCGCCGTCCTTCATTCAACTTAGTCATCCAACAAGCCAACCAGTCAGCTATTGCTTCAATGCGGACGACCGACGCGGACGACTCTGGAGGCGACTGCTCTAGTTTTACGTCTTTTAGTGCACGGCCTCTTTCTCTTCCTTTTTCTTGCTTGCCGAACGAGAGCCGCCGTTTGCAGCCGAACGTCGCTCTCCGACTAAGTTGGTCTCCCAATTCTTAGGACCGGCGCTGCCGTTTCCTTTCCGATCCTCCCTCGGGTCCGTCTCCCCCTCTATCTGCCGCCTACGCCGCTTTGACTGGCTTTGGCTGTACTTACACGAACGAAGGAACGGGCCTGCTGCAACGCGGCCCTGGACAACGTGGGCCAAGTTTGAGAGCGTGTACGAGACGCAGAGCAACGGGACAACGTCAATTGGGGCCGTTCAAAGTCTATGTATATACGTATGTGTGTGTCTCTGCGTGTGTCGTCTTGAAGTCAGCCCGCTCAATCGCCGAGGAAAGAATTCCGGCTATTGTGACAGCAGAGAACAACCAAAGCTGGCCTTTGCAGGGCCGACTGTCGCGGGACGGGCTGGTTGTATCGCGTCGCGCTGTTCGTCGGATCGTTCGGGGGTGTCATCGATTGTCTCCGACTGTTCTGAAAGTCCCTGAAGGCAAATCGTGGGACGCTGCCGTTTCTGCAGTTTTCACTGCCCGACTAAAGGATAGGTGGAGAACGAGAATGTGCGAAACTGAAAGGATAGCACCAGAGGTTGTTGGCGCCGACTTAAAGCCAAACGACAACGACGACGACATCAACAATGAAAGCGGCAGCAAAAACTCTTCGACATACAACGAAAACATACTCCACTATTCTTTGCCACGCATTAATCTGTATACTATTGACGCTTTCCAAAGCGTATAGCTTGCTTGTCGTACAGCTGCGGATCAGTTTCGAGCGTTGAGGGAAGCTGGATAATGATTGACAATGGCCTCCTCATGGCTCAGCTCACCCTGCTCGGCCGCACGTGTAGATGCGTAAAGAGTACTTGGCCGCATAGTCCATTCCGCCTGTTAGCTAACGCTTTTCTGCAAGCATTGTAATACAGCATTGTAATATATATATATATATATATATATATATATATATATATATATATATATAATGAGATAGGGAGATAGAGATTTCCATACGCAGAGATAAAGAAAGAAAGATAGATAGATAGGTACAGAGAACGTAAGAGCTAACGTGTGAGCACAGGTTGTGTGCGGCAAACAACACAAAAGAGGACGAAGACGGGGGGGGGGAGGGGGGGGGCGCGCGCGACACAGTGTAGCCTTCTAATAATAAGCTACCGTTGCGGCGTGTGGCTACGATCACCGGTTGGGCGGCGATTCTAGTAGCCGTTAGTAGTAGTAGTAGTAGTAGTAGTAGCAAAAGTAGTAGTAGTAGTAGTAGCTTGTAAGTAGCTTGACCTGCGTACTTCGCCGGCACACGCTTACCGTTGCCGGAGAGCGGTACCAAGTCCGATGTGACAAGGTGTGTTCGAACAAAGACCGCCACGGCATCCGCGGTGCCAATGGCTAGGCTTCCGGAAGCGTCATCATCACACATTGCTACTTCCGTTTCCGGCAGAGTTTCCGGAGAAACAGAATCAGTATCGCCTGCGTACACACAACCACACAAGCACACACACACACACACACACATTACGTACGTATACGCGTTCACACAAACGTGTACATCCGTCCATACACAGTAGAATACGGCCAGCCTAACGCTACTAGCTGCTTAGAGGGCGGGTCTCTATCACGGCCTCATTCGCAACTCTTCGTCTACGTTCTCCTTGTCATCGTCATCGTCATCGTTATCATCATCATCACTACCTTTTATTTTCTTCTTTTACTCTTATTTTTCTTCGTTCACTTCTTCTCCATCATGTCGATTTCGACTCGGGGAGAGGCGGAGATCTCTTCTGCGTGACTTTCCAGACCAGAAGAGAGCGCGCTACCAACCAAAGGGTTACTTACTCTCTGCGCACGAGATTGAGCGCTGCGCGTTAGATTCCACTCAATCGAGCCGTACCAGCAGCAGCAGCAGCAGCAGCAGCAACAACAACACCGGCAGCAGAAGTGCTAGCGACGCCGACAGGATTTCAGTTGGCTCCCGCCCGTCGTCGTGGCCTACCCGCTTCTACCCAGTTTTTCGTTTTCTTGGCCTGATAGCATGAGCTCACTTCACTGTTCCGGCTGTTCTGGTGGATTCTGTTCTATTTCAAGTACTGACCGCTCCCCTAGTGACCCCGCAGACGGCGGCCTCGCCAGCTTACGTAGTCCGCAGAGAAGCCAGAGAGCATAGCGCAGCAAACATCCGCCGCTTGCGATCGAACGGAAACGTGACGAAGGCCCGAACCGTCTCGAACTCACCGTCTCTACAGAGATTGCCTGATATCAGGCGAACGTGTGTATACAAACAAACACGTGCGTTCACTCGATTGAGGGTCGTTCCGAAGAATGATTCCCTTTTGTAACGTGACGCGATGCGTGGGCCTCTAGCCTCTAGCGAGATGGGTAACGCGTTGTATAGTAAGTATCGACGCACTGTAGCCTTCATGAAGTGTCTTAGAAGAACGAAAATCGTTCGAAATCTCGCTGACGACGCAGAGGCACGAGGCTATGGCGCAATAGAAGGAGTTTCGTTTTTCTGTTAGATTATTTCTTTTTAAACCAGTTCGAGGCGCCTTTGTTTCATGAATAGGCCAGGTTCGAACGACTACTTGCGCTGAGCTATTTGCTAGTTTGAAACACCTACGCATCTAGTCAACTTTCAGACGCAATTAAGCACCTTGAGGTACAAATTGCAAGACTGAGCCAAAATTGCATCCACTAACGTATCAACTGTGATCAAAGGTATTCATCATGTTCACCAGGTCAATTTTACAATATGACCTTTTGTATTTCTGCTTTTATGATCCTTAAAATCCATTTTTATCTTAGTTCTTTCCAGTCAGTCAACGTCAGCCAATCATAATCCATTGCCGATATAGCGATTTTGGCTGGCTTCAGAGTCCAATGGGTCTCACTCCTTTCGTCCCTTTGTAGAACTTCTCAAGCTTCATTTAAAAAAAGGTTGCATTTTAATATAGGCTTCTGTAACATCATATCAATTAACGGTGTCAAATGTAGCCGTTTATTGTATATTGTGCCAACGTCTCCAGTGTCACGCGGTTGGTCTCGTGGTAACGACCCCAGTCGTATAGTATAATATACTCTCCCCCGCACCCTGTTCAGTGCTATTTGTCGGATGCAATGTACTAGAGGGTCCTTGCAACGTACTTGAGAAGCGCAAAATACAGAAAACCAATGGAGCTGGACAAAAACACGCCAGAAGATGCGTCACGGAATGTAGAGGCAATATTTGGATCGATTCCTACGTAAAAATGCGGCAGGTCGAGCGACAAACCTTAAGGCAACACCCAGGTGTAATTGTCACGTGGTCTAAAAAGCCTACCAAAGTACTCAGTCGCTTCACACTGTTTTGAAGGTTTATTCAAAACTTTTGATGCGGCCACTTGTGAAACTACACTTGACAAAATGCTTGCTGATAATATGATCTAGTGTTGGTGTCGTCAATGTTGCTGCCGCGATCAGAAATTAACACGCAACCCTAGAGCACTCACTAGAAATAGCAGCTGGCGCGCATTTGACAACGCCAGTAAGTAATATCGGCCCTTACGTAAATATCGCAAATACGCAACGAAATACAATTACTCTTCGTATCACAGCGATAAATTCAGTCACATGAAAGGATGTATTTTTAATAATGTGTTTTTATCTAGTGACTAAGTATCACTGAAATTAAGCTCACAATATATATATATATATATATATATATATATATATATATATATATTGTTTTTGTTTCATAAATATAGTAAAATTTGACTTTGATTTTTGTTGTTATATGTAGTGCTATCACAAAACTCCCCAAAGCGCTCGCGTTGACCGATAGTTTAACGTAAGACCCTCCTAAAACTTAACAAAGTCGAGGTGTATGTGGTTTGCCGGTCAAATCATTACTTCCTACCGCTGCCCTCAGAGTCGAGCCTGCCTCTACCTCTCAGAGTGGCTGGAGAGCCCATCGTACAACGAGCATTGTTAAGCTGAATTTATGTCTGTAGGACCGGCCAATGCAGCGGGCAGGGGCCCGCTGACGGCTGAGACGACAAGCAAGGATCGGCTAAGAGCGGGCTAGGATCCGCTGAGAGGAGACAGGGGACCCGCTGAGGGTTGGCAGGAGTCTGCTGACGGCATACAAGGGCCCGCGTGCGGCAGGCTTCAGGATTCTGCTAACAGCGGCGACGGCCCGCACATACGCCCGTCCACGTACCTTTCGTAACACCTCACTGGAGGACCCCAGTGTCTGTCTCCGAGCGACGCACGAATGAAGATTAATTTGTAGAAACGAACCGTACACAGCCCGCTCTAACCTAAATTAGCTCGACTGCAAATGCAAGCACAAAAATTGGCCATGGGGTCCAAAGTGCCGACGCATCTCCTTCGAGTCAAATGTATGAGCGGGAAAGTCGGGGGCCCACAGGGTGCTTGCTGTTGCTACCGGAAACACTCAGGAATTCTACTTTTTAAAAGTTTTTAATCGTAGACAACTCTATTTTGTAAACAGTTGAGAGTACAGCATCCCGGTATTACTTAGTTTATTATTACTACTACGATTAGGCCAACCCATTTAGTTCTTACATGGTGCTTATCTTGCAACCGGTCTTCCGGTTCTTCTTTTGTCGCCCGTATTTGTACCGTTCTATTATTTTTGGTACTTTTGAGCTGCATAGGCAGAGCTATGTTTGATTTGTGATATTTGTCTCTTATAGCTTTAGCTGTTTATTGTATTTGCAGCTGTTGTTGTCATTGCATTTAACAAGAACTTAATAATGAATGAGACCTCGTAGCAAATGACGATAACAAAACAACTCCAAGTGTCTACTTATTCGTCCCTATTCGCAACGCACAAAGAATCCTCATGCTAGCAATACAATGCCTGCATTTGTGTTTCCGGAATATACCCTTGATTAAAAAAGAACACTGAAATTACAACCAGATGTGCAACGGCGATCATGACATCAACAAAATAGCCGAACAGGCCATTTGTTTATCGCAAGGGCGTTTAACATTGCCGTCTTCTTATATCGCAAACGCCATAAAGCTCTCTACCGTTTCAAAAACTATACACGCAGTACGCGTGTTCTATATTGACGACCTACAGGTCGAGACTCGCTCTATTTTGTATCGAGCTTATGCTGCCGAATAACCGTAAATAGACAAAAGTTTCGTTCTTTGATTTTCCTTCCCGCCGTCACCGGCTGTCTTTAGAGTGTGGCCGGTAAAAGGTCGCATTCACTCGTCGCCCCTTATAGCCGCGAAGTCACGTCAGCATCTACAATATTACGTAAACGAAACCACCACGCAAGCATGATTAGCATCAACTTTCTAATACACGAAACTGGCGCAGGGCCATTCTCACACCTAAGCTCAGGTTTACAACAGGCACTTTTAGGACAAAAGGACTAAAGCTGCGTCTCGGCCCTGGTCCTTGTGGGAAGCAGACCGGCAAACACTCAGGAAGTACACCTTCAGGAACTACTCTCAATATATGTCACATTAAAATAAGACCTATTGTCTCTTGGGCACCCTACTCGACTTAAGAAATTAATTCGATCGCGTAGAGGCAGCGTGGTGTTTAAAGAAAACGCTTAGACTCCCATGCAATTCGTCAGTAAATTATGCACAAGAGCCCGTTGAAACACTGGCGCTTATAAAAGTGTTGACTTTAAATAGATACTGTCGGAACATTATATAACATCGGAATATTATACAGGAATATGTGAACAGACGTGAATAAAGAGGCTGATGCATTTTGCATTGGGCAAGTATACTGACGGCCCGGCGCAGATAAGTCAGTAGACAGAAGCTTTTTAAAGAACCGGCATTACGCAGATTCACGTGGCACGATTTTCATGATTACATATAACTCGGAAACAGCTTCAAAATCGCTGAATGTGTGTACAAGTATATATATATATATATATGTCTCGAGCCCAAAGGCAGCCTGCAAAAAAAATCACACGTCTACATTTTACAAAGATGACAGCTCGATAACTGTCTTAGACTCGACGAATTGGCTGGGACCACAAACGCAGGAAAATTGGCACTTCTGAGGAAGACGTAAAGAGGAGAGTGAATGCAAAATTTAGCGACAGTGATGTGTCTGGCTTAGCGAGAGTGCTGCAAGGCTAAAACCCTCGTGCGATACGTTTGGTGTCGTGTCCGACCATGTAGAGGCTCTAAGCGGCAAGTATCCCTGCGCACCGATTCATTTGAGATGGACTGATTCCCCTGCTTCTCTCCGCATTGCGTTCGTGTGTCAAGAGACGATACATAGCGCGCAGTAGAATACTTGTCGCGTTATCAGACTAAGGTTTGATCAAGCTTTACTTCCTCGGGCAATGATGAAAGAAGAACGGAGGCTCTGGCCGATGTGCTTGCCAGACTTTAATTTTATCACGGGGGCATTCTCTAACGATGTCGTTGCCATAGCTTGTCTATCATTTTTATAGTGAGGTTACTTGCTTTAAAAAACAACTCGTCCTATTGCACGCTCATCTACACTCCAAAGGATACCAGGGAAGATGGCTTGTTGGAGGAATACATCGATAATTGGCGAAGCGATATGTGATCACCAACTCGGCTTTGCTGGTAAAGGTGGCGGTCGATACTGCACGAGCCTGCCCAGGTCACTGTTTTTTCTTACCATCAATGAGTTCATAAGCTCTTTCGAGTGCACGCAGACTCTGTGGCATTTAGATGATTGCGTGTTAACTGGCGATCCTGTAACGGATGTACTTTATATTCAGAAGGTATTGGATTTTGCAACGAAGGGTGGACTATGCTTGAACCGACAAAAATGCGAACTCTTTGGGTAGAGATTATCAACATGTGACTTTTTAGTCAGACTGGTAACCCACATTCTTTCAGACTGTATCAGGACAAATGAGACCAACCTCGCCCTACAAGGAGTGCTACTTCTTGAAGACGGGAAGAAGCTTCAGATATCTGGTCCGCTGGAGAAGTTAAGATCGTCTTCAAATCGTTTGGGTCTTCTGGTGCACACAGGGCATTGTTTCTTTTAAGGTCCTGCATCTCTATTGCAAAGGTAAATTTCCGTGGGTTAACTTAACAGAAGATACCTATTTTTTAGAACATTTTAAGTCCCTGTCTTCCTTGCTTAATCTAATCCACTAGAGACAGCTTGCAGGCAAGCCCTTCTGCCCGTGGTCCCAAGGAGACTTAGGTATTTTAGACGCTGTCTCGGTCGCAGGTCCCGCGGAAGTCGCATCAATGCCCTGCGCCCGGGAAAGGGCGTCAACGATACTAGATTAGTTAGCTATCGAACCTGTACGTACTCTACTAAAGGATTCCAAGAAACGTCATTTAGCGCGCAGTAGAACACCCCTTCCTGGGAACCCGGCTTCGCAGGTAAGCTCGACCGCGCCATTAGATGATGCACGTCTAGCCAGTATAAGTGATTCAGCAAAAGAATAGATAGAATAGAAGAATGATAGATAGACAAAGCACACCTTCCAGCAGTTTCATCTAGAGATGCTTGTAAATGGTCTACCTAGTGCTCCCGGAATCCTCTCAGAAAACTTATTATCAGGATCTGCGTCGGTCTTCGCCTGGGGACACCACTTGTCGATGAACATGAGTGCAGCTGTGGCGAGAAGTTCTCACTAGTAGGTCAATATGGCTTGCTCGCAGCTGATTTCGTAAGACGATACACGCTTATCTCAGGGATACCCTAGCGCTAAAGTTCTCTGTCTACCCTTGTGTTCTCAACCCTGCAGGTCTATGCGCAAACGACTGTCGTCGATCAGACGGAATTACCCTAACAGCATCCCCATTTGAGGATGGGAGGACACTCGTCTGGGATGCTACAATGACTGACTCTCTAGCACCTTCAATGGTCAATCACAGCGCTGCCCTGGTTTATTATACAGTTTTGCAGGCGAAGAGAATTCAGATTTGGAAGTATGCATTTATCGGGGACTTTATGGACTGTCCACATTTTGCCTTCAGAATTTAGGGAGCCCAGGTAAAATTGTTAAAAGATTAATTCCTATAGTATACAAGTGTCTCAGATTAGACACGTACTAGTGATTTTTCCGGCAAAGGGTGTCAGTGAACATAGAACGTTGTAACGCCATGGCGGTGCTTGGAACCTGCTTCAAGTGATCAACACCAGACTTAGACGCAGGGCTGACAAAGTTTGTCGTTACGTCCACTGGAGGACATTTGTTATATATATATATATATATGCGCGTAAATGCATATGCTTATTGTGCGTAGGCATTGTAAGTATGTGTGGTGCTGCGTTTGAGTTCCGTTAGATGCGAATACACGTCGTCTCGTTTTCGAATGCCACCAGCAGCAGCAACGGCAGCGGTGCGAGATGAGAGGAACACGATTCGAACCTGATGAACAGACGGATTGATGTATCGACGGATTGATGTATCGCTGGATAAGCCGGTGACGCCACGGCATGGCAGGTGGCCGCCGCGGGTGGTCCCTCTAGGAACCACCAGGGGCGCTGGAGGTTGCGTGGGGGAAGAGGGGGGGTGGGGAAGGGCGGGGGGCAAGAGTGAACTATAATAGTATCCATCCGCGTCGAGAAAGCCGCATCCGACAGACACACAGAGGCGAGCAGCCAGCCAGACAGACAGACAGCCAGACGGAAGGACAGATACAGAGGAACAGATACGGAGGGACATCTGACAGGGTCAGACATCCGTCCCCGTTGTCGGCGGCCGTGGCGGCAGCGTCAACGACGTCAGCAGCAGGAGTAAGGGCCGCAGCAGCAGCCGTAACATCAGAAGTTGTGGTAGCACTACGAGTAGAAGTAACGGTGGCAGCTGCTATTAGACCAAGACGACAACGCCCCCCCCCCCTCTCTGCTCTCTTTCGGCCGCATTCCACGTGGCGGGGAAGGGGGGGAGGGGGGGTGACAACGACGGGAAGCGGGGGACCGGCGTCGGCGGCTGCTGCGTGGGGAGCGAATGGCAGGCCGCACGCGCCCCACGACGAAGATGAATGAAGTGCTGCTTCTACTTCTGCTACTGCGGCTGGCACTGCCGCCGCCGCTAATAGATGCTTATGCTTGTTTCGCGCCTCACCGCTATGCTATTATGAGAGTAGTAGTGGGGGTAGTGGTGGTGGTGGTGATGATGTTGATGGAGCTTGCGGACGGATGGAAGTGGCGGCTAAAGGACGCGCAGGCTGCCTGCCGCCTCGTTGGGACGGGACCAGCGAGGACGATGAGACCAACGAGAACGACGACGACGAGGACAAGGCGTGCAGGCCGGCGGCCAAACGCACGGACCGACGGATGAACGAATCAGCGACAGAACGAATAGGCTGCTGCAGTCGACCGACCCAACCAACCATCGTGTCGTGTAGTGTCGTCGTCGTTGTTGTCGTCGGCTGATGATGATGCTTGTGCTGCTGCTGCTGCTGATTCTGCTGAAAAACAGCGCCGCCAGTAACCAACTACCATCACGACAAACTAGCGTCCTCCGCCGTAGACTACCTCGTGATACGCCTCCGAAATATATATATATATATAGATATATATATATAATTATATACATATATATTTTTTAGATTTTCCGTAAGGCTATTATTGCCCGTGTACGTTTTTTTCGTGCCATAACTAAATTTTAATCCACTCCGGCATTTACCTTGTCTAAATTGGAAACCATGCAAACCAATTTAAGAGTGGCCGATCTGGGTCTCGAACCCAGTCCTCCCGAATGCAAGGCAAAGGCTTTGCCATTAAGCCATCTTATATATATATATATATATATATATATATATATATATGAGTAAGCATAAAAGCGCGGCAACGCGGTTTACGAAAATCGGCGGGTACCGTACAATGTGCCTCGCGAATATGGAGTAAGCACTTAGCAGTCTCACACTCACACAGTCATCAACGCGAACCCTACCCACGGTGCAAGCACGATGAGCTGAAGATAAGACGATCTCACTCAGATTGCGACGAGAGAAACGAAACGTCTCAGAATGGGCTAGCCTATGTAGACCGAACCGGAACGGGTTAAACACGTGGCGAGGCACACCACCCCCAATGAACTCGCGCACGCACCCGGGACGACCTAAAGATAACGCTCACCGCAGAGCGGTCGCGCACCTCGGGTAGCCCTATAGGACCTTATAGGAGTTGTGTGCGGCTATACGGCAACACGCCAGTCGAGCTCTCTACCAAGATCGTTGCAAAATTGCGAGCGCGAGACGTGCAGCAGCCGGTCACCGATGAGAACGAAGAACGCGTCGATCGAGAAGCAAGGACGACAATCCATCGAAACCCCCCGACGTAGGTGGCCAACGTACCGTTGGACGTAATGCCGTAATTGTAAAGTAATATGCTGAATAAATGGATTAGAACAAGAAAATACGCATCCCCCCGTATTGGCAAACGCCTGTATATATATATATATATATATATAATATATATATATATACAAGATATAATATATATATATATATAATAGATAGCAGAGGCGAACTGAAAACAATTATGATCTATTATATTTTTTTTTTATTATATATATATATATTTATATATGCAGAGGCGCCTAACCAATGGGAGCAATAATTATCTATGGCAGAAAAGCAGGTCCTGGCCCAGCGCTAATATTATTTGTAGATGAATGATTATTAAAAGCTATTTCCAAATAAAAAAAGTTAGCATCAAACGATAGAACTAACCAAGCACTATATTGCGTGGCAAGGTTTGTCAGCGTCGGTACAAGCGATCCTGAGGTATGAGGTCGAAAAATCGAATAACATAAGAATTTAAAATTTGATATTTTTCAAAACTATTCCATGTTTTCACGATTTGGTT
Source organism: Dermanyssus gallinae (assembly GCA_003439945.1). NCBI lineage: Eukaryota > Metazoa > Arthropoda > Arachnida > Mesostigmata > Dermanyssidae > Dermanyssus > Dermanyssus gallinae. Next base: position 979,205 of record QVRM01001782.1, on the reverse strand, counting down.
TATTTCGCAATTAATTTGCATTTACAATATGTATATATACTTTTCATTGCAACAAGTGTGTTTAGGGCTCCCCGCCGATGCCAGTTCGTTGCGTAGTATCCAGAGCTTTTCTCCCCCACTTGATAAAATCCATGAGTGGAACATACACCAAGTGGTGGTAGCCGCAGCCGTACAATGTTCCTTCTGTATACATGACGTCTAGTGCATACCATTCCGTCCCACATGCATATCTGCATGAGCAGTCTCTTCTTTAGCTTTCGTTATTTGCCCTTACTATTCCTGCAAATATTCCCGCAAAAAAAACCTCATTGACTAATGACTTCAACCTTATTCTAATCCTTTCCACTGCTGGCCCACAGCCTACTAGCAGGTACATGAATCGGCATCCTGCCGAACAGATTGAGAACTCATTTTTAGTATACAAAAAACAACTCTCAGTGTGCGAGTGAAAAATGTCCTTAGATCAAGGCTGTCAAGGCTAGAAGTCAACATTGGTACAAAACTAAACTTAAATAGTCGCATTATATTACGCAGGCTCAACCTTAGAACATCCTCCACCTCGGGATGCAGTTAAAAAAAATTGCGCATGAGATAGAGAAAAAGACGCGCGTTAACAAACGTTTGTCTGCGATGTGCTTTAATGTCGCTCCTATATAGTGGCTCCTGATATATATATAAACAGGAGTTGACAAACTCCAGCAATTGGCCACTACAGATCTTTTGATCTTTTGTCCGCAGCTAATCGACCTCCCCGTAAAACTTAATCGCTTTTCTCTTCCGGGAATTTATTTAATTAAAGTCCCGTACCGCTTACAATGGCTTTAGTATTGCCGGTATATTTTAAATGGCTCCGAGGTCGCAACACCATCCGCATACGGTCTGACAACTGCGCTTCTAAACTCTTCCCGCACATAGCGGGCTAGGTCAGCGATAAGCTGATAATAACCGCTCAGCACGGCATCTGAGCGGACTTCCCCACGTTTTGCCTCAGCTATATGATCACGCCGCCCTACATGTCTACTCTAAGGGGTTCTCAGCGAAGAAACTAGATAGCACTCTAAGAATAGAACCACCTGCTCTAGTTTGTCGAAACGAATTAACCATTACGTTGCGGGCGCGTTATCGAACGTCTTTACACAGTCGACGAAGGCTGCACATAAGTTACCCTTGAGCTTTCTCGACTGGATTTTGATCGAAATAAAAGCGAAAAAGATTGTCAGTTAAAATAGTAAGGCCTCGGCCGCTACGAACTGAGAAGAAATGATCAACGGACGGTCGTCCGCCAAAAATATCCGATTTAATATTGCTACTACAACAGGAACTGTCCTACCACGCCATTATTTAGTGTATATATATATATATATATATATATATATATATATATATATATATATATATATATATATACACTAGCGGCTGAACGAACAAAGGCGGCGTAACCTCTACTGATATGTGATGCGACATGGTAGTATTACACTGTCTATATCTCGCATTTACTCGTTCGCGCTCGTCCGCCAAGGAGAGAGGGAGAACATTGACTACGAACAACTGAATACGCCCCACCCAACCAGCTCAACGAGTGGTAGGGATTGCTTCTTCAGTTCAACAACCAGCTGGCCATCTATAGAGTGAGTGAGCGATCCGCATTGTATAGCAGACCGGTAAACTCTTCGCCTGAAACGACGAACATCAAACTCCAGATGACACCAGCAGAGGAAACAAAGCCAACGGAGATACAGAGAGAAATAATGGCAATAAAAATATTGGGAAAATTGGAAAGGTGTCTGAACCGGTGGTAGTCCCGATATCAATAAAGCTTTTGCACCTGGTAGCCACTGACTTCAGCTGAGCACTATTTGCACTTCTCTCTCTCTCTCTATATATATATACCTTTATTAGAGGTGAATTTAATTATATGTCAGAATCTAGGCAAGTAAATTGACAATCGGTTATGCCAGAAGAAAAGCCTTAAGTGCGTAATATGACCTCATGCATATATGGCTATATAATATGACAGCATACAGTAGCCAGTCAGCTTGCACACCGTGTATATATATATATATATATATATATATATATATATATTGGGCACCGTGCGACAAATAGTTTATGGCAACTTTTCAATCACTAACAATGTCTCAAAGACTGATGACACTATGGCGCTCAGTCGAGTGCTGGCCGTAGACAAAGTCTGTCGCTTCCAACGTTTTGAAAGCACCCACCTTCCTCTTTCCTTTGTCCCAATTCCCCGTCAACACCGTTGATATGCGGATATGGCATCACTAGCCATAGGCGTCGTGTCATGTCTCTCTTTCTATGACAACCCTAAGTGCTCGGCCGCAGAAAATTACGGCGCTGAAACTGTCGAGCTTTTGTATCGACGTAAGCCGCAGTATTAATAATAATGAACGTCTAAAGCCCTTGAAAAACAGCTCGTTTTCGTGCAATGTTATATAGCAAAAATCAATTCATAGCCCTAGAATGAAGTGCGCGTATCTATCTGAAAGGAAACAAAACGAGATCAGACTAACATGAACTGATGTTCATACATATATTTCGTACTTTTTATAAAATCGCTGACTACTTAGCACCACCCGTCATTAAATGTTCTCCCGTCACACATACGTTTTAATATGATATAATCTTAATTAAAAATGGAGTATTACAAATAAAGCCAAGTCGTTTCGAATCTGTGAACGACGTGCAATCCTTCAAGCAAATGGGTTATTCACAACGTCTATACGAGCAACCTCGCAAGAGTGGATGGAGACGCCGCTCCGAAGATAATTTAGTCTTAGAACAAAATACCAAATGTGAGAGCTGTAAGTCTACTTCGGTACCATTAAGGTTTGATACAGCCTTAAGTACACATCATGATTTTGTATAATGAAGAACCGCATTATGAGATTGCACATTCGAGACGCGGCCTTGACAACCTCGGTCATGTGAAATCTAAACTTTATTTGGCGGTTACAAATCACCCCAAGGTCTTTGTAGAGTAAGACTTCAGGAATGGGTTGGCTATTTACCATATACTGAACAGTATCTAGTATTGTCTTAAGAACGGGATAGTATATATATATATATTGTTCTCGCCCCGCGCCGACTCTTTCGGTTAGAGTCATGGACTAAGATTGACGTGAGATGATGGAATAACTGATGGATCACTAACAATAACTAACCAATTAGAATACGACGCGACCTATTCAAAAATGTTAATATTTCTTCCTAAAACAAATGTAAATATATATGCTACCAACAAAACAAATGAGCCAGTTTTCCGCACATAGAGGCCTCAAAAACAGGCATGGTACTCTTCAGTTGTAAGGGTGGCAGCTATAGGGGGAATGTCATCACAAAGAAGAATCTTGAGTGGGTAATAAAGTCCTTGACAGTATGTTCTATCCTGTACAAAGGGCAAACAAACGCGACACGTTCGGCAAAATCCTGCTGCTTCTGCAAATCCTACTGCCGCTGGGGCGGCTGGTGCTAGCCTACTGCTGTCAGGCCTAGATTGCGTTGTATTATTGTCCAACTGCGTTTACGACTCCCATGGTTCCCACGAGAGGTTCGTACATGTATATAGCCTAGCCTGGCCGGACTTGAAAAACATACAAATCTGGCCCTTGCGCGCCCTCGTCGTCCCTGATCGTTCAATACGTTTCATCCCAGCACTGAAAAGCAGGAAGCCCGAGATCTCATATAGCCCCGTAGCTGTAATACAACCAGTATGCCCCCTTCGAACAATAAAGCCAACCAGTTCTAGAATGGCGCCTATCGAGCTGGGCAGGATTCTGCTGTTTTGTGTGGGATGTTCTGTGTGTGTGTGGTCGTATGCTTGCGTGAATCACTGGTGTGCGTGGGTGTGTGTGTGCGAAGAGGTGAGAGCGGGGATGGGCACTCAGGTAACTGCCTCTGTACCGAGAAGGACAATCGGCCGCACTTTGACAGGATCGAGGAGCTAATCTTCTAACGTTCTGACGAGCACACTAACAGTGGTTGGTCGAGGTTTGTCGCTGGTTGGTTGGTTGGGTGGCCAACGAGCCAAGTTAGGGTTTCTTTTTGTTCAACCAAAGCCGCCCAAGGACGAGACAGAAGGGGATCCGACATCTGCTTGAACGGTCGGCAGGACATCTCAGCTAGGCGCGGCGGTGGCGGTAGCGGCTTTGGCTGGCTGGCTGGGTAGGCTGTTTTCCTCGTTCGTCGTTCCTTTGCTTCTCTCCTACTTTACTTCAATCGTCGTGTTCCCTTTTGGTAAGGACGTTTTCGTCGACAAGACATCCACCCACTAACCGACTAAGCGAACCACCAGCGCCAGCAGCAAGTAGTCAGAGAGCCTCCGCCTTCGCTGTCCAATAAGGCCATCAGGGCGTACAAACAACACCTGCAGGATCCGGACGCCATCTCTGCGTCGACCCTTATCTGACGGGCTTGCCACTGCCACACGGCAGGCCTGGCTAGCTGATATAGCCTTTAGTTTGTTCTCTACGAGCCTCGGTGGGGGGTGACACCGGGGGACGTGAGGAAAAGGTAGCTAGGCTTCCCGTCCAAGAGAAGAGAGGGCCATCTTGGGCTGCCCGTCGATTTAACAACAACAATGATGATGATGATGATAACAACAACCACCACCACCACCACCGACACCGCTACCACTGTTAACAACACTACGAGTACTTCCTACTAAAACTGTTTGCTGCCAACTCTCTCGCTTGTGACTAACATACCACTCGATTGTATTCGAACTGCAAACACTATCCGAAAGCGGGCGAAAGATTGCTGTGTTGTGATTGTGCTGTGTTGTGAAGATTGTTGTGTCGGGGACGTCGATGGACTGCTGCCGTTCGCGACAAGGGCGGCACCGGCACAGGCGGCACCGGTACAGGCGACAACAGCAGAAACGGCAGCAGCGCAAACTTGTTGGCAGTCGCAGAGGTTTTAAGATATGATGAATCACAGGCAGGCGAGAGACATGCAGCGTCTTCCCGGTCTTCCGGCTAATAATGGTTTAGCCGCATTAAGCTGGTCGATCATACAAACGCTCGACGACACCCTCCGCCATCGTCGTTGAGTTTATCAAAGGCTCGGTTCGTTCGTTTTTTCGTCAATCTCGCGGGGGGGGGGAGGGGAAGCAGGAACGCAGCTAGGTAAGCAGGCAGGTAGGTGACGACAGCAGGTGCAGATGACGGCTTTTTCTATCTTGTTGGGTTGGCAAACGCGAATATGAAGCCGCTTCGACCTACGTTATTTGCTCGCTTGCATGCATACATCTCTGCACGCGTGTGTCTTCTTCTTCTTCTTCTACTGCTTCTTCCCAACGAAGAGGTTTTCGTCGGTCTTTCTGACGGCGATGTGACGACATCACAAAACTACGCTGCACTGGAGCGCATGAACGTGCGGGCGGACAGGTGGGGTAGCTTGGTGGGGTGCGACGGGGCTTCGTTGGCGAAGGAGTGGCAACTCGTCCGTCGGTGCGCCCGCCCGTCCGTCCGTCTAACCAGCCAGCCAGCCAAATGGACCCCAAAATACCGGTAACAGTGAGCAGCCGCTGTGTGTCGATATGCGTATATGTGTATTCTGCACATATCTGGCATCGGCGGGCGGCGGACGTCGTCGACACTGGAGAGACGCGACGTGGAAGATTGCGATATGACACCAGTGGGTCGAGTGCACCCGCCGACGTTTGCACCTCGCGAACCTGACCTTCGCAGCCCCCGTTGCATCGACCTCGATCGCTGTTGCCGCCGCAACAGCCCATCTCATATTGGACGGACCCCAAGGGAGCATTTGGTCGAGAAAGCGGGGGACTGACTCTTCGCCAGAATCGAGTTGTCAACGGCGTTGTTAGTAGACTCCTCCAGGATCTGTCAGACGGCTGAGGCTGTGAGACGTTGCCGCCGCAGCCACGCAGCATCGTTTGCTGACCGGTCTGCTATGTGCGCCGTGCTTTCCTTATCAGCCGTCGGTCGTCGTCGTCTAGTGTTACAGCAGCAGCAGCAACAACAACAACTGCATTTTCAACAATAACAACAGCAATAACTACCACTATTACTACTCTTACTCATACAAGGCTATACGAGATCTATGTAAGCGTCTACGCAAGCGCCTGCGCACCTGCTCCTCTATGATCAACGTAGACGTTGTCATCCTTGACAGCTTCTGCGCTACCACTGCTGCAATAACAACAACAACAACAACAAAAGCAAAAACGGCAACAACTAACAGCAGCAGCAACAACAACAATAGCAACAACGACGACAACAACAATAGCAACAACAACGGCTATTATCGCTACCATTGTCAGTGAAACTAGGAGTACCACCGCTGCTGCTGCTGCTGCTGCTTATACTTCACTCTGCTACCGAAGCAGAGTAAGTCTTCTTAGCTCGTCATATATAGTGCGGCGGTGCGAAATCTAGAGGGCACTGTCACCGTAGTTTGACTGCAAACGAAACATATCGCTAATGCGACGACAATCTCATACCCGCCACCACATTGACGACTAGCGAGTGCCGCTCCGCGGACGCAGATGCGGAGCCTTCTTCTTTCTTTCTTTCTTTCTTATTTTCGCTCTCTCTCTCTCTCTGCATATATCTATCTCATACCTGCTCACCTGCTGGCTTGGTACATTGCTTGCTATCTTGTCTGAGCGTGCTTCCGCTCTCTTACCCGTTCGCAATTGGCAAAATGCACACAGCTGCTGGATATACGTATAAAAAGAAACGATATATTGTAGCTGTGCAGTATCAACAGTGGCTGAAAAAAGTTGCTGTTGCTGGCATTGTTGTTGTTGTTGTTGTCGTTGTTGTCGTTGTTATAGTTGACGCTGTTGTAGTAGTGGCTCGAGTGATGTAGTCGTGCGACACACGTACATCGAGCAAACGCAAACACCGAAATGCTATTGTGAGCAGATTGGATAAGGTAACAAACACGTCATATGTGCATATATGCACGCTAGACTGGTATGTGTGCATATAGACACGCACAAAGATTTCAACAAGGACTTCTGCTTGGGTGATCGACATGCAAACATATATATATATATATATATATATATATATATATATATATATATATACGTAGAATCAAGTCGCTCCATCTTTTAGTCGCTATATATATAAATATATATTTGCATGTTGATCACCCAAAACCTTGTTGAGATCTTTGCGCCGGGCTGGCAGAACCAGCCAGCGTGTGGGAAAAAAGAAGAAAAAAGAAGTGGAGGACTAAAACAAAAAAAATAGACAGAACAGACGGTTATAGCGACACGAGACGGCGTTGTCTGTCGCGACACAAGTACAGACGACACGATGAGCGTTCGGGTATCGGGGGGCAACTTGGAAACTGTCGCTCCGCGCCGGCAAGCGTACCCACCAGCGGTAATCGCGGATGAACCCCTGGGCAGAAGTTATCGTAGCGGTGAAGCAAGTTGGGGCATTAGTCACCTACTCAATCAATAAATAGCCTAGCTGTAGACAGAGTACCACCAGCAGCAGAAGCAAGGGGTTGAAGTAGTATTAAAGAGTGATTCCAGCTACTCGCCTCTTCCTGAGGCCATTTGGGTTAAATTGGGTTAAAGTTTTTAGTTTGATTATGCCAACAACATGGGCATCGAGTCCCACATTACCCGGTTTGGGTGTGCGTAAAAGCATTCTTTTCTCTCACCATTCAAAAAAAGCAGCAGCAGCAGCAGCGGCGGCACGTCCAGTAAACACTGTCCGTCCAGTTTACTTTGGTCTCTGCCATATTCTATGTGCGTGGTATTAGGCAGTGGACCGTCTGCGGTTCGTTGTACGGTATACATATTATACTAGTACGACTCATGCTGCGTCTATATATTTGCCTGCTAAAATCGCCGTTTTGTTTGTGAAGTAAGTAAAGGTTGCAGGTAAGTAAAAATAATCTTACTTACCTAAGGTCTTTGTCTAGTTTCTGTTGGCGACCGATGACGGTACACATCGGCAACCTTTTAGTGGTAATAGTTTTCTTTTTTTACTTGTCTCCGTAGTCTCAGATAGCAAATCGACTAAAGATCAGAATCTTCTGTCCCCAGAGGGAATAAATGGCTTATTTCCATTGGGAATGTGTGTATCCCGCGTGTTTCTCTTCGAGCTTGTCGTGTTACGGAAATAAGTGTCGGTATGTATGGTAAAATGTGTTCGTTTTCTCATCAGAGAACACGCGAGGTCACCAATAGCTAGTTTCAGGTAGAGATTATAATAATGGAGAGACGTATTTTGGTTGAAGCCTGTATTCCGAGTGCGCCACTAACTGGGGAAAAGCACAGTGGTACAGGTGAGTCAACAGGGTTACCCGACTTCCTATAGCAAGTGCAACGAGCGCACGCATTTCATAATATCAAATTTTCTTAATGACTAGTATATGTATAACTAACTAAATTAATTAAATCATTAAAACAAGTCGTATTTGGTGTTATTAATATTACAATGACTAGTGTCGATACCGTGACCCTGCGATAGTTTGTACTGATAAAATTTATTTCGATGTACTAATGCATCCCGCTTGCGTGCGGTTCGTTCAGTCATAGTATGCGCTGACGTGTCATCATCTCTACGATAGACGCAATCAGAACATGGCGGTGAGCCATTTGGGCAGCTATGTTTAACCGTTTAACAGTACACCGGTGTCCCTATTAATCTCTCCCTCTCTCTCTCTCTTTGACTGCACATCGTTCTTACCCACTATTGCAGTCGCAATCCTATACGGCGAGCAATCCTTGCAGAACCCGCGTTTCTACAGGTTCATGCGACGGCGAGATACTGGATGGATAAGAAGATAACGGTTCATACTGGATACGGGATCCGGGCAATACCTGCCCTTAATAGTCGGGGCTCCTAGTTGGGAACATACAAGTCGTCAAATCGATGCTGGTCTCGTATCCTGCGATTTGTAGCAACGTAAACGTCCTTGGGTTGAATGCTTTAGGAGCAACGGCAATAGCTGCCACAACAACAAATATGTCGTTGCAACAACTGCGCTCTGTCAGGCGTGAGGATTACAGCTATAGCAGCACAGGCAACAGTTGTTACATAATACAACAGCAGCAGCATTAAAAAGTTGATAGTAAGCATTGAAAAGTGATAATCGTGAGGGTTTCCGCGCCAGGATCATCTATCCAGATCAGATACTAGAATACAGCGCGGCACGAATGGCGTCCCCTACACCATCGTTTCAATTCTACCTGGAAGTAGCCAATAATATGCTTAGCTGAACCGGGCCTCGATGTGGTGTGGCCAGAGGCTTCTTTGCTGGGGAAGCCCCACCGTTGCACGTTTGTATTTTTGGAGTCCGTCTATGAAGCAATGCGAAAAGCAGTCCTGTAGACGTCAAATCTTGGCTGAGGGTCAGCAAAAACGAAAAATCTAGTATTCTATGATTAATATTCTTTATCCCAATAAGTCCACTGTGGCACACATAGGGGGGGCAGCATTGAACAAAGTGTGCATTGGAGGATTTTCATTTTTTTTAATCTTTACGAGTGTTTTTGTACTCTCTGGTTCTTTTTGCACCGTCGCACTTTTCTAGTTGTTCGTCTTTTTCCCTCTACTCTTACTTGACAACTCTTCGCTCTCTCTCACTTGACACCTCGCTCATTCGTAATACTTTCTCATTTCTCTTTCAATATATTTATATCTACGTCCGTGTTCTGTTCACCTTATCCATTTACCATGTTTTGCTTGCTACTTGTCTTCCTTGCTAAGCTGTTTCTCTGTCTTATTGATTTAGACTCCGATTGCCTTGTGTTCTCCTTACGACTAACCCCTACCGCCGGCTCAGCTTTGTGCGCTTGTTTTTACTACTCATAATATTATATTACTCTAGACACCTGTTATCTCGTTGATATTCTTTTGCAATTCTTATTGCAGTTATTTTGAATGTTTAGCAATTCACTAGGCAACCTTTGACGAACTTTACCCTTTGTTATTTGTCAGTCTACTATGTTTTCTTTTGCTTTATTTATATTCTTAACCTAACCAGCCTCCCAACCTATGTTTAGAACCAACTCTTACCCTACATACTAGCGCGTTTCCGCCCGCGCATCTCTTAACCCCATCTTCCCTCAAAAGTGAAACCTAGTCCATTTCTCCGCCATCTCACCTTCGATATTATCAGCGTTTTCCGTATAATCTGCCTGAACTGCCTATTCTCCACTTTGGTTTCTCTGCCCTATCGTCGCCGCCTTTTTCCCGGTACGGCTATCACCTCATTACTACCTCTATAGCTATCCCATTGTTCTCCACCTCCCGCTCGTTTTGCTCCTTATAATCCTCACGCCGCTACCGCTACCTCATTCCGCGACGTTAATGTTTCTCACCGGCTTAGCCCCAACTCTCCGTGTTCCACCATCACTTCTTCTTCATTTGCAACTTTCACTTGTCCACTCTTTTTCATACTCTCCTCTATTATTAGCACCGCCAACATGCTTTGCATACTACCTTCTCTTCTTTTTACTCTTAATTTTGTTCTCCGTCAGTCTCCTGTTTTCTTTATCAGCCAGCTGCTCAACCACCTCCTTCACCCTATCAGATCTTCTTCATTTCCCTTTTCCACTCTCCCTGCTCCAACCCTTTTCTTTACTTCGTCTCTCTTCCCTAACTCGTATTCCCTTACCAGATCATTGACCGCCGCCGTTTCTATATCTTCACACCCTTGCCTTTCTTACCATTCACCTCGTTTCCTTTACTCTCAATTTGCACTTTCCCTTTCTATCGCCGCTGCCGCCACCATTAACGTCCCTGGTTTTCCCTTTTGTCACTCTTAAGGCTCACCTTATTCACGACCATTTCCCTCTCAATTTTAAAATTCACTGCGCTTACGTATTCTTTATAATAAAGTTGACTTTATGTTATGTTATGCTTATTGCCCCTATTATCGCTTCCTAATTGTCACCCCCTACTAAACATTTTTTTCTTTACTCGTAATGTTAGCTTTTTCTTCTTCTACTAATACTGATACTACTACCACTATAACGACGTTCTTGTCCATGTCTACTTCCGTGCTCGTTTTTTCCAGATCTTCAGTCCCCACTCTCTCTCATTCTCGTCATTTACACCACCCTATTCTTTGACCCGCTTGACTCACCCGACCCCGATCGACCACCGTTTCCTTCAGTCCTCCTTAACGCTCCACTAGCTACAATCTACTTGAGCTCGTTTTTAACAAGGCTTTCAATTCGTTTTACTTCCTCTCGTTTCACCTTCAGCCTCAGCAGCCACTATAAGTCAGTCCGTCCGTCCGTTCGGCAGTACAATTTACCCCTTCTAAAACTTCTGCTTCACACCCAAGACATCTACATTGCATCTATACATCAATCTATAATGTGTCTCTCGGTTTTCCCTGTTTCCAGCTCAGTCTTAGCACGTCGTGTGCAGCCACGCAGTGCGGCTACAATGTTGCCGATGACAATACCACCGTCCGGCAATCTTACCCGCCTGGCCACCTGCCACTTATTGACGCTTTGGCGCTGTGAGGGGGCGGTCTTTGTAATCCTTCTCGGCGTTTTCCTAATCATCATTATTATTACTATCACAAGCGTCGTCTTACTACTGTTACTAACATTATTGCTACTACGACTCTTACTATTACGACCACTGCGATACGACGAGGCACTTAAGACGATTCTCATCCCGCCGCTCGGGAAACGAATCGGTCACTCCTTGCTGGTACACAAAGAAAGGCCGTTATAGCAAGAGGTAGAGAGAGAGAGAAAGAAGGAAATCAATGAAGAGAAGGCGTCGCTTGCTGACGCCCACAGACCGAGAACGACAGACGACATAGAAGACGTAGGCTCGGAAAAGACAGAACGAGAGAGAGTGTGTGTGTATGTGCGAGAGAACGATATATGGAGCGAAATCAAAAGAGAGAGATATAATATTAACGCGCCACCAATAATACCGCCTACCGCTCTACGTACACAGTGCCACAACTAGCTGGCTGGCTGCCTGGCTACATAGCCCCAGCTCATTGCAGCGAGCCCATCTATTGCAGTTCGGTCTCCGTCCGTAAGATTCCCTCTGCTTGAGACCACCATCACAGTGTCTCTGCTAGAGGTAGCGACGATGCGTAAGTGCGATAGGCTACTGCTAAGATCGTTACCCGAAAGCACAGTGCAACGCGAGCTTATGGTCCGGAGAGAAAGAAGTAAATATAGGCATTATATATATATATGGATATAGTTATAAGATACATATATATATATATATAGATCTATATATATATATATAGGTATATATATAGTATATATATATAATAATATATTATGTCTATATATATATATATATATTATATATATTAATATATATATATATATATATATATCTATATATTATATACACACATATATATATATAATATATGGCTCTACCTAGGTCTGCTTCGCTAGCTGAAGCGTTAGTCGTTAGACAGGAGGCATCCAGATCAGTAACAGGCGTGGTAATAATGTAACAGCAGTTACAGCAGTCATTGTAACGGCACTGGTAAGTGGCAGGTCAGCTCAGCACGCGACTGACTCTCAGTACGTAGAGCACACAGTTGGCTGTGTGATGTGTGCTCAGAAAGCATTTCAGCCAGTCGACGATATTGTCCGTTTGCTCGTATGCCCCTCTTCAAGGGCTGCTGTGCTTGGCTCTTGATCGCGCTCGTTCTGGCCGTACGATATATATTCGTCAACACACAAATCTACCGCCTGAGCAAGCCTGTATGCCCATCTATATGTCTGTTTGTCTTAGTATCCGGCTGTCGGTCCGAACGCAGAACAATTCTCTCCTTGTAGCGCTCTGATGAAGCGTTCACAAACACCTGAGATAGCTTATGAGGAGATTGCCTAAGAAAGTACCGGGACCGCCGTAAGTGTTGAACGTGAACAAGAAAGCAGCGCACATTCTGAAGTTGTACTTTCTTGCCTTTCTTGTTAATTGCTTAAGGGGAACCTCGCGAGAGGCGTAGCCGTGCCGTAGTTTAGGTAAAAGAAAAGAAGGTGTCCACCACTGTGCCACTAGTCAATCCACTTATGTGCACACCTGTTATTATTATTATTATTTATAATTATTTGTTTTATTAACACCCAAACTGGGTAAATGTGTTTATGTTACATCAAAATGTTTCGAGACGCCAACAATCTAGCGTTTTGCTAGTTCTGCTATAGACCTAACCGCCGGGCATACCGCGGCGTGGTATCGATCCATTTGCTCCAGCATTGTTTGCATTGACATTCATCCTGTGGTTCATGAAAACCCTCCACGTTGCACAGAACGTGATGAAATCCGTGAGCTGCAAATACCGTCGTTAGATGTCGATCTATTACACCGCTACCCCGCCATTCAGTGCTCGTCATTGCTGCTGTTCCATAAATACCTATGTCCACCTCACTAATTTTGGTTTCCCAGTTTCGCATATAAACTTCAAAGGCGCACGTTTTCTTCAGATTAAATCGTTTTTGTAGTTCTTCCGTCAGCAGCGGGCCACCCTCCAAGACGTGAACAATTCTATTCCTGTATGTATTCGAAAGCGCAAAAACCCTCTTTAAAAAGAAAAACCTCACCCCATCAATTAGACGCAATTCGCCTACTCCCAACTTATCCCATATTAGTGGAATGCCGTATGTGGCTATGGGTGCTATCTGTATCCCGAAAAGAGCAATTGCTGCATGAACTGAAAGCAGATGTGGCCATTTAATTGCCACAGCTGCGATGGTGGCCTTCCTGACCCTCTCCTGGATGTGTAATCGAAAACTGCTACCGCTTGTTGACAAGGTTATGCCTAGGTATGTCAATTTGTTTACAAATTTAATTTCTGTTTCCCTGACTTGGATCACGTCACCCCTGGCCATACGGCCGCCCCTTCGGAATTTCATAGCTACTATCTTTCCCCAGTTAGCCTTCAAGCCCTTCTCATCCATGAATGTAACTAGTCGATTCATGGCTTGTTTCACCCTGAAAAGGCTGCCACCAAAGATGACCACATCATCAGCGTACAGTAAGATTCTGGCCCACTCTTGGGTCCAGCCCGCCCTTATCCACTCTGGTAGTCCACCCAAAAGTACGGAAAACAGCAATGGGCTCAGTCCATCGCCCTGTGCGACGCCTGTGGTTTGAGCCACTTGTCCCGCAATACCGACCCCGTTATCAATCTGCACCGTGTTCTGCTTTAACATATTAATAAGTAACCTCAGAACTGCTCCCGGCACTCCCGATTTTGCCAACTCTTCAACTATTTTATCCCTTGACGCTATGTCAAACGCAGCCTTTAAATCTACAAACACCGCATATACGAGGTGTGTTCAAAACGTATCGCGACTTTTGAATTTTCGTGGGTTACGTATATTCGAATTTCGATTTTTTGTGGCGTTATGTTGGTACTCATGTCTCTCACTTATGCCGACAAGCTCGGCCATTTTGAATGTTCACTTAATTGTTGACAGCTGCTTTGCTTGCACGTGTTTTGGATCGTCTTCGATTTTTACCTATTCAAAAAAATGAATCAAAGAACCTGTATCAAATTTTGTGTGAAAAACAAAATTAAGTGCGCGGATGCATTTTAAATGTTGACTGTGGCATACGGAGAAGCTACCTTGGACCGAAGCAACGTTTATCGGTGGTACAAAATGTTCTCAGAAGGCCGAGAAGATGTGAACGACGAAGAGCGTGCCGGACGCCCGAGCACTTCAACAACAGACGAAAAAATTAATGAAGTGGAGAAAATGGTATTGGCCAATCGTCGAATCACCGTTAGAGAAGTTGCTGAGGACCTAAACATATCGATTGGCTCGTGCCATTCGATTTTTATCAATGATTTGGGCATGAGACGGGTCGCCGCGAAATTCGTACCAAAATTGCTCAATTGCGACCAAAAACAGCATCGCATGAACATTGCTAATGAGATGTTGGACTCTGACCGCGACGACCCAAATTTGCTCCAGAGGGTCATAACTGGTGACGAATCGTGGGTTTATGGTTATGACGTGGAAACCAAAGCTCAATCATCTCAATGGAAGCTGCCGCACGAACCAAGACCGAAAAAAGCGCGCCAAGTTCGGTCGAATGTGAAAGTTTTGCTGACAGTTTTCTTCGATTGCAGGGGCGTGGTGCATCATGAGTTCTTGCCACAGGGTAGAACGGTCAATAAGGAATATTACCTGCAAGTTATGCGCAATTTGCGCGAAGCAATCCGCCAGAAACGCCCGGAGTTGTGGAAGAACAAAAATTGGCTTTTGCACCACGATAACGCCCCTGCTCACACATCGTTGCTTGTGCGCGAGTTTTTGGCCAAAAACAACACAGTAATGATGCCGCAGCCACCGTATTCCCCAGATCTGGCCCCCTGTGACTTTTTCTTGTTCCCTAAACTGAAGAGGCCCATGAAAGGACGACGTTACGCTACGCTTGACAAGATAAAGACGGCATCGAAGGAGGAGCTGAACAAGATAAAAAAAATGGTTTTTAGAAGTGCTTCGAAGATTGGAAAAACCGTTGGCACAAGTGTATAATATCTCATGGGGATTACTTTGAAGGGGACAAAATAGATATTCATGAATAAATGAATAATTTTTGAAAAAACACAACTTCTTGGCCTAGACAGCGTTTCCCAGATTGCTCCTAGCAGCTCCCGAATTGCTGAGTAAGTTGATTTTCCTTTCCTAAATCCATGCTGCTCCTCCGGTATTACCCCCCGCTCCTCCAAGAATGACCCCAGTCTTCTAGCTATTATTCCCGAAAATATTTTATACGGACAGCTTTTTATTGCTATTCCCCTCCAAGCTTCCGGTTCAGTTTCTACTCCCTTTCCTTTTGGAATGACTATTAAAGTCGCTTTCTTCCAGGCCTCT
Organism: Dermanyssus gallinae; assembly: GCA_003439945.1. Classification (NCBI taxonomy): domain Eukaryota; kingdom Metazoa; phylum Arthropoda; class Arachnida; order Mesostigmata; family Dermanyssidae; genus Dermanyssus; species Dermanyssus gallinae. The sequence continues at coordinate 963,364 of QVRM01001782.1, read as the reverse complement.
GGAATTTCCCCCTTGTTTAAACATTCATTGAATAAGTCTTACCAGCAAGGTGCGATTATTTATAATTATTACTGTTGACTATCTTGTCAACCGTAAGCTCTCGTCTATGTCACTGTTGCCCCGAATTACCGTACTATTCTACACCAAGAGAAGAAGACACAAGCACTTTGCCTTACTAGTTAGCTACCGTCTCTCTATTATTGCTGCAATGACGACAGAGGAGTTGTTGTCCTACGACTGAGATCGTACGGTAGTGTCCGTTGGGTATTTGAACGCACGAACTGAATGCCGCTGACGCTGGTTGCCCGCGCAAATGAATGGTTTTCAAACAAAGGTACTCAACGACGGCGACAGATACGGCTCTCATCATATAAATGCAACACTCCCCGTGAAAACGGTCCCCGTTTTATAACCTCATAGCCGTTCTAGGTGCGTAATCCATATCGAACTGTGCTAATTAACTACCTCCAGAGGATGCAGCAATTGCGCTGCGCGGGTAGAAACGCGGCCGTTACTGAAACGAACTTGGTAGGTTCTAATGAGTCCGTCTCGGCCGACATTCTGGGATACGATCCTAACTAATTGCCAATGTAGTGTAATATGTTACTAGGGCAACGTCGCCCACTTTAATAGTCTTATGCCGACCCGAGCTGTCGATGTTGGCCGAACGTAGCTGAAGCAGATATTCGTGGTTCCATCGAACGGACAGATCCCGGAGATAGAGAGTCATCGCCCTGGTCGCGCGGTTGAGATCAGGACGAGTTGGACCGCCACCGATAGGCGCTGTCCCTCCCAGTGGGTCGAGTGGAAGTGCGGCACACAACGGCTGTGGCGCCGCGGCGTGAAGGAAATCAGCAGGCGTGATTGCGCGAAGCTCCCCGGGGTCACCGCTGGCGTAGGTGATTGGCCGCGAACTAATCACAGCCGCAATCTCAGTGATTATAGTTCGAAACAGTTCAAAACTGATCAAGCTTCTCTGGAGCGTTTTGTGCAGAGCGGCCTTTACCGAACGCACCAGACGTTCATAAAAGCCACCATGCCAGGGGGCTCTAGGGCAAATGAAGTCCCAGGTTAGGCGCCGCTCGTGTATCAGCACCTGTTCGTGTGTCCCTTACGGCATTAAAAAGGCGCTTTATCTCGGTGGATGCCTTGACGAATGTTCTGGCGTTGTCAGATACAAATCGTCGACATCCAGGCGCTGCAGCGAGAAATCGTCGAAGCGCGAGGTGAAACATCGGAGTAGCCATCGTCGGTACTACCTCCAGATGTATAGCACAAATACTCGCGCAGGTGAACAGCGCAACGTAGCATTTGGTGTCAACGCCATTCAATTTGACAAAAAAGGGGCCACAGAAGTCCAGCCCACACGTGTAAAACGGCGTTATCATCTCGGCTCTCTGCGGTGGAAGCGGCGCGCTTTCCTGATCGTCAGCAGGTCCATGATGGCGTCTACACACAACGCACTTGCTCAATATAGCCTTGATGACCTGGCGTCCCCGCATGATCCAGAATCGTCGTCTAAGCATAGACAGTACAGTCGCCACACCGAAATGTGCGTTAAGGCGGTGAGTCTTGACTATCAGAAGATGCGCGAGACGCGACTCCCCGGGTATAACGACTGGATGTTTTTCATCATATGTCAGGTGTCGAGCTTGAGTTAATCTGGTTCTCATACGAGGAAGACCATCATCATCAAGAAATAGTCGATAGTTCGACAACTTCGATCTTGTTGACACGCGATTTCCGGCCAGCACACACGCCATCTCATTCTCGAAGTACTCCTGTTGACATCACCGGAGCAGTAGGAGCTCTGCAGAGCGATCGACGTCGGCAGAATTTTGCTGGAAACGGCCGAATTTCTTGTGAACGAACGTGATGACGTAGCTTACGACGCGAACAGCCTTGTCAAAGCTGCTGAATGTGTTGAGATCGAGAAGCGGGGTGTTTATGGTCTAACCGACCAGGGCGGCGATGACCTTTATCTCATCTAACACCGGCTTCAAAAACGAATTTGGAAGCATCAGCTCGTTCTCGGAATCCATGAGGTGGAAGTGTTCTCGGAAGAAACGAATTTCTTTGTGATTCGGGCCCTTCCATAGGAAACGGAATAACCTCCTGTTCTCTGGCACGACCGGGCACGCCCAAACTGTTAACAGTAACTTCATCATGTCGGGCTTGAGATTAGGGCCGACTAGCAGATGGCGATTGAAAGAACATTCTTCTGGTGCGGCGCTGCTGCAATCAAATACAATTCGAGACCTCTCGTAGGAGCCGAGGCAACGGTGAGGCATATAGTATGTTTCGTCACCCTCAGGTGGTCCCTCAGCCTGGAAGTCGTGGACCTCTTTGGCATATCCGTTGCGGGGGAAAGCCATAAGCTCGACATTGTATTTTTGGTACTTATCAGGGTCACGCCTCAGCTTGTTCAGTGTCGTTTCAAGTCGTCGCAACGCGGTTTCCTTGTTATTGGCTAGGTTCACGATGCTATCCTTCTTCGGAATAGTTGCCGTGTAGCGGCCATCCTGATGCTGGATCGTTGCTTCGAACAATTTTTGCGCGGTCTCTTCTTTCTTAGTTAAGCGGGTACATGGCTCTATTCCAAGTCTGTCAAGCGACCACAGTTTCTTGATGTCGCCAACAGACGCGGCCAGAGTGGTAGCACAGCAGTGCACCTGGACGGATTGCACCGTAGCATTTACTCGCGTTTCCACGGGACCACCAATGAGCCAACCGAGTCGTGAGCGCTTAGCGAATACCCCCGAAAGAAGCGGCACTTCACCTTCTCGGTAAACAACCCTAAAGAACTGGTCCATACCAACGAGTATGCAGGGTGGTTCTGGGTCGCGCTCGAGCAGGCAGCGATCAGCAAGTTGGTGGTCCTTGCCGAAGGCAATCAGAGCCTTGCGCAACGCATCGGACGACGGGACTCGAGGGTCCACGCGGATATCAGGAAACTCATGTGCAACCAGATCAATCGTTTGGTTGTCATGTGTGCTTTGAAGGCGCAGCCGGTACTGAAAGGAGTCGACCACCCTCTCATCCACACCGAATCCTTGGACAGATAGTCGAGTCTTCTGCTGTGGCTGAGCGTTAGACATCTGTGCTACTAATTTCGATGATACGAACGTTGCCGAGCTACCCATATCCAGAAACAAGCAGACCAATTTTTTATTCTCGCCGTTTATGAGATACGCGGTAGCCATGTAGAGAATGGTGCCCGCCAATGAGCCGGGGCCCGCCAAAACCGCTGCTGAGACCTGTGTGTCTTCAGCGGCCTCTCTGTGCATAGATGAGAAATGTTGGTGCGATTGACAAGTGTAACAGTGCACCCGAGACTTGCAGTCCCGCAGTCGGTGGTCTGCGCGGAAGCATCTATAGCAGCGTTTAACAGAATAAGCACTCTCGATGTGTTCGTTGTTGTAGGGGTAATTGGTGTTGCTGTTGTTGATTACATTGCTGCGGCTGTCGCGTTGCTCGTTGTTGCTGATGTTGTTGGCCATCAACACTGTAGACTGTAGTGCGTTTGAAGTCTGACGTCCTCTTCTTGTCGTGTTGCTGACCGCTGTGTTCTCTTCCAGCATCGCGGGCTAACTGCTCGGGAGTAGCAGGGGTCGGAAGAAGTGCCATGTACTCCTTATGATCAGCAAACCGCCGAAGGAACGCCAATAACTTATCAACATTTTTAACAGCAGCCTCCTGAACCCTAGTCGGCTGGCTATCTACAAAGTCACCCGCGTCTTCAGCACTGTCTGTAACCCCGCCGCTTCGGTGGCGTTCGCTGTAATCGAAGAATAGGTCACCAGGAACAGCAGCACGTAATACAGGCCAGAATGCAACTGCATACGTGTCAATCGGGCTAATAAGAGCACCCAACGTCTGGATCTTCGCGGTGACAGTATTGAGCAGCGACCGCAATCCACGAACATCGCTCGGGTTTGTCACACGACGAATGTTCATCAAGTCATGAAAATGTCGCTCACGAACAACATCAACCCTACCATAGTTCTCCTTCAGCAATTGAAGCGCGACACTGTAACTGTTGTCACAAATTTCGAGCGAACCCACAAGCTCCTTCGGCTCGCCTGTCAGGTGCTTCAAAAGACATATTAGCTTGTCTGTTGGGGAAGCGTCGGACCGGCGAGCAATCCAATTTTCAAACTGGCTAATGAACAACCGATATTTCAATACATTGCCACTGAAGATATCGGGCGTAAGGTCTAAATAGCAAGCCGAACTGGAGGTTGGTGTTGCTATGAGAGCTGCCGACGCGGTCGGAGTCACCGCCGGCAACGAAGTAGAAGGCGCTCCTGTGCTGCAGCCACCAACCAGACGAGTCAAGATCGCGAGTGTTATCATCGCTTTGTCACTATACTCGGCACAGTGAGCTTCCTCCTCCTCTAACATTACATCAGATAACGACCTATTCGCAAACACCTGTAGAACAGTTCACGTATTATTTGTTGACGTTACTTCACAACTGATATCAAGTGCACTATCACATTTCTGTCCGGTCGGGATACATCACTGTCCCACTGTTTCGCCTTCTCGGCTGCTCGTGATAGCTGCCGGCGTTCTAAGCCACGTGCTCGCCGCAACGAAATGAGCGAGTTGTCGTCATCGGTAGTGCTCATCATGACACCGAGTTCCAACTCTTCCGAAACGTTCGTTGGATTCACTCACACATCCTACGAGGCGACGGAATCAACTAGATGTCTTCGAGAAGTAAGCCAAAACGCGCCGAAGTCGTGGCGGTCCGCTTAGCATGTGTAGACGCTAGAACAAGTTGTTCCAGATAGCCGCCGCTGAGGGGGCATTAGTACGGCAGGCTAGGACAGCCACTTCGGTCGGCAAACGTCACAGACGAGTCACGTATCCTGGTCACGGCACCAAATTGTTGACTATCTTGTCAACCGTAAGCTCTCGTCTGTGTCACTGTTGCCCCGAATTACCGTACTATTCTACTCCAAGAGAAGAAGACACAAGCACTTTGCCTTACTAGTTAGCTACCGTCTCTCTGACGGCTCGCCTGTGTAGTCTTTATTGCTGCGATGACGACGTGGGAGTGGTTGTCGTACGACTGAGATCGTACGGTAGTGTCCGTTGGGTTTTTGAACGCACGAACTGAATGCCGTTGACGCTGGTTGCCCGCGCAAATGAATGGTTTTCAAACAAAGGTACTCAACGACGGCGACAGATACGGCTCTCATCATATAAATGCAACAATCACCATTATTTATTACATGTTAAATTATGTTAAAATTGTGAGGCCTGAACGTATTATTGCAAATTCTTTAAATAATTATTTTACTCCATGGCGCCTAAAATAAATGCCGCGTTTCCTCTGCAAACGACCAAAGACAACGCTTGCCTCAAGAATTGACCCTCTCTTCGGTCGCTTGTGACCTCCCGAATTCGCCTACTCAAATCTTTGAGAAATGCTTCGGTTCCCTTGCTGATTGGTCCTAGCGTCACCATGGCAATGAGCACAAAAGTATATCTTGTTTCCAGTCCAGTGTATTTAACGTGTTTTCTGGCGTCCGCGTGCTTTGCCATCCACCCCGGCTCAACTGAGCTGTGGTGTAAATAGGAAGTCGCGGTGGTGCACGAAACCGTTGCATCCCAAGCAAGGGACTTTCCATGAGACCATAATGCAATAGTCACCCCATCAGGTCTTTCTTCGCCGGCGGACACTAAACCTTTTGGTTCAAATGTAGATGGTATACCGGCTTTCTTAAGAGACCTTATAATCACACTGTTTAGTTCAGCATGTCTGGATGATCTACCGGCGCTCTTCGGGCAACTCATTGAGTGTAGGCCACTGGAATCTACCATCTCTCCAGACAGTTCGTAGTGAAACGGCTCGCAGACGGGAGCGCCGATTCTAAGTGCTGACATCATGCGGAAATGGTTGGGATCCAGCATGGTGCCGAGCTGACGTGAGGGTAAGGCTTTAAACCAACCCCCACTGATGTTATCTTGTGCCGCTAAGAATACGGTGCGGTCTCTCTGGGAAACAAGCCCCTCTAAGATCTCCCTTTTTTTGCTTTTGAGCTCATCGAGGTTATATTGGCTGGGATATTCTTCCAGAGGCCCCGGGTCCAGCATGATTCTAATGGTGCCCCGGGCTATACTGGTTTCATGTTTTATTTGTGGTCGAACTGCTTCCTCCACTAACGAGGCTGCGACCGGACCAAATCGAATTGGTGAAGCAGCGTAGATGGAGAGCGCCATGTGCCGCCAACGCTTCTATCGTACCTACGACAGATACCCACAAAACATTTACTTTGTATCTAAAAAACGCGGAACTATTATTATTATTTTTATTATTATTATTATTATTATTATTATTATTATTATTATTATTATTATTATTATTATTATTATTATTATTATTATTATTATTATGCTAAAATCCTGTTGCTACTTTTTTTGCTGTTATTGTAGATTTTAAGCTATTGGCTGGGCCACCCCCTGCTCACATATGAATCCCTCTTGCTGCTGCTGCGTTCCTTTCGCCGTCGCTCCGTAGGCCACGATCACACCTTGTGTACAGCCAAACCTCTGAGGAGCTTTACCCTTTGTTACTTGTTAGCCTATTATGTTTTCCTTTGCTCTATTTATATTTTTATTATACGTACTCTACCAATCTATTTCTAAGACCAACTCTTAACCTACCTACCAGCGTTTCCGTACGCGGAAATATTGTCGCTGTCTTGCTTCAAAACTGGAGATCGTAAATTTATTCGCCTCTTCTTTTAAGTCTCGCCTTCAATATTAGCAGCGCATTTTATATCATCTGCCTACACCGCCTCTTCTCTGCTTTGTTTATTTCTGCTTTAACTTTGCTGCCTTTACTTCCGGTACTACTATCACCATATACTAGCCCCGTAGCTTACTCACTGTATTGCCAGGATACTTCCGAATATACATGGACCGCGGGCTCGTATAAGGAAACTACTGATGACGGTAGCGGAGTCAATCGCGCTCTTCGGGGCTGCCGTTTGGGCCAGGGCGACTCTTAAGTCAAAAAAAGCAAAGTTGATCCTGCGCAAAACACAGCGGATCGCAGCCCTTAGGGTAATACAAGGCTACAGAACAGTCAACACAAACGCAACTCTGCTGCTTGCCGGAGAAATCCCCTGGGACCTTAAGGCGTCCGAAAGACAGCGCCTGTGGGATATTGGCACACCCACAGAGAGCGACAAAGAAAGAGAGAGAAACGCCACTATAGAAAACTGGAAAGCAGAGTGGGACGCAATTCCCTTTGGTGCCCCCGGAAATAGTCTCAGCAAACTGCTCCCAAACATACGAGCGTGGATAGCAAGGCCGGGAGGGGACTTAACCTTCTACCTAACGCATGTTCTCACGGGACATGGCAACTTCCAGTCATACCTTTACCGAATAGGGAAGGCCCTATCAGAAACATGCCTTTTTTGCAACGAAGCCGTGGAAGACACCCGCAACACACACTCCTCAGGTGCCAGGCATGGGAAGAGGCCAGAACCATGGCAATTAGAAAGGTTCGTGAGAGATGGTCCAGAGCGGGACTTACCTATCCCGAAGTACAGGACCCCCCGCAAAATGGTATAAAAGAGTTCGTGGAATACATCCTGTGTTCGACCCAAACATGGGAATTGGGAGCGGAAGTTGCACAGCAAGTGCTAAAAACAAAGCACAGAAGATGCAAGGAGAGACAGAATCTTTTTGAGGCCAGCACGGCTGAAGAAAGCGCAACTTTGAATCAAACGGGTTCGCAAGGGCTGGGACAAAGTGCGCTTGACAGGTGGGGGAACCCGTGAGTGACCCCGGCCAATTGATCCGATAGGGCACTCGCCACTTCTCCTGATGGCCCATAGCACTGTTCTATGGAGATCTGGGCCATCAGAGAGTGAAGTTTAAGGGGGGAGGTGCGTTTAGTGGGTATGGGTCTCAGCGGCGTAACATCCATCCGCTGGGGTCGAGTCCCACACAGCTCGAGATGTAAACTTCTTTCTCGTAGCAGTAGTGCGTAACTGCATTTAACCCTCCTCCACAAAAAAAGCTTACTCATTGTTCTTCACCTCCCGCTCCTCCATATATATATATATATATATATTCCGAAGTGAAATTTGTATGTATAGTCATAGCGCATTTAAATTTAAATGCATGTATAGCGCTAGATCCTGCACGCGCTCTTAATTTCCCACATTTACATCGTTTTCAGATCATTTTGATGCGTTCGTGCATTAGGCGACCGTAGTGGCGCGGCCTTCCCTGCAGCGTTTGTGTTGTAAAGCTAGACGAGTGCCCAAGCTAGAAACGTTATTTTGCTTAGTGGAGGCTACGGAATCTAACAGGGTGTTAGATGGAGAGCGCCATGTGCCGCCAACTTTTCTATCGTGCCTACGACAGATACCCACAAAACATTTACTTTGTATCTAAAAAACGCGGAATCCTAAATTAGAAATGCTAAGAAGATCGCTATATGTTCTCGTATGTCTTACGTCGAAATCTAAGTCCCCACTTAAACTTGAATGGCTCGCCATCTCTCCCACCCCAACCTTTGTCGGCGGTAAATATAACTATTATTATGAAGGTGATCTGCATAGACGCAAAGTAAACGCAAAGCTGGTAGAACCTAGCAGGGCTAACAATAAATACACTTCTAAAGGCGGGTGAAATGGGTAGAGAGGGGGGAAATGGGTGTGAGTACGACCGCCATTAAGGGGAAGAACAGAGCTTGCGCACCTCATAGGGTCGGACTTTAGGAAGAGTGCCCAACTACATACCTTCTTCCTCTTTATGCGGGAATACGTGCTATGCCTATGATGTTAGACACTACTGTAAATGACTTGTTTTTATCGAAGGATATGTGTGTATGTGTGTGCTTGTATGTATGTACGTATGAATATATCATTATGGACACACGCGTTTGTGTGCTTCTGAACTGCGTCATCCAAGACAGAGGTCTTCGTTGTGTTGCAGACAAACGAAGTCTTTGCCTTCCATCTTTTTCTTTTTACTTGTTCGTGCATGAGCATGCGGTTATATTAGCTGACTCGCGCCAAGGAGGCTTTCTTGGGCTTCTTTGATCGGATAGTTTCCGACCAAGTTCAGCTGGCGGGCCAACAATGCATCTCCATGACCGGTGACTGTGGCACTGTTGGTATCTACATAATAATGCCTTTGTCGCTAGCTTAATAGAGAATCGACTCGAAAATATTGATGTGCTATACATTTTTGGGCTTTAAGGCCCATGCATTGAGACATATAACGTTCTAAAGGTATGTCAATGATATGATTGTTGTTGTGCATCGTTTTGTAAGCGTGCATATAATAAATTTATTTTTTCTACCAGGACGAAGTACTTTGATGTGTTATTATCTGCATGGCTTATAACTCGGTGCGTAACATTGACCGTTTTACACAATATTATCTATATTGTTTTCATGCACTATCAGAATAACTGCTGCAAATCAGATCAATATTGATTTTTGGTACGCCAAACCCATGCAGATGTTCTTGCCAATTAGCGTGTACAAAGATGCGTGGCTCCAAAACGTTGAGTTACTATAGACTGAGGCTGTCCACCGTTCGATCTAAATGTCGTAAAAAAATGGCATTAATAATTACGTGAGAAATTGACAAGAGATATTATGATTGGTCTTACATCATTAAAATATCGTGCCGCTTTTTAGCGGCTCAGCATCCCTTTAGCGGGGATGGCTTAAAAACCCTCCTCCCCGTTTGCTTGCATGATCCATGCAGGATCTGAACTTGTTCGGCAAGGTGTCGGCTATTATCATGGTGTTGGCGCCTTCCTCTGTGAGCCGTTCTCATGCATGTCGTGTGCTGAACTGGTTTAGGGGCACAACTAGGCGTCTAAATGAAAGAACAGGTCAGTAGTCTCGCTGCATAATTGAACGGAAGCAAATTGTGGATTGGCCTTTAAAAGCCGAAGAAGGGTCTCGAGATCAAGACGATTTGATAGCAGAATCAATCGTTTGCCCTACTGATGAGCCACGACGTACATAGTCGCCCATTGTCTGTTCCCTGTTAAGGGGAATTACCGTTTGTCCCTAGGCTAGCATTCATTCAGCTAACCGACATTGCTGATCGGGCTTCTCATTTGCGATCATCATGGCTCTGGTCGCCGCTGTTGTGCCACAGGTCCTCCAGCAGATGACCATGCGAAGACAAGAGACAGAAATGCTCTGCAAAGTGCCACAGCACGGAAACGTTTTCAGGAAAAAGCGTGGTGGTTAGAGAAAACCGAACTCCGAGAGAGCGTCGGAATACGACTCTGTTAGTGGAAAGAGTTACGGAACCGAGGCGGTGCCGTCTAAGGCGCCTGACGGCTCTTCTCACGCCGTTGGCCAGAATATTGAATGAACCACTATCCCAAACAGATTCGAGAAAGCACTGGAAGCAGTACTAGAGAAGGCAGCTAAAGAGAGAACGCCTACACAGCTGTCTGAAACGTCGGAATTAATTGATTTCCCCAGACGACCAAATGCTCTAATATCTTTTAGTGTATTGAAAATATGTAAAGAAGTCCAAACGTACGTTCTAAAAAGCAAATGCGCTTCAACCCAAGGATCCGAGATCGGGGTACCTACAGTTTAAAAGCTGCAGGCAATTTGTGTAGCCAATAACCCTGGCGGTGATCACGCTTCTAACGACGGCAACTGCGCTGTGCTAAGAGTCTATGCCGAGATGAAAGAAAAACGCTACACGAAAAGTGCCTAGACATGTACTCGTATACCACAGGTCCTAGACCATTTTTGTGCATTGCAAGTCTACCTTCACCCGTTCTACAGCAGAGCTTATTTAAATATAAGACAATCGGAACAGAAATCTGACGAGGAACGAGCAAAGCTTCGTAAAGATATACAGGCAAAGCATGTTTTATGCCTATAACTTTCGACAGGTCTGCTAAAGATGTGAAAAGCTATTACCCGCACTGTCAATTTGGCTGGGCTGGAATCCAGAGAACAGGCGTCTAGCAGAGTGACTGTTTAACATCGGTTCTATTTTGCTTGGGCATACCGGATCTAGTGTTACCGCTACAGAGCCCATTTACCGTGTGGCACATGAATGGGCAACCTATGCAAGGCACAGTTTATGAGGATCTGCTTTAAAAACTGTGCCTTTCGTCGATCACCGGTAATAACATGAATGCATTTAGCCAAATCTCTAAGGAATAAGTCAGTTCATTTACTGACGGGTCCCAGGGCCTCCAGTGCGATAGATACGAAAACGTATCTTCTAGCTGGCTCAGACTATTTGCTATTTTATCTGTTGTGGTTCGACTGAGCTGTAATATGAGCATTTCCCATATGCCCATAATAGGATAGTTACTCAATCAGGCCTTGCTTCGGTGGTAGATGCCAAACATGTAGGTTCGGACGTGAATGGTATACTAGCCCTTCTGAGAGCTCTTCGTAAAATAATGCTGAGTTCTGTGTGTCTGCCTAGCCTAGCGCACGTCATGCGACCAAAAATCCAACATGGTGCCGGGCTGAGGCGAGGGCATAGCTGTAAGCTAGCCTCTACGGGCTCTTGGTTGTTCGAAGGTTTCTAGAACCTCTCCGGCCAATTATTATTTTATGTATTATATGTATTTTATGCAGCGCATTCTGGTTTGGACGTTCTTCCAGGTAACCCGGCTAAAAACCAGGTCACGCCTTTGCTGGCATGATCTGCTTTGTTTGTTTCATTCTTAATTTCTGACACTGTAGACCATGCTTTCGCGAGAAAGTCAAAATGGATTAGTAAAGCGGCGTAGTAGGCGTGAACCACGTCAACAGCCCTTCTCGTTCAAAGCCACCTCGCTTATAGAGAGGATAGCTTTTGATCAGGCGTTCTCTTGAAAATCAAGGTTTAGAACTTCGCCTAGTATATATTTGCTAGCTACGTCGTAGGCATTTAGTTCTTCCAAGTATGACCCGAGAGGTCTTTGTAGGGTGTAGTTGAACCCTAAAGATTCGAGGCTGTATTTCCAAACACCGTAAATAGCTTTCTTATATATATATATGAATGTGATGAATAAATATATATATATATATATATATATATATATATTTTTTTTTTATATATATATATATATATATATATATATATATATATATATATTCATGTGATGAATAAACCTCATCATTTAATTTTATGTCAGCCCACGCCATTAAAATAAAAGCCGTATTCCCTCTAAAAAGAGCCAATCCTATCATCTACCTCGGAGGCGTCGCTTTGCGTCGGTCGCCTCTGTACATTTTGCGATATCCGTCAAAGCTTTGAGGTACCGACACTTCTAGAATGAATTTTCTTCAAAGCAATAGGCACTAAGTGTAGCTCTCTAACAGCTTTATTTGCTTTTGCAAATATGCGTGCGTTACATTGACATCCCAGATTTAAAAAAAACTCCAAAAGGATCGTAAGTCAGGGCTTAAGACATTATTCTCTGCACATCCGCTTGGACCCGAGCGTAGATGCTACTCCAGCTCTTCTTAGCGCTCATGTCTAATTAATATGTTATTATGACTGTTACTATCTAACAAACACCGTTATGTAGAATGTTGACACACTCACAAGAGTAGGCACACACAGGCAATAGCCTTTTCTGCGAAATGCCCTTAATTGTTACAACTGAAAATGTGTAACTATTGAAATTTTAAGCTCAATGAGAAAGTACTGAATTTAAATAAATGTACCGTTTGGAGAAGACTAACCCATGAAAAAAAAACATTGGCGTTTGCTGTTACTACTTTATCGCATGCGTGTAAACGTATCGAATCTAATCGTTATCGATCTACTAATGATCCAGCCGTGATAAAGTTGTCTTGGTCATCACATTCTGCGTGCGGGCCAGCGTGTTGCGAAATCTTTATTTAAAATATATGAATAACGCAAAGCAAAGCCAATGATGTGGGGGCACAAAAAATTGCCTCGTTTCTCTGTCAATCTCGTCAGCCATCTGCGGCATAGATAATAGAAAAACTTTAGCGGCCCGGACGGCCGCCGGTATCCGCCCGTCATCTGGTAACGAAGCGACACACATATATATATATTTATATATATACGGCATACCACGTACCTTCCTAGACGTTAAACGTTTATGGACTGAATGAGGCCAGCGTTATCTCGACGCATCTTATGCATAGTTAGTGCATGAAATTACTGCTACGATCATGGCTATCACTGCTGCTATTACTAACCACTATTAACTACTACTACTACGACTAACTACGAGGGGATGCATGCGAGCGATGGGTGGCGTTAGCTATCGACAAGCGACGGTCGGAAAACGGACGAAGCAATCCATGACACGAGTTATCATTATTATTATTATTATTATTAGCAGATACAGGAAAAGCCGCACCAGCAGCAGCAACAGCAGTAGCTGGAGCCGGCAAGTGCGCGTGCACAGGGCCACTCTCAGCCAGACGGACGGCCAGCCTGCGCATCAACATAGATCAATCGGACATACATTTTAAACTGTTATTAATCTTCTACTCGCACTGGTTCTCCTGGCCTCGCGCTAACTTTCTTTACCTGTCTCTCTAGCGGCCACACGCGACCGCGGAGCGGACGGCGTGCCGCTAACACACTTCAGACGACGCGATGCAATAACTATCGGAGTGGCTGGTTACCTAGCCTGAGTAACTAATGGAACTGAAAACGGAAGACCAAGACCAAGCATGAAGAGATAGAAAAGTTCGAGGAGTAGTAGGTGGTGGCGAAAGAAGACATCGCGAGCAAACCGCTAAAGTAAATGAACGAAGAACGGTCTTATTTGTGTGACGAAGAAGCAAGCACCGTAACTGTGGTGGTAATGGTAGACACGGTCGTGGATCCAGTGGTTGTAGGATTCCGCTGCCGATACTGCAGCAGCAACTTCAGCTAGCTGATTCGACTGCGTTCGACCTATCTTCGTCGCTCAGCACGCAGGGGCCACCAGGTAGAAAGACAGACCGAAACTCGCTGTGGCCGGGCGTAAAGTCTCTGGCACGTAAAGTCTGCCCTGATGGCTTGCTGGTAAGTGGTCAAGCTCAGTCAAGTAGCTGCGCAATACGCAAAGAGATGCGAGGGAAAAGAACCGACGGGGAACAACAAGGGGAACAGAACAATAGGAGGAAAAGAAGTAAAAGAAGAAGAAGTAAAGGAAGAGAATGGGGCTATTGGGGTTGGTGATGTTGGCCATGTGGGGCAGGGCCGGACCGGCCTGCGTCGTGCGTGTGTGTGTGTGTGTGTGATGTAAAAACAAGTCAAGAGAGAAGAAGACGAAACATCCAAGTGAATAACTGCTCGGACTCCCGGCTAGACAAGAGAACAGGCAGATGAGCGTGTGGCGGTGGCTACGGCCGATGGCAACACACATATGAGATAAAAATAAGATTAATTAAAACGTGCCGTTGAATAATTTGGAGTGCAGGAGAACATCGCCACCGCCGCCGCCGCCCGCGCCACACAACTGAATCGGCCACCACCCGGCTGTGCTAAGCCAGCGGCTTCATGTAGGTAGATCGTTTGTCGTCTGTGGGTTAGGAGCGGCCCTCTTCGACGCGGTCCTTCTCGCTGTGTGCATTTTGTCTCTATCTCGTTTTCTTTCTACCGAAATGGTGGTGTTCGTAGTAATTCGTCGCTGGCTATCAATCGCCTTGTCGTGTTGGTTTGGTTTTGCGCATCGAGACGGGCCGACAACAACTGCAGCAACAGCAACAAAAACAACGAGGGCAATGGAGCTTCATTTAGGACACCGTTATCGTATCACTGTCACTGTATGAGCGTCGTCCTGCGCGTTACACTCATTGGCCTCCATTTTGTGCGATGTCTAGGTTGGACCAGGACCGCGATCAACCCTTGTTGTTACTGTTCTCATCATCGCTGCCGTCGTTACTGTTGTTGTTGTTGTTGTTCAGAGTTTTCCCTCTGGCATCGTTTTCCAGGTAGTCGACATAGCTAAACTGAGCCGTTGTTGGTGTTTCCGTCATCGTCCTCGTGTGTTAATATAATATATGCCGTACAGTTTGACCTCATAGATGCTAAATTCTGGTCGTCCGATATTTTCTTGTTCTGTCCAATACGAGTATGTTTTATAAGTAAATTGGGGCTTAGGGCAGTCTTGTCTGGGTGGTGGCAGGAGCAAGGTTATGCGCGTAAACCAACTGCGCCTATCGGAGCCCCTCTAGACTATACCCGTGTGCGGGTCGCCGTTGGACTTCGCCCGCCACCACGTGCTCCACTGGTTCACCAACATTCGTCTTCAGCTGCCGCCATCAAACCTTTCGGATTATTTGGGTTTGGTTTCTGGTTGCTTTCTGGTCACCACGGCCTGTCCTGTATTCGTAGAGATAGGCAAGAACTCTGTCATGGCTGCCTGTTATCCGCGTTCTGGAGAGATTTTTTGAACCGGGGTTATGTTTAGTCGTTTAACATGAAAAGTTGTTATGTTGGGTACCCTGGCATATGCCCGATTCAGTTTTAAATGTAGCAGTAGCTGATTGAGAATAACGAATATATAGTAGGATTATATCTAATCGTGTGAGCATTATTATTATTGGCAATAATAATAATAATAATAATAATAATAATAATAATAATAATAATAATAATAATAATAATAATAACTATTATTATTAGAAAAATACGCTTGTTTGGGAGGCGACGATCACCGACACGCTCGAACCTGGAGGTCAGTGCCTCTACCGTTGACTCCGCGGCACGCAAGGCTAAACGTCTAGAGATAAACAAATATGCCCAGCTCGCCAACGAGTTCATTTTCGTGCCGCCAGTATTCGAGACTTTCGGGGGAACCGGACCTAAGGCATGGCCGCTTCTCCGGAAGATTGTCAAACGAATCGAACTAAAGACAGGGGAGAAAAGAACTCTTGACTATCTACGTTAACGGATATATCTGGAGGTTCAATGCGGCGATGCGATATGGCAGCATAATGGGGAGAATGAGGGTCTGCCTCAAGCATAAGATCGACCGGTAGTGCTTCTCACAAGTCCTTGTGTAGCTAGTTAACCATATTCTCTGTAGTCCTAAAATTTAATAATAACTAATTGTATATATATATATATATATATATAACAGCCGATGATTTCATCTGCTTGAAAAACATCGCTTGGCGTTAGTCGCCCGTTATGCCCTCCATGCGTTTTGCGATATCTCTCAAAAATGTCTCGGTACCAATACCTATGTCCATATGTACTCAAAGCAATCGGCATGAAAAGGTGGCTCTTTAAGGGTCCGAGATACTTTTCCGCCTAAACGAATGTTCAACACCTCGCTTAGAGTACGCGAAGTGTTCTTCTCCTCCTCGTCTCTTCCTCGTCGTCGTCGTCATAATTGTAATTTAATTAATTGTAGGAATGTGTCAAGCAGCTGTTACGTTAGCTGGCACCGCCGCGAACATAACAGCCGTGAGGAGATCTCAGGTCGACATTTACGTTTTACTCACCAACAACCTGCATCCCTAGCCAATCCACAATATTTAAGCACCTAGATCACGTCGTTCTAGTCCTGTCATAGCCATTCGCCACTATCAGATAACTATACACTGACACACTTACATACACACAGAGGAAATTAGTTGCACATACTTGCTATAGATACACAGAGATGATAAACCGGAAGACAGATGATACACCGCATCGTTGTCAGTGTTAATACACGAAACACGCATGGTCCAACGCCCCCCCCTCCGCTCCCTCAATTTCTCTAACCCCACATACAGACACGTTGTCCTGCTGGTATTGTTACTGTTGAGAAAGTGTAGCAAGCGGTTATCTGTTTATCGTCATCCTGCTCTCATCATCATTATAATCATCATCATGATCGTTAATGACGCCTCATGTTATACGGGTGGAACCACCGCTGGCCTATTCCAGGCTGCAGGAAGCTAACTCCGAAGTGAGCGTGAGTGACGCCAATGAGGTAGAAAGTTATTCACGTGGAGCGAGGCTACGAGCGAGGGGGAATGGCTCATATTTATAAGACTTGGACTCGCATATGACTGCATACCCTGGCTGGCTAGCGGCTGCGAGCAGAACACAGAGTGCTGCGGGTTCAAAGGGTCTCAAGGGGGCACGATTGTATCAAGACTAGGTCTCTGCTAATCTAGAGATCTTATACTAAAAGGCACCACCCGTTGAGCAAGGCCCATGCAATATGGTGCTGAAATACTACTCGTGTCGTAGGGATGATGCTATCAGTGATCGTTCTTATGGCGAAAATAATAATAATAATAATAATAATAAGTTGTTCGATGATAGATTAAAAGTGCATACTGCTGTTGTTGATCTATTCGGTAAAGCTTCAAAAACAGTATACATTGTGATAACATCGCTGTGCTGTATAGTGAAATCCGATGACTTCCATTAATTAGTGCACACGCTGCTGAACGTTCGAAGGTAGCTGCCGCTCATAAACAAAGTGGCAGCGCGTTAATTTAAACTGTCTCTACATTCTGTAATGTGCTGGGTAGTCACGTGAAGCTAATTTGATTTCAGGTAATATGTGCAAGCGCTGAAATAAATTTACCGGCAACAAGTCATATTACGATATAAAAGTCGGAACCCTCTAGAGAAAATCACGTTGCAGCGCGCTTGGCAGGGTGTATGTTTTTGCTGCAGTGTATCGTATAAGCAGCGTACCTTATCAACAGCAGTCAGGGCAAGTTAGCATTTGAATTTACACGAAAACTATTTGTTTGCCGAACCTTGTAATGTTGAGAATTTATTTAGCCGAAATCACGCACGTTGTCATTGAACTGCACACCTAGGTATGACACCAAATCTGTGCTCTTTCAAAACGCCTTCCAATAGCTCGGGCCAAACCGCCGGAGAGCAATGTCCGTGACGTTGTTAATGATCTATGCACTTACGTCTCGCACGGTATTGATTAATACACGGTCTTTATGTCGTGGTCTGCTATCGATTAGTACAGTCCTAAATAGAGAGCGTCGCCATTTGCGAGTTAATTTACAAGAGCAACCAGTAGAAATGTCGTGCACCGTTTGTCGTCTAGTGACGTTGGTGGTGGCGTTAACAACATTAACGGAAAATCCAAGAAACGAAATACGACGCATTCCTTCAGTTTGTCATACGATAATTTCCTATCGCCAATTGGCCAAACTCAACCCGCCCAAGATGATGGATAAGTAAGAGTATCCGTACAAAACACGGCCTAGTTCAACATCTCGCACTAGGGATTTACAAAAATTCAAGAGCACAAGCCTCAACAACCAAGAAAACTTTTTCCATAGCAGCGAGCGAGCCTAGCCATGTACACTGCTGCTGCTACCGGCGGCGCACAGGAAACTGCCATATTGGAAAAGAGCGGCCAATGGCATAACGAGCGGGACCGCTACGTTGCGTCCTCTATGCATTAACGTGTGTTCGTGGACGCGGATATACTCGTATGTAAAAATGTGGATAATGACGACGTTGGTATGTTGAACCGTGTGTCAACCAAAGATGAGATAGTTAGACTGCGTGCAGAGAAAGCCACTAACAAGCCTAATTAGCGTATACTCGAGGCACAGAGTAAACAAACAGTGATTAAGCCGGTAATTTGGCTTCGAAGGCACATTATTTGCTGCCAACGTATCGACACGTCAAAGAGCACGCACCTACGGGTAATGCACATATTAGCACACGAGACAGGGTCGAAATATAAGTGAAGACTGCCAAAGAATTTAAAACCATTAAAAACCACCGGGAAAGCCTTGTTCGAAGAATGGCGCGGACATTTAGGGCAGAGTATCGGGCTTGCATCCAAAAATAAGTGACGATTAGGTCGAGGGTGTACGTCATCATGTGGGTATGAAGGGGGGAGAAGTTTTCGCGAAGAGTTCAATACAACGCCGCAAAAAAAAAGCCAGACGAAACTTTAAAAGCAGTCAAACGTAACACACAGAAACTGGACTTCATGGTTATGGGGGCGTTTAAAATCACGTTAACTTCTATAGAAAGATCCTGCTTGTAACACTGAGATAATGCAGTGCCTGATATGCCTTAGATATGATTTTAAGGCGGCCGCATGTAATAAACAGAAAAAAAAACAGTGCAAGCGCTGTGATAGTCATTGGTCATTTAATAGCGGAGTGCACGAGTAAAGGGTATCGCTGCGTTTGTCGTATGGATCATCCATTAAGTAGCCCGCAGTGTTTTGTCTTTCCGTCGTAGAGCAAAGCTCTCAATAATCACGACAAGCTCGGACAAATTAGCGACAGATGGCAATGCTCGTCTAGCATTGACCAAGTCAACTTGGGCGGGTGGTATAAATAAACAGTTGGTGCTTCCTGAAGAAGAAGAGCTAGTGGTCTACACCATGCCACTTTTTTCAGCGCTCAGTAAGCAAACTAGATCATAAACGGCTTTTGCGGCACCGGTGGCTTCAAAACAGACGCGTCCTCAGTCTGACAAATGTGTCTTAATAGAAATGAAAACATTTTTTTAAGGAGGTTGTTTTTAATTCTAGACTATCCTTTGCCCCCTACGGGCTTGGAGCTTAACCTGAGGTATATCTTCAATGCACCGAGGGCCGAACATGTTAAGATATCTAGGGTTTCCCAAACAGTCTTTGTGGCAGCATGGCCGCTGACTCTCAGCGGTATGATTTATCATCTATTCTCAATGAGCATCGCTTAAAGACAATTGGATCAACAACAGGGATCGAACCAGCGACACCCCGCTAGATGACAACTATGACTAGCGCACTAATCCCCTAGATCATGCCGCCACTGACGAATGTGTCTTGGAGTAACGTACTACGAACCTTTTGAACTGGCATGATTTTTTTTCCTAAAACCCTAATTTGATGAATACCGAGATGCGGTTCGTCTTATAAACAAATTGAAAGTCTCTTTCAGTTCCTTGCAAATCATAAAGATAATATCTAGACCATTTGTAATATGTAATACTATGTCGGCATACGCCACTTATGTGGCGAAGATTTGTTGACGGCAGCTCGACGCTTACGCCACAGTACGGCTCTGGTTTTGTGGAATCTCATCTTGATGTCGTCGCAACGAGCTAACAAATGACTTCACTATGTAGATTGAGGACAACGTCACATTTTTTGATCATGCCCAATATTTACTTGCACTTAAGAGTAGATAATGGCAAGAAGTGGTGATGGGCTTGCTTTACTAACTGCTGAAGATACCAAGTATATGCAAGACAACGCCGCTCTACCGGTAACGGGGTACTGCCATCAGAAACTCCCACAAGATGGCTACCAAGCGTGTGAGGGTACCTCCATAGCTACTTCTACCGGATAAAACACTTGCTGACCTTCTAAATGAGGGGTAAGCGTCCGAAGAAGAGATTGGAGGAGCATACCTTGTTATTCGATTACTCGATGCTGGCATTACCGATAAAGATATACACTCTTATTCTGTTTATTTGCGGAAAAGGCTTGACGAAAAGATCATAAAACATCTCGGTATTAACACAGCATCGGGAGGAAGCCCAGAGATGGAATAAGTTGACGGCAGAAACCCAACCAAGGTTCCCGCTGTCTGTAGTTTGCCCATTGGGTGGAATGTCATTACAAGACAAACTCAGTGAGACGCTTGACGGGTTATTAAACACAGCTGGTACGACAGACACAGGAAGAATGCAAGTGGTCATAATTAAATTGTCTGTACAACGTGTACGCAATGAAAACTCCACTGATAATGATTGCGATTTCACACGATCGGAATTAGATCTGACATTGGACATTGGCCACGCACAAAGTGCCGATGATACCGGGCGAGGGCTTTTTCTTCGTGACCTCAACGCTATTCTCGAACTAGGAAAAGCTTCAACTGATTGGAAGACTGAATAAAGAGTACTCATTTTAAAACAAGGCAGACCGCAATCACAACTAGGCTCAAAGCGCTCTATGTAAGAAAGCTTTTGATACGTATGATCAGTTTAACAGAGGATCATATCATGGCCGTGATCTTTAACGTTGAAGGAGCTGATAGTAATAATATCGACCACACTGCAGTTGATACTAGGTAAAGGATCTGAAAGTCTTTAACCTGATTGTGAAATGCATTAAAGATTGGTTAATGCTAGGCCAGTGCGAGGGCACACACACACTTAGATAACGACTCTTGGTAATTTCGGTCTTTCTCAGGTGTACTTTAAGTTGCCAGGCTGGCTGATGTCATACTGAATAGTTTTAAGTTATCTCAATACTCTGGCGATAGCGCGCCCTAGATTAGCCTCAATGGTTGCCAAAGTTAACTTATTCGCAGTGATGTAGTTGTAACGTATCGTCTTAGCCTAAAGCCGATACTATACTCTCTACTAAGGCTCGTTACCAAACCTCATTAAATCAAGAACATGCCATTAAACACAAAAAGAGGTCAAACGATTTTGTTGAAACTGAAACGTACAGATTTAGCAAGTTAGCCATGTGGCGCAATTTACTCTATGACTAGATCTGTGTTGTCAGAATGCGGGAATATCCCCGCTGAAATACTTAGAAAATGTATCTTGGAACCTTCTGAAACTGTGCTGCAGCAGGCACTCTCAATATAAATGTATTTGAGGAAAAGCCCAACACGTTGGCAGCCCAGTTGTATCAAGACCCAGACTTGTTTCAAGAACCTCTGAAGATGCCTGGCTCATATCTAGTTAAAGTAGTATCTGCGGGCAGGATTGTTGTGCGGAAGAGAAGAAGTTGAGAGAACGCTAGGAGGCCGCGGGTGGGGTTATTGTACTCGGCGACGATTCGCCATGCTTTGGCTTTGGCTGGAATGCAGCCATTTTCCAAGCGAACGAACTGTGTGCAATACATCTTTTGAGCGGAAGTGCACGCATTGAGTCCGGAAACACGCCAGAAGAGACCAAACCGCTCGGAGACCGATGTGTTGCGCATAGTACGTTCGTAGCCACAGCTGCTACGCTAAGACCGGCTGCGGCGGCAGACGGCAGTGGCGGTGTCCAGTACAGAACACACACAAATCGATGCTGTTGTGGGTCCTATGACGCACGAATAGGACTTCGTTGGTCGGCCACCAGGCCGAGTCAGGCTCAGCAGGGAGAGGGAGCCAGATTCTGCATTAGGTTTTTCCACTTTAGGCCTAGCAGGGGAAGGGAGCGGGGTCCTGCATCAGGTTCTTCCACGTCAGGCCTAGCAGGGAGAGGAAGCGGGGTCTAGCATCACGTTCTTCCACTTCAGGCCCCGCAGGACAGGATCTTTGGGGATTTTTGTGTATTACTCGCCGGTAGTCACTACTCTATGTACTACGTCGAATGTCGTCACGCAGCGCCGACGAGCTCGGCCGGTTTGACAAGTCGCCTGGACGTCGGTCAGTCTGCTTTTTCTGCTGATCAACACCGTTCGAAACACCAACGACTGGACTTTTGGCGCCTTGTGCGCTATGAAGGCTTCAATAGAGACGACCGCGATAGAAGGCAAGAAGGAAAAGTAACACGAGGAGTACAAAGAAGTGAAAGGGGAGGGAAAAGGGAAGATGAAGAAAACAAACCCAACTTTATCCGAGAAGTGTGTACAGTGAGTGTTGAATCGCGTCTGCGTATGGACTACTGGTGCTACTGGTGGTGCGTTCGCGAGTGTATTGCTCTCTTTGTATATAAATATATATATATATATATATATATATATATATATGTATATATATATATATATATATATATATATATATATATATATATATATATATATATATATATATATATATATATATATATATATATATATATATATTATTATTCAGTCTGTGTAAGTGTATGTCTCCCTCTGCATGTATCTCTGTATATATGTGTGCGAGTGTCAAAGCCATGATAGTCAACAACATGCCTAGAGACGTTGAGCGAAAGGTAATCGAGGTCAATGTAGGCGTTAACCAGGCGTGAAATGTGTCCACTGACTGCATTACAAGTAGTATCCTTGCTTTTTGCTGCTGTTTTTGTCGTTGTTGTTAAAGTTGTACTAGTTTTTGTTGTTGTTGTTGCTGCTGCGGCCGCTATCAATTTTGCTGTGTCTGAATTGATTACTACATACATTAGACAGGCAACAGTAAACGAGACAACACCACGACAACGTAAGTAACAACAACAACGCTAGAACACCGAAAACAACAACGACGAAGACGACGGACAAGGCTACACGAAGCCATCACCCAGCAGGTGTATGTACAACAAAAAAAATAATGACATATCATTTTATCCAAGATAAAACTAATATATATATATACATATATATATATATATATATATATATATATATATATATATATTATGCAAATATGTCAAACGTTAGCGGGTTGCCTGAACGTTAGTGCCTATTAAGCTTTAGCGAATCTCAGATGCTGTTCTGTCGGGGTCTGTTCTCTTCGGAAGAAATGCCACACAATTCCGAGTCTGGGGGGTGGGGAGGAATACGGGGTTAGTGGTTTGTGAGTTCCATACTAGTTGCTGACAGCTCCCAGCGATGCATGTGCAATATGCACTTCCAAAACCCATAAAGTAAAGTACTGTAAAAACAGCAGAACTGGGTTTCTACACAGCGGAGCGCAACATTTAGGATAGAGTCCGCTACGTGATTTTGGATAATCTCGATTTGGACCTCGTGCTTCGATGCGTGATTTGAGCTCAAGATATGATGTGTCATTGTACATCGTTGGCAGTACTGATATAATGACTGAACCAAATGACACTGGTTCGGTGTACTACGGGGTAATGTTCGGTTACACATGCATTTCCAACGCCTACTCGAGTCGGCAATAGGAGAAAGGCGAGTCCTTTGCCCGTGGGCAATGAACCAATGATTCACGGGGCTGGCAAAGCATAGTGTTCTGGGATAAACACTCGTGGTCACCTAGCAGTCCAGATTTAAATTCTCCGAATTACTATATCTAGGGGTTTACTGAACGAGGATATAACAAAACATAACAAGACATAACAGCACAGCCTTGCTCACTGCTTCTATTGGGCAGACATTTGCAAATATTAATAGACAGAAGCACGATACTCTTTGCCAAAACCGATACAATACGCTAGAAGCCCATACATCTAAACTTGAAGTTTAAACGGAAAATGTATGATAACGTAAAAACGTTCATTCATTACAATTGCAAAAGTGAAATAAACACTATTTCGTATTGACAACCAATTAGCAAATATGGCCAATTAGACCATTGGTCAATTAATTTATATTTTTTTCAACCAGGCGTCGCTCTGCAATGAGATGTCAAGCTATTTGGATGGTGGCGTGTGTACACTGAAGTAGCAAGCATAGCCGGGGGCTAGTCTCCAGAGTGTCTTGCAATACTGTTCCGAGTACCGTTCCGCCTTCAGACATAAAGGCTGATGATCAAGGCGCTCCAAAGAAGACCGATAGTCGGAGAGACTATCTGCTTTGCTACTGCCACGACGGCACATATGCTGAATAGAGAACGATCATTGAAAGACGGACATCCAATGACTTATTTGCAATAAAAAGAAAAATGTTTGTTACATTTGGGACAAAAGTACGATGCGTTCGTATATATATATATATATATATATATATACACATATATCGTGTGTTCCTGAATACTAACAAATTATATATATTCTTTAGTGTTCTTTGAATGTATCAGACGCCACAGCTATGGCGTCTGGTACACTCGAAGAACACCACAGAACACTTAGTATTCATTTATTAGGCGTTTACCGGACGCCTCATGTGGCGCAACGTGCACTGAACTTGCCATATTTGTTTCGAACATAATGAACATGTATTCGCTTTCACTCAGCTATCTGTTTGCATGCTAAAGCGTGACCGCTACGCACAGCAAGCGTGCCGATCTCAGGGCCACCTGACCGCAAACTCGAGTTGGTCCTAACAAGATGCGTGACCGCCCGCTTAAAAATGCCGCTCCATTGTATCGTAACAGCAAGTTGAAGTCGCCGAACCCAAAGCGTAAGCCTATTAGTTCGCTCATTGTAGTAAGGCTGCCGCCGCTGCTGCCGACGCCGCCGCTAATTTAGCTGGTGTTTACAACGCAAGTTGTCTACTTTATTGTAGTTTCGCCACCAGCACTACATCGTCACCATTACAGCTTGTGCCCTTGGCTCACCTCGTGCACTGCTACCGACTTTCGATTTGTAAACCCCGGCAGAGAGTAACACCAATCGAAATGGCGCTTGTATGACCAAGAGAACTGCTGTGTCGGCTGCTGCCGAGTCGCCAGGAGATCAACTGAGTGCCGATAATAAATCGACAGCGGCAATACGCAGGTAGCCATCCTGGTTGCTGTTGTTTCTCGACTACGTAGTCGCTGATGACGGTGCAGGTGCAGTCGTATAGAGAACGATAGCCGCAGCAGCCGGCGGCAACAGCAACAGCTTAAGCGGTCGACGTTGTAGCACGGCTTGCTCCCTGGAGTCGGCCGACCCAAGAAAGTATTGCTCGAGGCGATGAGCGTTGAGTCGGCATTCAAACAAGCGAATCAACAAACGACTGAGTCTGAGCCCGATCCGCCTCAAGCTAGCTGGTGTTTTCATCACCATCGCCACCACCGCCACCACCGCCACCATCGGCATCAACCTTTGCACGTTGAACTTTGTTGCTGATGCCGGCGGCGTCTCTTCCGCAATCTACTACTACTACTACTGTTTCTACTACTGCTGCTTCTACAACTATATTGTGCGCATACAGCGCATGAATACAGCAGACGTCTATTGCCTTACGCAGCAGCAGCGACAACAGGACAAACAGGACCCCGTAGTAGTAGTAGTAGTTGTTGTAGGTTTAGTACGCAGGTGACAGAACATTGAGTATACACATACACAGGGTGTACACATACACACGCTCTACTTGCAGACACACAGAAACACATCAGATGATGACGGTACACTATCTCGTTGGCGCCGACATGCATACGACGTCTTCGACGTAAACCTGTATCTACATGCACACTGACGGCTAAGGACGCGAGCACATTGATGGATGTCAGACGACGTCCATCATCACGAAAGCTGGCTGCACATACGCGCCATACGCTGCGTTTGATACATACATACATACATACATCGTGCCGACTTACCGACACGTTCGCACGACGAACAAATATGTATGCACAAATGTACATATTACGTTTTACGTAGAAAAGGGGGCTGCAAAAACGACCCGCAACGGCATATCGTCTCCGCTGCCGCTGCTGTCGCCCGTACGCCAAACACAACCCTGGTGTAGAGATGTGATTGTCTAAGTACTCACATGTGTTGGCGGCGTCAGCATGTGTTGTTACGTTGTGATACGTGCGTTTCTGTATGTACGAGGCTGATGTTGGACTGCGTGCTGTTGTTGTTGTCTTTGTTATTGTTGTCGCTCTAAGATTGTTGTTGCTGTTGCCCAGTAGTCGCAACGTGGGGGCGCAGCGTAAGCTAGTGAGGCGGGAACGGGAAAGCAAGGTGGAAGTGTGAGCGAATGCGAACCTTTGTGGAAGGCGGCATTCGAGATCACAACTGCAGATGCGGCGACGGTAGGAACAGAAGCATTGCAAAAGTAGAAATATGCATTTGAACAAACACCTGATATATATATATATATATATATATATATATATATCAACTTACTATACATATTTTGTAAGTCAGTAGTAGTTTTATTAACCAATGATTGGTTACGATATATGATTGGTTTATATATATATATATATATATATATATATATATATATATATATATACACATTTATATGTATATATTTATATGTGTGTTTATAAGTAAGCGCAGATAACTGAAAGTAGACATAATGAACCATAGCCAGATCCGAAAAATGCCCTTCATTGCATGGCATTATCAGGGCAGAGTCAGACCTCTAGTCGGCATCGTTGTCGACGACCTAGTTGTTTTAGTAGTAGTAGTAGTAGTGAAGTTAGACTCGTCGTCGTAGCGGTGCTAGTTAACAAACGGTAAACGTGGCCACGCTAAACAAAGTAACGAGTAGACGAAAAAGAAACACACACTCACACACAGCGATACAGCGTCAAAAGCTTAGGAAAGCGGAAATAGGGTGTTGGAGGCAAAACACGATGTCCTCTTTCCTTTCTCTTCGCCAGCCAGGATTGCACAGGCAGCAGCAGCAGCAAAAGTTTGTTTGTTTGTTCGCTATTGCGTTTTCTTTTGGCGGGGGTCTCTGTTTTCTTTTCGATTTCGTTGTCTTGCTTGATATTTTCGTTGCTCTTCTTGCTATCGTGTTAGCAATTGTAGTTGCGTATGTGTTGTTTGTTTTGTTTCATTGCTGTTGCTAGCTTCGTGATTGCTGCTGCTGCTGTTATTGTTGTTGACATTACTCTCGCGGCTATTGCTGCTGCTGCTGCTGCTACAGCTGTCTATCTGTATCTTCTCTTGTCCGAGTATACGACGGCTGCCGACTCCGGTTTTCAGAGTCACAGTCTGCGCGCGATCTTCGTGCACCAGGCGAGCCCTAGAAAGCTACCGCGACGAGGCAGAAGCGAAGTATGGGAGAAGGAGGAGGAGGAGGAAATATGCCTCCCATGCTGCGCCTCGTTGTCCTCGTTCGCAGCGCAGGGAATAAAAGATTCCCTACTCAAAAAAAAACCGAGGAAACTACAGTTCGAGTTGTTCCCGCCATGTATGCCGGTCTCCCGGCTTCAGCTGCTACTGTTGTTGTTGTTGCTGCTGTTGCTGCTGTTGCTGCTGCTGCTGCTGCCGCCGCCGCCGTTGCGACCGCTAGCATAAGACTAGCGCCATGCATAATTCCTGCTGTTATTACCTTGACGGCGTATTCCCACCTCGACTACTACTACTACTACGGCTGCTGCTACAACAACAAGCGGTTCCGCTTTACGATATGTTCCGTCGCAGCACAAAGGCGTGAGGCGACGAAGATAACTCCTGTCGGCATAGAAGCGGTGACCATTACTTTAAAATTCCTCGGGCAAAGGCAAGCAGAAAGCTACCACCGAACCCACTTGTCCTTAACAGCGTTTCTCTGCTGGTCAGGGTCGCTGACATCTACGTGCCATGACACTTCTGTCCGGACCGATAACAAGGCGTCTCATGACGCAGTAGCGGCTTCTTGGCATGCTTTGTCTGGCCAATGCACTTTTCTTCTTATCTTCGTTCTGAAGGCGAAAAGCCTCGTTCCACTTAGCAGAAAGCTAGCGTATATCTGTTATGTAAAATGTCGTTTATATATATGTATATATATATATATATATATATATATATATATATATATATATATATATATATATATATATATATATATATATATATACAGGGTGTCCCAATTTGCGTGGCCAAAACGCTAGGGTATGGTCAAACCAGGTGAGAAAATTATTTTTGCCAATGAAAAGGGGGAGCGGAAACGTTTCGTATAGGAGTGAGATAATTTTTTTATTACTATTTTAGGGGGGGCTGTTCCGACATACGTTTGCAAAATGCACGATTGTGAGAGAACGCATTCTTCAATTGAAAAACCTATTGGCTGGCGGGCATTCGTTTGAGCAATATTTTAAGTAAAATAAATATTTTTTTGAGCTTCTACAGGTTTGACGAGTGACTTGATTGACAAAGAAAACAAACATAGTAGCTGCATGTGTGCGCTCACACCCGATATGGTCCTAGGTAGATTTGAGTTACTCTGCAACTACAGACGCCAGCTCTACCAATTTGGTACCAACATGATTTACTAGAGATGCATGTTCGTCTGGACGTATTAGTTTTGCACGCGTAATGGAAACATTTTGAGAACCTGGGCGTTAAAGTTTAAACATGCAAATGTGAAATTATAATTGCAATCTCGTCTAAATATCACAATAGTCATTGCGCGCGCTTAGGTTAGGTACAGTTTTTAAAAAATGTAGAATTTTCTCCCGAATGCGCAAATGTTTTTCAATTGGAGAATGCGTTCTCTCACAATCGTGCATTTTGCAAACGTATGTCGGAACAGCCCTCCCCTAAAATAACAATTAAAAACATTTATCTCACCCCTACACGAAGCATTTCCGCTCCTCCTTTCCATTGGCAAAAAATGTTTTTCTCACCGAGTTTGACCATACCCTAGCGTTTTGGCCACGCAAATTGGGACACCCTGGATAGAGATATAGAGATAGAGAGAGAAAGAGAGAGAGATAGAGAGAGAGAGAGATAGAGAGAGAGAGAGAGAGATATATATATAGATATATATATATAGTATATCTATATATATACAATATATATTATTTAGAGATCTATATAATAAATATAAGATATTAGATATTAATATAAAAAAATATAACTTATACTATATTTTATCTATAGATATTAAATTCTCACTTCCAAGTTAGTCGAGTCTTATATATCTTATTTATTATGATATCTATATTATACATTCTATATATTTTATTCTTGTATCTCCTTTTTCTTATATATATACGTATAGAAAATATTGTGATGATTTATTAATCATTTACAATACGTTTGCACACTCGGCAGTGCTCGCCTTAATAAAAATGGTGGATAAAAAGGTGTCCACGTGAAGTTAAGAATCAGTTGTCCGTGTCCTTGCTTGATGGTAGCCCCCGCTCTTATGGAATCCGGTGCGAGCGATATATCCTCAAGGTTCCTTGCAAAGTTAAAACGGTGAGATCCATAAGATTCCTCTTCGTGACGCCGAGCCCCAAGAGCGTCCTCGCAGATTCGGAGTCCCATACACCACTCATAGAGATAGTGATGGATCCGAATCTGCGAGTTTTTTGCGGGTAGGGGAGCGCCGCTCTTAGGAACTCGACGTCATATTTGGCGATCTTGTCTTGCCGTGCTTTTGCCAGGTCCCGGTTCGGGCCGCAAACCTCGGCATCTAAAACCCAGACCTCGGTAGGTGTTGTTATTACGAGGTCGGGCTTTAGACCCGGTGCGCCCGGTCGACGGAATACTCGCTCACGAACCACCTCATGACCCCTTTCGCGGAGAAGACGCGCCACGCGATCACAGACGTCGTCATGTCTCTTTATGGTTTGTTTGTGTGTTATATCGCACATCTGAGCGACATGAGCCAACGTCTCAGGCGCATGACACCCGTGCCTACAACGTTTGTTGTAGCCCGGGCGTCCCCTGGCCAATCTGGCACGCGTTGGTAGTGCGTTGATCCTGAGCTTTAGTAGGTTTAAATACTCCTTACCAGATAGGTAGGGCATACCCTTAATCCAGTAGTGTACAAAGGGCGTTTCGTGTGCTTTTTTAAAATGTGCCCCATCGAACGTGTTGTGTAGTTGTTGAGACCAGTAATATATATATATATATATATATATATATATATATATATATATATATATATATATATATATATATACGTATATATATAAATATATATATATATATATATATATATATAAATAAATATATATATATATATATACGTATATATATAAATATATATATATATATATATATATATATATATATAAATATATGCGTATGCCTCTCTTCGAACAAATTAGCATTGAAGAAATTGTATGCAGTAAGGAGCGTAGAGGAAGAAGGAGCTAAGGATACCAAGGACAGCAGTCCTAACAAAAACAGCAACAGTAATGACAACAACAATAACTAACTAATATAAATAAAGTACGTCGGTGGACTACATATTATAGCAGAATGCAACATAACGGGAACGCTGAACATGTCCGTTCGATGAAAGTATCGATTCCTTTATTTCCATAAATTGGACTGCGCATTGCATTTACGCCAATGATCACCATATGTGCATCATTATCGTTGTCCACTAGGCGAGGGGATTTACTTCGCGAATTGATTGGGTATTTATGAGCCGGCTAAGCTGCTTCAGGTGTTGACTGTGACGAATCCGAATAAACAAGTACTGGCTACGCTCTGCAACTTTTTACGATACCATACGAAGCGGATCGTCATTGGAGGCATTAGTCAGAATATGTGCACCCTGCATTGACTGGATTGGTGATGCCGCTGCCGTGGTTGCTACGTAGCTTGTCATAGCGAGCAATAGCCAAATAAGCGAAATAAAATAGTGCAACGGGTCCGTCCTACATGATGGTACTACGGGCCCAGCTACCAGTACCAAAACCTGAAAAGGCAACACTCCCAGATAAAGCGATGAACACTTGAACATGCCTTCCCCCTTAAGAGTAAAACTAGTCACATTTAAGGCCAAAGGAGATAGACACCTTGCACGTCTGCCAGGTAAAAAGAAAACTCTTCAGCCTACACGAAAGAGACCTACAGCTTTGCTAACTGTTGTGGCTGCTGTAGTACAAATAATCAGCAAATAGCGGATCACGCACATTAATCCTCAACAAAAGGACAGTTTGCCGAGACAAGTACCGACTCACCTCAAGATTCTTCTCCTCTCCCACAACTTAAGGAATTCATCACTTTTACTGCCACCAGTCTTAGTGAAGGTGAATATCCTAGGCAACAAAGCAAATATCCTACAAAGGCGTGGACTATGCAGTCACAGTTAGTGTCTCTCAGGCGTCTGGGACCAACCCTATGAAGCATAACCCACAATGGACTTCTTCCTGGAGGAGCATTCGACTA
The DNA here is from genome assembly GCA_003439945.1 of Dermanyssus gallinae. Classification (NCBI taxonomy): domain Eukaryota; kingdom Metazoa; phylum Arthropoda; class Arachnida; order Mesostigmata; family Dermanyssidae; genus Dermanyssus; species Dermanyssus gallinae. The sequence continues at coordinate 931,849 of QVRM01001782.1, read as the reverse complement.
TGAGCGCCGCCTCTTAGTATTAGTAGTCGACAGCCTCATGCTATTTGCTGCACCCCGAAAACACTTACCTCCTCAACAAAGCTAGCTTCAAGAGGACCCTCAATCAGCGTCTAGACGGAGGGTTCTACTATTTAGCAGAACAGATGAACAGCGATTGATACAGCGTTACAGCTCACGGCTTGCTCTGCACCGCATTGGCATCCTCCTTATGCCGTATGCGCAACTCATGAAAGGCTGACGAGTTAAGGCACTTCTACAAACGCTGTCTTTTTAAAACGGAGTGAGAGCTATCGTCTTAGAACCTAAGACTGGTAGGTCCCCTGACATGTCAAGCTCTTGCAGAAACGCTCCCCAACGCCTATGAGTTCTTGTTTATGCTAAGGACTTTGCAGAATTTATCTCGGAAGTGAGATAACCGCGGCTCAAAAATCAAGCAACCATAATAGCAGGTTAAAGTGGCCACGAGAAGTAATCTCGAAAAGACAAAACTGCGACCACCCGCGACAAATGGCAAAAGAGAGGGCCAGTCTGAGTCTCGAACCCAGCCCTCTCGAATGCAAGGCAAAGGCTTTGCCACTAAGCTATCTTGCTCAGATATTAGTGTGTTTGTAAGCCTCATAGTACCGTAGCTATATATATAAGCGGTGTTGAGCGCGATATGCAGTTGGGTCTTGCTGAGACCGTCTTGTGGAACCCTGACCGTCGCGAACTCCTTAAGGGTGCGGCATATTGCATAATGCTATCTACTACTAATGCCAAGAGACGGCGCCTCTGCTGAGGCTTTGGCAAACTTTTTTGCTGCATATCACACATGAGGTGTTCCTGTGTATATTGTATGTATGTTTATATATATATATATATATATATATATATGAGTCGAACAGCTTTACTTACAAGTTCAATTGACCAGGTGAAGTAATCTCAAGAAAACAGTACTGCGCCCCACCCCCCGACAAAGGGTAAAGAGGAAACCTGGATTTTAGTGGGTTTATGAGTCCCAGAGTACCGCATCATATATATATATATATATATATATATATATATATATATAAGGCAAAAAAACACACGTAGCTAACTCGACGAGGCCAGTGTTTTTTATAGATTCGCCATCTGTTTGAAAACCATACAATAGCGTCGGGATGTTAGCATCGGCATCATTACTATTCTTGTGGTCGTTTCTACGTTCCGACTGCCGAAGACACTTATATGTATCTGTTTTGGGTTAAGAGCATTAGGGTACATGTTTGTGTCGGGAAGAGGGGGGGGGGTGAGGTATAAAGGGAGGCGGCGTAGGAGCATGCTATTTTGCAGAACAACTTTTCTATCTCTATCTTACTGCCACAGTTCATAGCTGATGGTGGGGTCACAGATAGGCGCTACGACGTTGTCTTAGCGCACCCTTCTATGAAAACGAAAAACGCGGCAGCAAACGGAGAATAGGGCATTGTAGAATGAAAAAGTTGCACAAGCTTTCCTCCTTTGCTGTCAGCTGTCATCGCTCATGGGTTTGCGTGTCGAACAGCGTTTTGTATAGGCAGGTCAAGAAATAAAAAAGGAACAAGCAGAAAAAGAGAGGGAACGCAATCTGTCCATTGTTTACCTCCCTAGCCTACTACGGCACAAGCTTGGCAGGATCGGCCAACGCACTCTCCGTCTTCGTATTATTGTCTAGAGACTAGAAGGAACAGACTAAAGCTATGGTACGGTACATGTGTCAGTGCGCGTGTCCAACGGGTCAGCGTTGTTCCTTCGGCACGACTAAACTGGATGTACAAGTAGGCAGATAACTGGTTTGTAACCGGCGCTATACGCGAACTCGTCTCGGTACTTTCGCATGGTAGATGAACAACTGCACCAGGTCTATCCGTCGTCAGCACGTGTATTGCACAAATATGCCCCGGACAAGTCGTAGCATGTACGGGTATATATATATATATATATATATATATATAGGGTCTTCTATAACCTCATGAACTTGCTTTAAGGTTTGGTAGAACTCGACACGAAAGCAATTTCTCCCAATGGAAAAAGGGGCGGAAATGCCTTGTTTACGAGTGAGGATGAAATTTATAAAATTAGCTATTCTGCCCTTTGCTTGCCTGCATAGTTGTGCAACTTCTACGTTTCTGGAAGAATCAACGCATAAAGGAACCGATCATACCGGCTTGTTCGGCGAAAAACTCTGCATAATCCGAATGACACCTGACGCAAATTTAATGCCGTTCATTTTCGTACCAAAGTGATAGTGCTGCATTACGTAGTTGCCGCCATACGCAAGAGTGAAGGCATGCATGCTTGCTTGCATGCCTTCACTTGCACGCAGAACGTTAGGTACATACTTTGAGGTTTGGTAGAACTCGGCAAGAAAATACGTTTTCCCAATGAAAATAATTTTGCGATTTTGAACGTGAAAGCTTCAACGTAAAACATAACAACTATGGCTGTCGAATCGCCTGAAAATAGTCTTTTGGTCTACATTTTTGGTGGTAATGGCAAAATGTTACGGTTCTGCACGTGAAAGATTTAATCTAAGATATAACAACATATCGACTTTTTATGACTTTCCCTAATCCCGCTATTCGTATTTCACTAGCTTGCACGGGGTTATTCAGATCATGCAGAATTTTCCACCAAATTTGCCGGTAGGAGCAGTTCAGTTGTACAAACACTTTAGTTAGTTTCACGATACAATTCTCGCTAGGCTTGGCATTAATTACCTAGTGGCAAGTCGATGGACTCGACGAATATATGGTTGAACGAGCTCGTTCCTCGACCAGAAGCGGCCAACTAACATGTTGCATATTTAATTTGAGTGTACATTTGTAATTACAGGAGCATTGGCAGTGGGAGATTATTGCGGCTCGCAGCCTATTATTTAAGGCTACGGCCCTTATGGAAAGCCCGGCTACAGCCCATTTTTTGTAAAATTGTCTTCCTTTGAGCCCCATATTTAGGCACTTTCCGCCTTCTTTTTCTCTCGTTTTTTTGTATAATATTCTCCTGTTCTCTCTATTTATAGCATTTCCAGAAAATGCATCATCAATTGTAATCAACCACATAGGCTTGCTGAGATCTAGTTCTACAAGCGAAGCGTTTGGTCTGAATGGCTTACTCATGCAGTGTAAGCAAATTCGACAGAAGACGGACCGCGTTTCAGCAATTGTGCTTTAAATTCTGAATGAAAGTTATTGTGGTCAAAAATTTGTGAATAAATCGACGCAGCCAACTAGAAAGCTGAAAAACCTAGTCCAATATGGAATCAGCGAGTGAGTAAATATTTTCATTTATATTGACTGACTTGCACTCTAGCATATATGTAAAGCGAGAAATAGAAAAATAAATAGTGTTCCGTTTACGTGTTGAGTCCCTAGCTGTTGCAAAGGACAATTACTTTGTGGGTTCAGTCATATGGTGCTTGTTCTCAACGACTTTGGCGTCTTTGTAGAGATGATGTTACGGTTTGGAGAGTACAGGGTCAGTTCGCCTATAATTCGCGTCGTAGCCGATCATCGACCATTGTTATGATCGTTTAACGTTACTGAATTAACTACGGGCGTTCAGGCCTGGCCTACTTAGGGTCTTCTATCCAAAGATCTTTCGATGGCTTCGATGCCTTTGCCAAGTAAATACGAAACCCCGTTACTTCTTTAAACTAGCCAAATTCTGCTTCAAGGAGTATCGTTGTTGCGAGTCCACTGTTGGAAGGGATGGGACATTAAGCGCCAGGTCAACGGTCTCATTAAAGCAGGCACAACAAACGCATTCACTCGCCTTCCTTGGTAGTGTAACCGTTCTATCTGTTGTATATAGTTCCTGGCATAAACAAGACTTGTTGACGTTTCAGAGCAGTGCACATATGACTTGGTTTTGATAATATATATATATATATATATATATATATATATATATGCGTTCAAACTTCCATGCGACGATACATATTTATAACAACATGTATATTAATATATATAAATATTATTCTGTCGTCATTGCTTCACGCCACTGTGATAGAGGCGCAAGTTGACTTCTACTCTACGCGGCCGCAAACGCCCGTATCTCGGCGCCTCGCCCACAAGGCCATGGCGGAGTGTGATCGAACTTAAAGGGAACGGTGGTAACCAGTAGCAGTGGTACCGTCGTTACGCCTTAAAGCAGCGCAGCTCCTCTGGGACACAGAAGAGTACGGTCATGCTGATCTTTCTCCACAGACTCAACTCGGATGTCGTCCTCTCGACGTCCTCTCGGATTGGTCGTCCGCTCTGCAACAATGGTTCCGTTGTCACTGAGTTTCCGTCATCACCGCAGGGCGCGCAGAGCTACTTAATAATAAAAATTGTATTTGATCTCCGCTCGCTCGTTGAATGAGCTGAGAGTTGGGGAGCTGAGGGGCTCACTGGCGGTGGCCTGAATTGCTGTTGTGAGTGAGAAAACAGGGTGAACGGTATCAGTAGATGTGCGGGTGTCTCTGTGACAGAGTATGTGGGTTAGTATCAGGAGGTATGAGGAAGTCGGGGGGGGGGGGGGAGGGGTGTGGTATATGTGGGCAAGTGTGTGAGTGTGTTAGCGACTGGGTGTGAGTACTGTTCCTAAAAACTAGACATTTGCTATGGGCTGAGCCGGGCTCTGACGAGCCTGGCTAGCGGCTAGCTCAGCAGGGGAGCAAGAAATCCTGACGGATAGTGGAAAAGCTACGGCAGTAGAAGAATGGGCGCGTTCGTTGCAAGCGCACCAAACGCGACGCAGGCTGGACGCAGAGGGATCAACTTGGTTAACTCTCTCTCTCTCTCCACTTTTCTCAGTCTCCATATCCAGACCCTCCCCCATCATCCTCGAGCAACAGCAGCAGCAGAAGAAGAATCAGGAAGAAGAAAGCATCAGCGACAGCACATGTAGTGGTAGAGCTGGTTGTGGTGATGCTGGTAGCGATGAGAACAACGACGGGAACTGTAGGATTGGGTGGCAGCCGGCACAAGCCTAGCGAACGGGCAAAAACTCCCTAAGCCCCACCCGTGTTTCCCGGAGTGTTCAATGTTCCCATACTGTACACTCGAAAGAAGGACATTGACGTGTTATGCTAGAAACGTTTCAGCGGCATGGCAACGTACCCTATGGTCAACCAATGTTGTCTTCATTCGTTGTTAGGGGGCAATCATTATTGTGTACGACTGCCAGACGACGGCTGCAGTCATACAAATACGACAAGGAAATAGACGAATCAAAGGTAAAGCCGGAATATCGTGGCTGGCTTCACCTAGACGGAGTGAGGCGCAATATCAAGGGTACATACAAACAACGCAAAAGGAAAATGTCTAAAAAGCAGACAACGTCGGAAGGAGTAACACCTGCCGATGTTGTTTGCTGGGCGTACTAGTGAAGACTTTCGTAACACAGTCCCGCGTCAAATGCTGTGTCACTGACATGCCTGTCCTCGGGCACTGCCTGTTATTGTCTAGCGCCGCGTTTTGCGGGCACACTATTTGAAGCGCTTCACCGAAGACGCATTCTGTTACAGTTTTGCGGCAGTATTCTTGTACATCACTGGAGATTGCTCTTATCATTAAGCCACAAAAGATCGAGGCTAAATAGACAGGCCGAATTTGCAACCCGAAAGTTGCCATAAACCAACGGAAAAATTTACTATATTTATCGGTCGGCGTTGACTTATTGATAGACTTGTGTTTGCTGCGGCATAAAGCAAAATAAAACCGAAAACAGCAACAACGCCTACGGTAGCTTTGATGCCTTTAAAGGTTATGCCATCATGACGACAACGGCAATGGCAATATTAGTAGTAGTTAGTTAAGAAAATATTAACACAAATGACGCTAAACGATAACACTTGTGACAATAGACAATACCAATGGTGATGGTGTATTTTAACGCACGTATTTGAATTTTAGAGAGTTTGCCTGTTAAGACATCAATATATGGTTTACTTTATCGTTTACACAAAGAGCTATGACAAGCGATGCATTGGGGAGTTTAGCCGTAGCCGTAGATATAGCCTGTTGGATCGTATCTGCTCTTCTGTATTTGCTCCTAAACAGAGCCGATACGTATATGAGAGTGGAATGGAGAGGACTTGAGAAAGTCGATCAATTGCCCAACCGACAGCGGACTGCAGATCAAAGGGTAAGAAGGCAAAGATTCGTGCTTGTGTCTGGCGGTGTGTTTGTACCTACCGCCCGCTCCTCGGGCCCGTTTCCCCTTAGACTCGCAGTATTCTGACAACGTTTGTGCGAACACCAAGCCCACGGCCGAGGTCCAAACCACCAACCACTCCGTTTGGTGCCAAGTACTCGTTCATGGCGAGCGAGACACCAGTCCAGCCGCCTCATCGTAACTGGCATCCGCAGCCCTACGAATACGGCTATAGTTAAGGCGACGTCAAATGCGACGAGAAACAAGAGCAAGTTGCGCCGTATACTCTAGGTCTACTCTTGTCCTAGGGTAAGGGCCTGCCCTGGAAGGCCACCGCCAAGGAAACCGCCAAGGTGGTGAATGGTGCCCCCTTTGCCCAGCCTGCTTGCCTTCCCTTCATCCAACCAGGCAAGGCTTCGTCTGCGCGCGTTTGTCTACTTGCGTGCTTGTGCGTGTCTGTGTATGTCTCTGGCTCTCTGCATGTATATACTTTAGAGGACGGAGGACCCGACAAGAATAGGGAGGAGGTGGCCGATGGGGTAGGCACCACACGAGAGGGGGCGAATATATAAGGGTTCACGCGGCCGTATAGAAGGTGGTGGTGGTGGTGGTTCTGCTGCTGCTGCACGAACAGCAAACGGGCGAGGCGGCTCACTGCTCGGTACGGGAACGCCCTATTATAAAGTATTAATAGCATCCTCTATAGACGTTGCCATGCCATGGCTTCCAGCTTGCCAGCCAGCCAACCAGCTAGCCAACCAACCCATTACCCTGAAGAGCGGCTTGGGGCCGGCTAACTAAGCGGCCAAAGTCAGCACGCGCAGACAACGCGGCGGCTGTTCATCGTGCATGCCCTTTCACAGCAACTAACTCCTACAACGGGCATTATGACTCGCACGTCCTCGCACCACTACGATGACTACTCCAGCCGCATTGACTACAAGCGCGACATATACTCAATTAAACCGGCCACTACCTGTACAAGTGCGCAATATATGTATATGTATTTATATATATATATATATATACTATATTATATAGTATTATATATATATTATATATATATTATATATATATATATATATTTATATATATATATATATAATCATTATATATTATATATTTATATATATATATATATATATATATATTATAGTATATGTATCTTATATATATTATATATATTATTATATATTTAGATATATATCTAGAGAGAGAGAGACAGAAGGGCAATGGGAGAGCGATTCCTAATAGGCAGTTGAAGATGTGGTGGCCACATGATTTTTGGGGAAACCGCAGCTTTAGGTGATCGCTAGGCAGACTCCTGGACGCAACCACAACACGAACGAATGAAAGCCTGGCGTCGTTGCTCGACACACTCATCGATCGTCATTCGTATAAATAATTTGCCTATTGCAATATAATTAGTTGTTCAATGGAGACAATGGCATGTCCGCAAGACATTTGATTTGCCCTGACTAGTAATACAAAAAGTCGCATTGAGAACAAATTGCAAAAATTGAGATTCTGTGATGCTCTTTGCACTTAATCGATATTGCTTCGATTCGTGATATAATTGTCATAAGCTATTTTTCCCCGGCCCGGATGCTCGATTCCTATAGAGTCCCATCTTACAGACGGATTAGCGAGGTTAGCAGCTACCAGATACAATAGCTACACCGGTCAAACGCACATCTTGTGAAGAATAATGTCCGGCCAGCCACATCGGCATAACAAACACTAGTATATTTGTCGCTACTCTCAAGCAAAATATTCTCCGCATTCAATTAAATAATATAACTTTATCAAAAGCTTGGATGTCTTAAACACACGCGGTCTGCTTGTATTTTATTGCGATACCGCTATGGGCTAGGGGTCGTCCATAGTAAGCGCCTCATGGCGTAACCTCCCGCGCAAAACCAAAAGCGCAAACCCTACAAGTACTGATTGGAGAAGTTTATAACTTTCAGGCTTGTAGGGAAAAAACATCTCTGATCGTGCGGAAAGAAAGACTAACCTTTATATATCTCTTTAGAGCGGGTTAACCCACAGCTAAACCGTCTTAACTAATTTTAAATGGCTAGAACGAACCATTTATTCGCAGCTATAGTTAGCTAGGAAAAATGTCTAAATTGAAGTTAACTAAACAAATTCAGAGAACTTGTGTTTTCCGAACATGGCACTGGAACAAACAAGCAGGACGAGCCTACTGATGTTGGTGTGCAGCGCGCAGATGTATGTTCATGCTAAAACGGTTAAAATGACCGTTCTTGATTAGAATGAATATTTCCGCAGAAAGTAATGAAAATCCTACGACACGTCATGGTATTGGCCAACAGCTTCTAGAGGTCACTCAGAGTGAAAAAACGACTCCGACTAGTAAAACGGCTAGTGTAATCCGCTATGGCGCCGCACGAATCGAAGAGGCTACAGCCAAGCTACGCAGTTCAAAGGATACACGCTGACGACTATGGTCGAGTGCAGAGATGCAGATGGACTTAATTTTCGAGAGAGATTCGAGAGATTATCGACAAGTGCTTGTAACGTTATTCGCAAAGAGAATTTAACTTGAGGGTGACGAGGTCACGATTGCTATCCAAGCCTTGTGCCCTGCCAAGTTTGTGCTGCAACGTAATGCTCATGCTAGGGTCCAAATTGCCATGGCACTTAAAATACAAGCGGACGTTGATGTTTTTCTTTGGCAATCAAACGGTCGTCAGTTGGATGTCAGGGGAAATCACAGATGAACTAGGAGTGTTGTAAAGATCGAACGCCGTCAGGGGAATGCAACCAGTCATGAAGGTCTCTCAGTGACCGCATTCCTCTGCTATCGGAAAACCTACTGACCTGCATGGCTCATCGGCCCTGAAACTCGTAACTGACTCGAGGAGTCAGATTGAGCAAGACGAATTGGTTTGCGGGCCTTCAATTGCTTTATAGGCGGGAGCCACGATGTGGTAGAGGCATATCTTGTGGCTGCACCCGTAGACAGTCGAGCCGCTAATGCTCACGCCGAAAAGGCGAAGCAGATCCGTACTGATTCGTACTGACTCGGTATTGCAGTAGACCATTACCAGCTACGGCATAAATGTTAGCGATATTGGGTCCGTTCTAATTTAGCCTCATTGTGGTCGGTAAGAGGCGCGGACAAGTTCTGAATGAAGCACATGCTATTTTAAATGCCGGTGGAGGTTTTCTTTTTTTTAGATATTAACGCCGATCAAAACGTAGAATCGATTTCGTCAGGAGACACCGCTTCGACAGTTAAAAAATCTTTTATTCGCACAAATGTTCGACTCGGCTGCCTATGGCCATAGTACTGAAACTTTAATGCGCTACGCATAGCATGGGCGGTATTGAAAAGCCCAATTGTTACCTTATCCATATATTGCATTCACATGTAGTTATGTTTCGTACTGCAGAGAATTGCACTCTAGAAGTTTTCGGTACCTTCTAAAGTGAGTTCTGTGGTGAAAAAAGCCCAAAAACGGGCACATGATTTTTGTATGCAAAAATAAGAAGGCAGATAAGCAGAAATGCTACCGCTGTAGGCAAGAGGCACCTTGTCCGTGACTGTAAGGCGGTACTTCATAAATGCTACGTATGTAACGTCAAGCGCCACAAAGCCAGATCCACAGCATGCGCTTAATACCTTCAACTTCCTAAGGCTAAGATGCATGAGCGCCAAACTGTGAGGCGAGCTAACAGGGACAGAACAGGAGATGCGGAGCCCAATGAGAGAAACGAGAAGCCCGCGACCGTTACCGCAGCCCCAAAGGGACCCTACGAATGAAGGACACAAAGGACCAAGGACGTCGCTAGAAGTCCGACCCAGCGCGACTTCTCACAAAAATGATAAGGGAGATAGGAATTATTCAGGTTAAAAGCAATAAGAGCAGGCCGGCCCACGATACGATAGAATAAATAAAATGCTGAAGAAGGACTGGCCCGTAGCAAGCCCAACAAGTGAAAAACTTATAACTCAGGGACGCTGGACAAGGACACAAACCAGGACACCACCCTCATAACTAAACAAAATGTATAAGTGTTTACGGGTTATTCTGGGTTACGGGTTATTTAATGAGTTATTCTGGGTTAATGGGAAGTAGGCCGGCAGAATCTACTCTGCCTACATCAGTTTCAACTGCTTGCACAAGGATTTCGAGCGATTCCTAGATGACGTTGCATAATCGATATGCGACCGAAAGCCCGGAAACGGGGTACTAATAACAGGAGATTTTAACTCGGCGTCAGAAGTCTGGGAACCATCTCGAGCTGACAGATGAGGCAGCACCCTGCTAGAATGGGGGGCATTGCTCGATCTCCAAGTATTAAACGAGGGGAAAGAAGCCACGTTCCACCGCCACGGCAACAATGCTACGACATCCTGGCACCAAAAGCTATATGCTAGACGGTTCTGGTGGACGAAGAATGCCTCAGCGATCATTATAGCATTGAGACACGGCTGAGGATTCAACCCCCTCCCCCCCTCAAATGAAAACAACGAAACGCAGACACACGCACTCAAGTGCTGCTACTCCATTAAGACATAGCCAACAGCAGAACTAAGGGCTGAAAGAAGCTCCTCAATGAGGTCGAAGATGACCCCTGGGGAAAAATGTACAAGATCGAGGGCAAAATGAAAAATACCCCCGCTTCCCTAGACAAACAGCAAACCAAAGCGGCCTTAACTAAGCTGTTCCCGCGTGCAACGCGTCTGTTGAAAGGGCTATTTATGAGAGTAATCCCAGGTATGAACGTGAGGGCTAGATTTCGTCTATTCAGCCATTCGAGGTTTGACCCGTAGCTCACAGAGAAACAACCGGTAAAGCCTCCGGGCCTGAAGAGATTCCCCCCGAAGCAGTGAAACCTCTTTTCACGGATCACCCCGAAACAGTGAGTGACGCTTTCAATACCCTGTTCAAATGCAGCATGTTTCCGCAACCTTGAAAGCAAGCCGAACGGAGAATATCTTCCAGATGTCGAGGACGCGTTCAACAGCTTACTATGAAAGACCATTCTGGACACACTAACACAAAAAGATCCCCTCGTATCTGGTAAATGTTATTTCCGGCTACCCCAATGCACGAATATGTGTTAACGGTCAGGTCAGTTTTCAAATAAAAGTTGGTGTCCCGCAGGGGTCTATACTTGATTTACATCTCTGGAACTTGGCTTACGACGACGTTCTCCGTCTGACATCCCCCAAGAAGTGGACACAGTTGCCTATGCCGATTTAATCGTGCAGGCTAAACCTGTCGACGAGCTTGAACTGAATATGAGCAAAGATGTACACCTGACGTGAGTGTGAATGAAGACAGCGGGGGTGGCCTCGGAAAAGAACGAAGCAATACTCCTCACAGGGAGGACAAGAATTCGCCCGCTTACTTTACAGGTTGACGACCAGAACTTTAAATTGGAAAAGAAGCCCGCTACCGGGGTCCCACTGGACAGAACTATGAATGGCCTTAGCCACACAAAAAAGGCAACGACAAGAGCATACAGGGCATGTGTGTAATAGCCAAGATCCTGTTGAACATCCATGACCCCCGGCCCGCACGAGGGCTCTGCTGATAACAGTTGCGGAATCAATAGCATTATTCGAAGCACCCGCTTAGGTAAGGGCGACTTTCAAAACAAAAAAAGCTAAGCAAATGCTACGCTTTTTTATACCCTCATGACTGCTAAAGATTAGCAGTCCTGAGGGTAATCCATAGGTACCGCACAGTCAGAACGCTCTTCTGGTACTGGCAGGGTCGATTCCCTGGAATAACAAGGCACTCTAAGTTAAGCGATTATGGAATTAGGGTGCTCCCACGCAGACGGACAAAATGCAGGGAAATGAGGGTCTTTGTGCGTTTTGCTGCCAACCATTAAGGCATGGCCAGAGAGGTCAGGGGTCAACCTTACCTATCACCTTACCCGAATTTTCACAGGACATGGGAATTTCAACTGGCACTTGTTCCGAATCTGAAAAAGTTTCCGTTGGCGACATGCCTGTTCTGCCAAGAGGCACGTGAGGACACCCTAAGTTATACACTGCTACAGTGCTCGGCCGGGAAGGCTGCGCTAATAACGACAAGAAGATACGTCCCGGAGAAATAGACCAGGGAGGGAGTCCCACATTAGGAGGTTAGCTCGGGTCAACCTAACAGAATTCGCAGAATACATCGTTTCTAGTAAGCAGGCCTGGAAACTAGAAGCAGCTACGGCAAAAATGACCTCCAGGAGACAAACGAAAAGTGCAGACACTGCTTCAATCCGTAGTGGGTACGGGTCTCAACGGAGAAACATCCAATCGTTCGGGTCGAGTCCAACACTGATTGAGAAAGAGACGTGCAGCGATAGTGCGTAACAGCATTTAATACCTTCTCCATAGGTTCTTCTTCTTTCTCCAAAAGTTGTTACCTTATATAAGCTAACTGCCAATTTGGTCAATTAACTTGCGACGCGATCGAGCAATTGGTTAGTCGCCGTTATGCTGGCAAGACTAGAAGAAATAGTTGTCGGGATGCGGACTTCGTTAGACCTTAGAAGCGTTTGCACTAAAGATTATCGCTAATTAATACACCTGCCTATTACATAACTCGCCGAGGTCTACGTGCTCATGTTCTTCGCCCCGACCTAGCGAATTCACAAAGGCTGTCAAGGAGAATAGTCACGTAGAAGCACTTACCTCGTTAGTGTTCCATCGGTGTCTTTGAGGCGAGAGATAGTCGGCTTTCTGGATAGCTTCAAGGCTTTCGGGTAGTGAGGGACCTGTGGCCCCTGTGCTTCCGGGGCCACCAACGCCCCCTATGCCCGTCCTGGGCCCGCCGACTCCTTCACGTCCTACACCTCCGCCTGATGGTATCCCGCCTCGAGCAGAGTCCCCTCCAGACTCATCCAGCTCTGCAAAAAATGAGAAACAACAATTAGAAACGTGCTACAACTATCGCTTTGCATACTGCTAGCTGTAATCGAAACACGACAGACGAGAACAGATTTGACGCTACCACGGAGCGTCAATGCGGTTAGGAGTCACGTCAGTCATCACGCAGTTTCAGATCTGTTGTCCTGGATGGTTTACAGCCTAAAGCTCGAGTGGAACTTTAGTCATTTCTCCAGGATACAGCAAGCTGTAAAAAGTCGCACCAGCAACACAACTTTAAGTTCAAAACAACCTGGCAATTATAAACAATAATCAAGTTAAACTTCTTTTTATCCTGTCGATGGCCGGTCATGGGCCCGATACATGACTGGCCAGTGGCGAACAAATGTGGACTGGCTCATTAATCTATTGCAAAGTGATTACAATCCATTACAGTGTGTTGTCGTCAGAATAGTGTGATTAAAAAACTTTTTCCTATTTGGGGGGGTTCCCCTAAACCCGAAAATTAAACGCGACGCATGCGTCCAGCAAGTGGTGCCAGAGAGGAGCACTAGGATTGTATTTAGTTTTAGTCATAATGAAAGAAAACGTAATGTTGTGAATCATTTTCGAGTGATGTGTCTCCACTCTGCCGGTAAACGTAAGAAGACGGCCAAAATGAACGCAAGTAACCCTGCCACTGGTTGATGTATAATAGGGAAGACAGGATCCAAAAAAGACAAGATCCAAAAGCCATAGGTATCTTTGAGCCGCGTTGATTCAAGCTTCTATGGTGAACACTGACACAACAAGTGTTTGTGAGAATCTTCAGGAACACCATTAAAATTTGCCCTATCGCGAAATTCAGAAGCGTGTTTCCTACACAGCAAAACACATATATGAATATCATATGTTGTTATCTTCTAGCCTAGTAGAACTTCTATATATATAATAACAAGCATGTCACTATTTACTCTCCTTAATTTGTCAGGGATGGATGTTAGAAAGATCGACATATTTACATGGCATCCTACATTTGTATGCATGCACGGTCGCTGATTTAGAAAAATTGGCTGTTTGCTAAACCTGCATAAACTATCAGCTGCCAATAAAACATACGTGTGTATACGTGTTTTCTATATTAGCAGACGGTATTTTGCATATATACATATACTGCCGTCATAAGCTCAACTTAGATTTGTACACGTATATCTGTATATACAATCATTTTTTGAGCGATATATGTCGCTCAAATATATGCATTTATATATATATATATATATATATATATATATATATATATGTATAGTGCCAGAAAGAGGGATAGTGAAACAATATTTATTTAAGTGTAATAAAGGGTCCATTTGTAATGTACTAACGTGCGCAATTTGCTTATATACAAGATACATATATTGGACAAATTGCAGCCAAACAAGAGCCTAGTCCATCGCATAATTTTGACTGCTTCACTCGTTTCAAAGCGTCAAAACGGTTGCTGCGTGTGTCCATACGCGTTCGTGGTGCCGCAGCCACAACGCTGTGATAGCGTTGTGTCGTTTTCAAGCACTACAGTGGCTGGCACGATCTGGACGGATTTGGTCGGCTCACTATGTCACGCCAGGATCACGGACGTGACCCGCTGAGGAATCACAGTGGCTGGAACTGGGACGCCTATATGGACGGTCGCTTTCATTCATTCACGAGCTCAGCACCATTGGGGTCGCTAACGGTGGGGCACGGACGAGAGGCAATGGGCACTTGTAGCGCCTCACCGATCAATTATTACCTCTTACTAGGTCTCCCGGCAAACATAATAATGCTGTTTGTTCGTACACGCGCCTATACATTATATTACTTTTAGCAAGTGCAGCGTCACGTATTCCCCACCTCTATGTGAATATATATATATGTATATATATAAATATATATATATATATATATATATATATATATATAAATATATATATATATATATATATATATATATATATATATATATATATATATATTATGTGTATACATACATGTCTCAATATATAAATATATAACCTTATAAATATAAGCAAAAATATGTACAGGCAACAAAACCATAGAAACTCGAAACGAAACCGACCGTTAGCATGTGTTATGTTGCGTCGATGGCTGGCCGGTCACTCGTTTGTTTTCCCTCACCTACGAGTCTATCTTTTCGTCTAATTAAAGCAATCAACGTACTCTAACTTGGGGTGGGGTGTAGTGTGCGTGGCGGTGTTGATATCATCGTCCGTAGCTTGTGAAGAATGTAGGCGAGTACCGCATTCTACGGGACTTCCTTATCAAAGTGGCCCGACTCGATCAGGATTGGAGCGCAGCGTTGTAGGCCGCATCTGCTCGGCAGCATTTCAACAGGCAGTGTCAAAAAACAGCCACATTTTGGGCATGATGCCGGGACTCTCGTCTAGACGGGGGTCGGCAGGGGACACGCGAGTGGGGCCACAGCAAGAGATAGAATTGGGTAGAGAGGGTAGAGAGAGCGGGGGAGAGCGAGACGTGCCCTAGACCACAGAAACGCCATCAATCTGGCCTCGAGCGTCTAGCAGCACACATGAGAGACACGAACGTCTAGAGGGTGCCGCACGTGGCCGCACGTCCGTCCGACAGCGCCAAGCGTGTATTCTCGAATACGAGAAACACGCTACGCTGTAGCGTTGTTGAATGCCCGATACTGACCATCGTACTGTGAGTACGATCGTGCGCACTACCGTTGCTATGACTAGGACTATCGCTACCACAACAACAATCACGCTTGCTGGTCTGCACTGCTACAGGATGCGCACCCCATGCGGTCATGGTAATACGTGGCATGATGGGCAGACACTCTGATAGACACACAGACAGGCAGACAGACAGACAGACGGACGGACGAGTGCGAAAGCGCGCGTAACGCCAGACCCTACCTAGTCCTACGTCAACGCTTCACGGGCTGGGCCTACTACTTCAGCATATTTCTATTTCCCCTTCCTTCGTCCCCTGCTACAACTGGGGAGCTGGCGAGCGTACCATCATCATCATCGTCGTGTCGTTTCAACCGCTTTCCTGCATAACTCCTGACACGAAGTTGAACGTGAACAGTCGCTTGGCTGCCTGACTGCCAGCCAGCCAGCCGAACCGGCCTATATCACCAACCTCGGCGTTAGAGGACATACGGTGACACACTCACACATTTTATCACGCCGTACCCGTTTATGCATATATGTATAAATATATTATATATATATATATATGTATACATAATATTTATATATATATATATATATATATATATATATAAATATTATGTATACATATACGTACTTATCGCCCACCTATAACAAATCGTCAGCTGTGTATGTATGTATATATATATATATATATATAGTAAACACATTTTATTTAATTAATGATGGGGTATCAACAATTGTTCCAAACAGTTACAACAAATTGCACATTTTTTCATTTATGTACGCACACGCAGCATATTACACATTTTCCGTACATATACCTACATATTGGATATCGCACCCATTTACAAACATATCAGCAAACACGTATTCTAAATCACCCTCTCTCATGATTTCCTCTCTTGTTCTCCCCTTGTGGCAGACACTTACCCTCATCGTCAGTGTGTATATACCGTGCAATAGCCTTTATTCTCTGAACGACCAAGACCACTCGCTCCAGTATAAAGTTGCCGGCAACCGGCTGCTAGCATTCAGCCGAAGCGGTTGAGTGTGGACTTCGCTTCGCGAAAAATCGGCGAATAGTGAGAGAATCTGAAGTCCTAAATGGGCTGAGCAATCGCACTCGGTAACCGCATTTGCAGGCAATTGAGCGCGCATCCTAAATATCTCACAGGTACTGCGCAATATATAATTGCGTTCCACTTGCAATCAGAGAAACTAGTGCGAGTTTCGAACGGTTGAGCTGGGACCAACCTTCTTGCAAAGCCACCGGTCCAATCGCTCGAACTTCGAGCGCCTATCCTGCAGGTCGAGTTGTTTGCAAGCAATGTATAGAATTGAACAATTCAACGGTTTGAAGCGCCAGTTGTCCTGCACTGTCAGTGTGTTTACCAACAGAATTTCCAGCAGCACATATATTTTATATACACAGACAGTATGTATGTATATGGACGTACATGCGTACTCTTAAGATGCATAGATAATGCTAATATATGTGTGCGGGTGTCTGTGCTTATATATAAACAGGGGTAGCCCTACGTGTATGTAATGTGCATGTGGGCCCCTCTCCCCCAATTAAGCTATTTTCCCGTCGCCCCCTCTCCTCCTTTAACGAATGGATTCAAAGAATCCACCTTAGCAAGCACCAATGAAGAACCCTTCTGACGATTGTCTTTAACAGCCAGCTGTTCCACACATTTCAAGGCTTTTGTTACGAAAAAAAGCCGGAATGTACCTTTGGAAAGACAAAGCTTAAAAGGGCTAACGTTCTTAGCCACCAGGCCCCAGCCCGGGTGGTCCTGCTTTTTCCGAAGACGGAAAAAAACAGCCGGCTAGTGACGGGACAGACAAATGAATGCCCGGCGTTACTGAGATTCTTGCCTTAGCTTCATGAGGGTCGGCTCGTAACCAAAACCACGTGGGAGTAGAGGGTGCAGAAGAGGAGGAAGAAACGTTAGCCTTACCCGCGCCTGAACGACATGCTCGATTGCTAACAGAGGACAAAGGGGCAAACCTATTACCGCTTAACTTCAGAGACATTGCTAATTTGCTTTGTGACTTTCTCAGAGAAAACGATCGCATCGGCCGCAGTGGCTACCACATAACATTGGATTTAGAAATGTTTTGAATCCAGTCTAACCATCTTTGCCATCAGAGATCTTGACAAAACGATGAATACAGACGATTTACTCGAGGCCCTTCGAAAAATCTTCGATGCTGCAAGTGCGTAAAGTCCGGGCATGTTTTGCGGGATCGCCACCACCCTCGCCCACGTCGTACTGTAACACCTTCCAGCAAAAGAGACACTACGCGATCTCTATGCAGTGCCCGACCTAGAAGCAACGTACAGAGGTGCTCCAGAAAATAGCAAGGAGCTATAAATATTTAATTTTACAAACAAACATATTAAGTCCGCCCCGGCGTTAGACTTGATACTAGATTTTGTCACCTATAAAGACTTTTATTTTGGCCTCGGAACCCCAAAAAGTCGGTTACACGCAGCGGCTCTGCATATCATCAAACGGTTTTTCAGATATACAATAACCACCTTGATTTTCCAACCTACGTGAGCTGTTCAAGCTGTGCACTTCTCTTTTCTTGTCAAAGATAGAGTGGCTATCTCAATATACATCGCTAATGCTCCTACCAATGTCCTAATGCGTTCTTAGAAGTCTGGACTACATCGATCATGAGACAAACTGATCACCAAGTCGTAATTAGGGTTCTTTTAACGCAGCTCATCGACTTTAGGGGGGGGGCCAAGGGTATCCCTGCGAGGCGCGACGCTGAGCACCAGCAATGCTCTGCACCAAGTCAATGTCTTAGGCACCTCTTTTAGAAAAGAAGGGGGGGCGTAGAGTTAATTTTAGATACGACCTTCTGTTTTGAAACCTTGTTGCCTAGAAGAAGAGTAGAAGGGTAGTCTGTACACCACGACGTCGAAACCCCTCGGATCTTTATTACAACTATCTGTCTTAGTGTAACGGTATACCCCCTAAAAGTTGCGGGCAGTGCTGAAAGATACATATCGAGACGCTACAGCAGCAAAATTAGTTTCGCTGCAACCGGTTGTACGATATCGTACCACACACAGTGTCGATTATGCTACCGAACGTTTGCAAGGCACCAAGCCGCCCCTTGCATCTTACACTAGCTCGGCGGGCTTCTAAGTACTGGTGCAATAATCCAATAACTTTGCCACAAAAAATGCCATCCACTCAGGCGTATATGTACTCGTCGGCACGCTCGGCGAGCCCTGTAGGAGGTATATAAATATGAAGCTATGCCGCAAACTGCAGCACTCACAGCCACCATTGCCTTCCGACTTAACTCAAAAAGTTATTCTCGGTCTGTTTCCCTTTGATTTCCCATCGGTTAGACCTACCTTCGACCGAGGATTTAGATTACCCCTTCCCCCCCTCCATCATAGTGGATTCAAGAAAGTCCTGCCGCAAACGGTAACGAGTTGACACGATGGCCCAAGAAAAACTGTTAATATACTTATACAGAATCATCCTACTATTTTTATAGAAATGGTGGAGGCACTTCGGCAATCCAGCACTTTACCCGACTGCTAGAGAGAGGCCTATCTTGTTTTTATTTTTACATCCGCATCGTCTCTAAATGACCCTTCTGCCTAGTCGAGTATTTTATTTAAATGAGGCTGACAAAGGACTAGACCACAAAAAGCGATATCGCAGTACTCACGCGGCTTTGGCCCAAGCCATTCAACACATGGTGCAACTCAGTATTTTAACTATAGCCAAAACTCATATAGGTACTGCAGGGCTCCTCCACGGTTTTTTTATGGGCCCAACTCTATGTCCTGAGTCTTCCTTTCTTCCACCTCTATGTTAAACCCATAGCCTATGCAGACAATTTGGCTACTATGTCTACGTCGCGTAATTCCGGGTAGCTGGAGAGGACAACAACTAGCGCCCTGTTATCTCACTCCGCATAGACAAAGTCCATGCCAATACTTCTGAACAAGCAAAAACGCCCTAAATCCCCACATAGGCGGCAGCTAGGGCTACCAAAGCTATTACAAATCTCTTATGATTACTGCCACACACACGGGGTGCCTCCAACAAAGAACGCTGTTTTCTGGTTGTAGAACTGTTGTAGATAGAATCGTGATATACAGAGCAGAATACGGCTACACACGCTATGTGCCGGTGGGACCTGTATAAAACGTAGTGGCCGCTGGTCCTCAAGATTGCAACCAGCAAAATTACGTCGAAATATTCACGCCGTTCACCGCGGCAGCGCCTGGTGCGGCTCTTTGCCGGGAAACTTCCTGTAGCATGCAAGCACATGGCGCAGGCACCCTTCTACGCCACCCAAAGTTGGAACATCATGAAGAATGCTGCTGCGATCATCATTAAACGGATATATCTGGTATAGACCGCAATGTGCGCTTTGCCCACGTGACCTTAAAGGAGAAGTAAGGGTTACAGTAGTATTCCAGAACGAGCAACTCTAGCTCTTCAGTTCTCCAGTTCCAGCTTTTCGCTTTGTCCTCTGGGGTCTGGTAAGAGGTTTTTAGTGGGTATTATGCCAATACCATCGGCATCGAGATGCACACCACCCGTCTCGGGTGTGCGTAAAAGCATTTTTCTCGTTTGCCAAAAAAAAATCGACAGCTACATCGGGGTATTATCTGCCAAAGCTTTAACGATACAATTGTCTCCAGTAGGCTTGTGGTATTGAGTTTCTGAGTTTCCTTCGTTCCATTAGTGTATTTTCTTTATTCTGGTCGAGCATCGACACTCGTCTACTACTAAAATGATTAGTTACTTTAGCAGCCTCAAACAGGTACGTACTAAAATCAATGCACGTCGGAACAATTATCACCTAGAATATTAGAAACTATTATAAGTCGTTACCACAACGATAACTAATGTATCAATGTTCGAACGTTTTGTTGGCACCGCGACTAATGAGTCGTCACCTTCGCAAAGTCACGTACAGTTTTGATATTGGCCGCATACAGTATTGATATTATCAAGTGCACATTCTGCGAATTGTTAGTACATTGTTGTCTGATATATGCCTTTGCGTACATTTTAGTATAATAATAGCGTACTTATTCCTGGCTGCAGTTCAAGTTATCATCAATCAACTAAGCACCAGAATATTTGGGCAGTGGTTTTACTCGTCACTATTTAAACATTTTGTTGCTTACAAATTCAAAAACGGGTTAAGGCAGGACCTTAAAGAAAGCGGATAAGTTTACGATAGATAATTTGCCCAGTTTCAACGATCGCAAAGTCACGTACAGTTTTGATATTGGCCGCATACAGTATTGATATTATCAAGTGCGCATTCTGCGAATTGTTAGTAAATTGTTGTCTGATATATGCCTTTGCGTACATTTTAGTATATTAATAGCGTACTTATTCCTGGCTGCAGTTCAAGTTATCATCAATCAACTAAGCACAAGTATATTGGGTTTTACTCGTCACTATTTAAAAATGTTGTTACTTACAAATTCAAAAACGGGCTAAGGCAGGACCTTAAAGAAACGAGTTTACGATGGATAGTTTGCCCAGTTTTAACGATGCATTTATAAACTTTAAAAATCAATTTGTAATGGCTACCCCAGGACATTGAAAGCTCTGTTTCGGAGACTGCATCTTTGGTTACTCATACACGAATTTCCATGACGAACATTTGTACGCTTATCAAGGGCCAATGAGCCTCCGCGATCAAATAGCCTTTAAAAAGTTTTGATGACCAGGCGTCTGTTACAGACCCTGACTGAAATTTAGACTTTGGCTAGATTTAAGCTATTAACTACTATGGTGATTTAGGCGGCGCATCAAAGATATATGGTAAGTAACCATAGAATTCAGCACTGATTCTACTAGTTTAGTAACACACGGCTGTTGTATCAAAATACATACATTTACTGACAAAAATCGTCTTCTGGTTACCTCTCGAATAAACAGCTTTACGAATACAAGGGCAAATTGAAATGTTCTGATAAACACGTTGAAAAAAAATTACTTTATCTTCCAAAATGGTTTGCTCTCTTCAAAATAGGTCCCGCCCGTTCTGCGGATTAAGGGATTGCGGATATATAGAAATTGAACTTTTCATCAAATAATCGAAATCGGTAACGAAGTGTGCGCCGGTGCGTTGTCCTGGATGGAGGATCCTAGAGTTGTTTGTCCAGAGTTCAACTCTTTTGCGTAGGACGAGCTCGCACAGCCTTTAAAAAAATTGTCGAAGTATTCCTTATAAGTTGTAAAACCATACTTCTTCTAATAGTGCCTGAAGGTTTAATTCGGATATTTATTGGTGGGCATTCGTTTGCCGGAATTTAAACATTTTTGGAACGAACTTCCCTGCCAGTCTTCTGGCGCATAAAATATCGGTCAATACTGTTACAACTGTTCCGTAAAAGATCTCCATTTCCTCAGCTATCTCCCTGATAGTGCCTTGGCGATTGAAGAGTACGATATCGCAAACATTTTCAACATTTTTGTCTGTTATTGACTTTGAAGGTTTTTCCAAACGAGATCATCTTCGGTCTTTTCACGTCCGTCGCAAAATCAGCGGTGCACGATACACGTTATTACGGGATACTGTTTGCTCGTCATAAGCAGTTCGTAGCATTCCCAACATCTTAGAAGGTAATATTTGGTTTTTAACACAGAACTTGAATCAGGTTTGTTGCTTCTCCGTTCTCGGCTCCTTAGAGATTGCCGAACCACGTTCTTTTCACTTCTTCTTTACACAACCGCAATCAAACAATAAGCAATTTGACCTGTGTATAGTTGATGAATGGCGCCTCTAAGCAATATAAACCAGACAACCTTGGTGATTTCGATTCAATTTTTATTTTGCTTTAGTACATACTAACTATGCTATTTATGTAAGTGTGCAAACTATTTGTGAAAATGACTTGTAAAAAAAAAGTACTTTTTGCAAACCGCCGACGTGTCAGTCATTTATGCATGCACATAATCTCGACATACGTGCCGAAAAATCGCTCAACCACAACTCGCATTGTCATACGTTTGGTACCAAAATCATTGTCATCAAATGTGCGTTGTGAGCGCTGTGAGTGGTCGTAGGGTAATATTTTTAAGGTATTTGGTGTGAAAGCTAATTAAATAACTTAAATTTTGTGAATTCTGGTTAAAACAACCATATCGCATCTCCTGGTCGGCGTTATATATTCTTCAGAAGAAGCAGAATTTTCACGAATTCTCACGAACAACCAACGATGTGCTTAATAAGAGGACTGGTTGTATAAGAGGACTGGTTGTCTTGCAATTGCACAGTTTGTGCTCCCATGTCGCGCAAAAATACCAATGTCACAAATTGTAGTCACTTCACTCTCACTCCGAAACAAGACTTTTCAGAAACCATGTTTTATTGGAAAAAAATATTTGCTTTAACGAGCTCTACAATTCCATATATGGCTTCTCACATGTTCATGAGTCACCCTGTATTAGCTTTAGCGACATCTAGATTGGGGAAGTTTTGTCTGCGTACAACGTAATACATTGGTTCCAGGGTACTTTGTCTGTATATATATATATATATATATATATATATATATATATATGTATATATATATATATATATATATATATATATATATATATATATATATATATATGCATATATACATAGATGACCATCGATGGGAATTTATAAATAACATTGGGTCTAGCAATTTGCAGGAGCGCACTGGGTGGACCCGAATAGCCAACTATTATAGTCTATAGTCTGCCGAACACAGACGGTTAGCTGTGGTTAGCTGTTGTGAGACAATCGTTTTTCATCGTGCGGTGAATACCCCGACGTACGTCACACGGCTGTGTTCAATATTCATTAGCAGTAATCGCACACAAAGGTGGACGATCGAGGTAATGACGAGGGGAATGCGAGTCAGAGAGAACAATGAACAGACTAGCATCCTGGGTTATGTGACAGTGGTATGTGTATGCACGCATGCGTATTTATGTATATATATATAACGATAGACGCGTCTATATGTGTATATACGCAAGGCACGCTTACATGCATGTGTAACGTGAAGATGAATAAGGGGCTGTATAAGTTGATCGGTTGCACTGGGGGCCGTCTATAATATAGTACGAGATGCCCAAAGGTCGGCGCCCGTCCAAGATCAACAAACTCTGACTAGCAATTAAGTGTCTCGATCCCTCTTCATCATAATAAACAGCGCTTGGTCGTTCCATTAGCATTAAGTGCGGCAGCGGCTTCACTTGCGCGTAGATGCGCTAATAATTATAAAAAATTGCTCTTCTATTACGTATATACATATATGATCAGATCCAACGATCTCACTTCATTTGAATGTAGAACTTCATTGAAGCATATAGAGGCATTTGCTACGCGCATGGCCTACAACTATAATGATACCTGATACTCGAAGAGACAAGTGGGATAGCAAGATAATGTTAAAAAGATGGTACAGTGACAGCTGATTCCCTACAAGGCGTCAAGGTAAAGTGTTTGATGGTGAGTCGGGCCACACTCAAAGCCCGAAGCCGCTCGTGAATTCCTCTATTTAAAATGTATTTTTACGTTAATTATATACGTATGTATTGAATATACAGGGTCTCCCAGAATTGGTCCAATACACATTGGGATCTAGTGAACAACTCGGTGAAAAAAAAACGATTCTTGTTGTTGTCGTTGTCCACACAATTATAGACGAAACCTCGCTGTAGTCGTTTCGAGGGTACGCAAAACAGCTGTACTGAACAGACAGACGGTGAAGTCGCCAGCTACGGTTGACTGTCGTTGTCGGAGTCGCACAAATCAAACGTTGGTTTGCGTTCGTCGTTGCATGCTATGCAGGCAGGCAAGCAAGCACGCAGGCTGCCTGCATGATTAAGCTCTGCCTCGATCCCCCCCGACAGGACTTCAGCGAATGCCGCCGCCGCCGCCGCCGAAACTCTTCCGAACGCCTACAAAGCCTCTCTGGCTTCCTGCCTTAAATGATGATGGTGGTGGTGACGACAACGACGACGACACCGCCAGCCAGTCAGTCAGCCCCGGCCGCAGTCGTTCGGTAGGCAGCGCGGCACGCACATCCCAGACCGCCACGACAAGTTGTGCCCCAGTTGCAGGCACCCTCACCCTCACCCCCGCCCTACCGGCACACTGCGAAACCTCATCGCCGCCCGCCAGATGCCCGGCCAATGCGCGGGCAGCCACCACTCGATAATAGGGTAGCGTTTTCCGTCTCTCTGAGGGGCAGACGACAGAGAACGGTCGGTCGGACGGACGAGAGCACAGAGACATCGGAGACCATGTTGCCAGTCACAGCAACAACCCACCCGTTTCGACCTCCAGAAGCGAGTGGGTTGCTGTGACGGGCTCCACAATTACATTTTAGTGTGTAGAGATGAACATATATATAGGACATTTGTATGTATGTATAAAATATAATATATATATATATATATATATATATATATATATATATATATGTATATATATATATATATATATATATATATATGTATATATATATATATATATATATATATATATATATATGTATATATTTATATATATATATATATATTTTTTTTTTTATAGAGGTAACTGGTAAAATGCGTTATGCACACCGGGCGACGTTGTTAAAGCCTCGGTAGTGTGGGACTCGCACCCACTAAAATCCAGTCGTCCTCTTTGCCCCTTGACGGGGGGTGGCCGCAGTACTGTCTTCTCGAGATTACTTCGCCTGGCCACTCTTCTTGCCATCTAGGCTGCTCGGCTTTGTGCGGCGGTTATTTTCGCCTCAGAGATACCTTGTGCGAATCTTCTTACTAGAATCCAGGATTTGTGATCTTTGAGGAGCGCCTCTACAAGGGCCTGGCATGTCAGGGGGTTCTGCAGTCCTAGGTTCCGGGACAATAGCTCTCGCTCAGTGTCGAAGAAGGAGCACCGCTCATAGCAGTGCCTAACATCATCCGGCTCCCCCGAGTTGCACATGCGGCATACAGGGGAGTCAGTTTTACCGATGCGGTGTAGGTACTGCTGAAAACAGGCACCATGGCCTGTTAACAGTTGCGCGAGTGGGTAGGTAAGCGAGCCGTGTTTGAGGCTGTACCATTTTTTAAGATCAGGAAGTATTGATCTTGTCCAATATGTAGGATGGCCCGGCTGGATTGCTTCCCATTGCTGGCTCCATTCGCTTAGTGTGTCGGTTCTGCTGACTAGTGTGCCCTCCGTCAGAACGTTGGTTACAGGTTTTCTTGATGCCAATTCGTTTACTCTCAAGTCCCAGGGAATTTGTCTGGAGAGTACCTGTACGGCTGCTGTGGAGGCCGTGCGACTTGCTCGTGTTAGGTTAAGCGCCATAGGTCTTTGGGTCTTGTTGAGGAGGCGACGTGTTGTAGCTCTTGTAGTAGTTCGTTCCCATAAGGGTGCGGCGTATAACATGATGCTGTCTATTACTGATGCTAAGAGTCGGCGCCGAGAGTCGCTTGCCCCTCTGGTCCGTGGGAGGATTTTCCGTAACTCTGCTGAGGCTTTGGCTGCTTTTTTAGCTGCATAGCGCACATGAGGTGTTCCTGTGA
Organism: Dermanyssus gallinae; assembly: GCA_003439945.1. Taxonomy (NCBI): domain Eukaryota; kingdom Metazoa; phylum Arthropoda; class Arachnida; order Mesostigmata; family Dermanyssidae; genus Dermanyssus; species Dermanyssus gallinae. The sequence goes on along the minus strand of QVRM01001782.1, from coordinate 905,588 downwards.
GAGCTCTATCTAGGATCACGCCCAGGTACTTGACCACGGGCGTGGGTGTTATTGGATGGCCTTCCAGGTGTAAATTTAGATTGCGTGGAGCACGCTTCAGACCGTTTAGAAGGATTGCTTTTATATATATATATTTATATATATATATATATACATATATATATATATATATATATATATATATATATACATATATATATATATATATATATATATATATATATATATATGCGCGGGTTTGAGCACATACACAGTGGTAAAGGTCAATATGTCATGACATACTAAACGCCTAATTACTGCTGCCGTCGCACAGCAGATATAATCATTAGCTTGATTGCGTAGTAGTAGTAGCAGCAGCAGTTGTAGTGGTAACCTTCTAACATTCCGTCGGCATCAAACGAAGTACAGCATATGATATGTAATTGCAGTGCTACACCAATTGACAGATCAATAGGAAATTAAGCGCTGGTAATGCCATCTACGCTACACCGCGTTACTAGTACACAATACTGCTGAAAGATCATATTGTGTTCGTCGTGACACGAAACCGTCAGCTCTGTGGCATCGCACGTGCGTCAGCATTTATGCTAAGGGATTGTAGGCTGCCTGCATGGGCTAGTAGTTGCCGTTCTTGCGACATAACACACGAGGTAGAACTCTGTAAACTAGGATCGTTTCGTTTTGCTTTTGAATATTTTGTTTTTGTGTCCGTCATCTTGTTCTTCCACTTCATTATCGTAGTTTTTGTTGTAATACTTTTGCCTTATTGTTTCTGTCTTCTTCTCCCCTCCCCCCCCCCCCTGTCGTGTATTCGTCCTTTTCGAGGGGTTTTAATTCTGCAGCGTTGTTCATTTGCAGGCAACAATGATCGAAAGAAGAAGCGATGTCACAATGACAGGCCCCCTCAATTGACCGGCTTTATCTGTGCGAATTCTTCACGCACCCCCGTTGGCATCGACGATACGACTGGCAAGCCTTGCCTTGTCTGTTCGGCGACCTTCTCCCTTCCCTGCGGTTCAGCAGCCCTTGAGCAGAAATAGAGCAAGAATCGGGCCGTTCGCTCGTCCTTCCCAGCGGTCTACTCCCCCTTTCAGCCATCTATGCATCCGTCCGTCCACCCATATATCCATCTATCTATCCATTGACGCGGCAGCAACAGCGACAGTCTTGCGGACCTCTACACTTGTTGGTTGTGTGTCGTCCTCTCCTGTTTGTCACCCTTTGCTGTCCTCTGGCTCTGGCTATGGCCCAAGCGACCTCCAGTACCCTCGTGAAGACACGAGCCAGCCGACCTTAGGCGCATCGTAACACTCCTCATAGGCCATAGGCCTTATTTGCGTTCGTTTCTCTTGTCCGCCTTGCCTGACTTGCGTCTCTATGCGCCTTCCCTGACTTGCGTCTCTATACGTACCAGTGGCTGGCCTTCTTTGCCCTCTGTTCGTCCTCGGCCTTTTGTTCTCCATTTGGCGACAACGGCCGCCCCGGTCCCCGTCGCGGCCTCCGTCGCCCCGACTGTCCCCGCTGCTGCCACTGTGTTATCCCATACCAGCCGCGCCCGTGTTCTGCGATGACCGGTTTTGCTGTCTCGACGCCGGCCCGCTGACGCCATTGTCGATGATGATCAACAACACCCTCTACGTGGCTGCGCTATTTTGGAACTCCTCCTGGCCGCCCCAACCATTGCCCACTGCACCCGCTGCGATCAGCGCGTACAGCGTCTGCTGCAGCTGCTACTACTACCATTCTTACCACTACACTTGCTACTACGACGACTGCCACTACTACCGGTCTGCCAGTCTTGCTGATAGAAGAAAGGTAACAAGCGGCGACGTTCATTCAGAGTCGTCTACTGGTGGCAGCGCTCGCCTACAACGAAAGCGACGAAGGCGACGCCCTTGTCTCGCGCGCGCTCTTCCCACTTGCCATTTTCCCTCAGCTCGAACCTACTTTCCTTCTACTTTCCCTTTCTCTCTCTCTCTCTCTCTATATATATATATATATATATACATATATATGTATCCCTCTCGCTATGTTTCTGTTGTTTCGTCTTGTCACCACTGCTGACACGGGCACGGGTGTGACAGCGCCACGCCACGCACACCGTGTCATCGTGGCTCGTGCTAGTGCTGCGGCTGCTGTGCCATAGACAGCTGCCTGCCGGCTACATGGACTACGGTTGAGTATCATCACCATCATTATGGTCGTCGGCACCGAGTATGCGGGTACCGGGGGCAAACCCGAGCGCACCCCAACGAAACACCAGAACAACCCGAACAACGCGTGGCAACGCAGGGCAGATGACAGACAACTCCTCGAGTGACACGACGCAACATCGGGTGACACGACGGCGTGCCACAGAGGGAGCGAGGCGAGAAAAAAGAACAATAGGAAGAAATCGAACGACCCCAAGAGAAAGCTCAATGCCCAAAGAGAGCGATGGCGGCGGGGGGCAAAGGGGGTGTGTTCGTTGCGGCATGAGAACCTTTCTAGTCAGACATCCCACGCAGGCCCCTTCAAACCTCGGTGATTCCATCGGTTTAGCGGTAGTTTAAGCAGTCAACCTGCCGCCAACTACGCATCGCGTGTTCTTTTGCTCGGTGCAACGCAGTGTTCGGTGGCAAATTTGAAGCCGGGGAAGCAGTGTAACTGCTGCTGTTGTCCGCCTGGGCGTACAGGCGGCGTTCCACTTCGAGCTAGGCAAATAGCGTCGCGCGCAACACAGGAGCAGCTCCCCTAAATGGATGCTGTATCAGACGAAGGGGCGCCATATACAACACTACTTACCCGGACAGTATGTTATGCAAGGCAAGTAGGTAAGTAGGTAAACGTTAAAACTGAAATATTGAACTGTGCACCTGAAGGCTAACGAGAAAAGAAGCAGCATGACCCATACGAACGAAATTACGTAATGCAAAGGCCTTCCGACAATGTGCATAGAATTCGACGTATGACTGTAGCTCCATAGAAAAATTATTTTCTTGCCGAGTTCAAGAAAAGTAAATTCTTAATTAGCCTACTATGCAACTGCCGGAGGCGGCCGACGTCGTCTGCCACCTATCAAGCGAATAAACCAATCAATCAATACATTTGGATTTTTTCACTCCATTGCAAGTGTTATTAATATAGATCCGGGCAGAGGGACACATAGCAGGCGAATACTGTCTTTCGCCGAATATTTCTGCATTAGGTGAGCAAAATTCTGAACTGAATTCGCAGTAAAGCGCCAAGGGAATCTCGGCTTAAATATTAAAGCTTTCAGAAATGTATTACTTCCCTCGATGGAATACATATTTACCCATTCGGTAGCGTGTCACGAATATTAAAACAATAAAACAGCCAACTAGCCGCAGCAGATAAAATTATCTGTAAGGGCTGCATAAGACATACGGCTCGGCCGTATAATATAATACGTAAATGGCAACGAATGACTATGTGGATATAGCCATATATGATGTATATTACACTTTCACAGTGACAGATCGTGTCATTAAAAATCGTCTATGCAAAGCCTCTAGCCATGCGTCAAAACAGAGTTTGATCATCTTGGCATCGCACTGTCAAGCCCTTGCCTAGGCTTAGGAGTTTAATGCGGCCGCCATTCACGTATAAAACTTTTTAGAAGCTGCAGCGGCTCTCTAGTCGATCCAGGGATAATGGTTTCCAGTCGAAGTGGTTATGGAGTAACCGTTATCTTAGTTCCAGGCAGGTGGTTCACTTATGTTTACGTCATGCATCAGGAAAGCCGCTGTACGTACGGCGACATTCGACGAACAACACCATATGCGCGGCGAAATTTTGCAGAGATCAGCAGAGAAAAAGGTTCATGATGATCTCCACGCATTGTTGTGCCATTCGTTTGATGGGCGAACCCTATAAGCCGCTAAGATTTACTTTAACAACAGTTTTCGTTACACTACGGCCACCTATGCCCGTCCATAGCTCTAACAGAGTTCCTTCTTCACTGGCATATCGTTCCCCATAGCCGCAGAGCAGAATTACGTACCAAGTAACTAGAACAGATTTAAATGCTTTTTGAACTTTTTGCTATCTTTTCTAAGCAAACCCGATTATATTTGCGTTCACCGTAGCAAACTGATGAGCACAATGCCAGCAAAATCCGCGCGCCACCGACGAAGCAGAGCGTTAAATCTCGACGGGCTTACCACAAGAACTTCTCGGATTCAGCGGTTGGGTCGGCAGTCAGGTTCGACGGAGAGCAAAGTACAGAGAGAGGCTGTACTCGGCACCTTCCCAGCCGGTATGTTTCGGTCAGCCGGTCACCGACCGGGGTTGAGGCGGCCCAGAGGTGCGTTCAATTACCTTAGGCTCGTTATGCTCTATGGGAACGCAGGACACCGTAGCGAGATAGCAATGGATAAAATGACCAGTTCGAGAAAGCACCGAGACGTTATCTTAGAGCAATCTGAGGCAACGGGAAAGAAGGCGAGGGCGATCAAGAACTGAAAACTGGCTGGCGGCATATCACGACTTGGCAGAACTGTACCGGATATTGTCGCCATTCATCGAGTTTACGCTGAGCTTACGAAAGGCGGGCATCTATTGTCTATATCAGTAAGCTAGCTTTATATTTCCCGCCAGCGTCGCCACGTTGAAAATATGTTCGGACCCTGCCATTTATGGCGGCTATTTTCAACCTACGATTACGTTGGTCGCACGTTTGGACCGTATTTTGGCATCTTTCTTAGTCGTTTCTTCACTGTATAGCCTGACAGCGATCATCGGTTTGTATTGGTACAAAAAGACAGATGTATGTTACGCATGGTAATATGATGGTGCCGTCATATTACCAATCTTATATATATATATATATATATATATATATATATATATATATATATATATAAATATATTGTGATGATTTGTAAATAATTTACAATTTGCTTGCATACTTGGCAGTGCTCACCTTAATACAAATTGTGGTAAAAGGGTGTCACGTGAAGTTAAAATCCAGCTATCCGTGTCCTTGCTTGTTGGCAGCCCCCGCTCTTATGGACTCGGTGCGAGCGGTATATCCTCAAAGTCCCTCGCAACGTTGAAACGGTAAAATCCATAAGATTCTTCTTTGTGACGCCGAGCACCAAGAGCGTACTCGCAGATTCGGAGTCTAATACACCGCTCATGAGATAGTGATGGATCCGAATCTGGGAGGTTTTCTCGGGTCGGGGGAACTCGCGCTTAGAAACACGACGTCATATTTGGTGATCGTGTCCTGCCGCGCTCTTGCCAAGTCCCTGTTCGGGCCGCAAACCTCGGCAGCTAAAACCCAGACCTCGGTAGATACAACTGTACATGTATATATATATATATATATATATACGTGTACAGTTGTACATATATATATATATATATATATATATATATTATATGTATATACATGTACAACTGTACATGTATATATATATATATATATATATATATATATATATATATATATATTATATGTATATACATGTACAAGTGTACATGTATATATATATATATATATATACGTGTACAGTTGTACATATATATACGTGTACAGTTGTACATGTATATACATATAATATATATATATATATATATATATATACGTGTACAGTTGTACATGTCAAGCCTTTGTCCCTAATTAGCCTGCCAGGTATGCTGACGCTGCGTCATTTTTGTCAAAGGTATGTTGACGCGATAATCAAGCAACTGTGCGCATACGGGAGGAAAAACGTAAGTGACAGCTGAAGAAGTAATGTCATCTCTGTTTCGCCTCATTGGTTTCATGGATATCTGTTCTCTGCAAATAGCGATACCCTTCAAGTACTCGTAAGCAACATAATATTTTCCCCTCAACAGCAAGGCACCCGATAAGGTATGATGTGACAAGAAGCGCTTGAATCGAGTTAGTACTGTGTCATACTGACAAAACGTGTCATACTGAAGTTCTTATTTAAGAATAGCAAAGCATCCCGTAAGCACTAAAGCTGTCAAAAGCTATGTCTCGAACAAACGTTGACGATATGAGCTTACGTTGGTATATCTATAATCTAACACAGGATAACTGTTGTGATATATATATATATATATAGTCAACAATTCTTCGAGACATTGCGCTTGGCAGCTTTAGCGCTTATGGGATGCTGCTAATCGCGCTACAGTATGAGCCATGGATTCGACCCCGGCGACAACGCATACCCTTTGCATGCGGTCTTTTTCAGAATTTGGGAATACCGATTACGGTTATACATAAATAAATGCGTGTGTATATCATGAGTGCACAATCACAATCCTGTGTTGTGTAGGTAGCAGGTCAAAACTATATCATAATACCTCACTGCATTACCTTTTCTGTGTGTGCTCTGTATGGTTGCTTCGGTCTAAAACAATGTCCGGCGGCCTTTTTGACTTTACGCGATACACCATAGCGCACTGTGGTGAGTAGTCCCCTGAATACCGAAGCGCGGTTCTTTACGGTCTCTCTTTCTCCCAACGGTATTCGCTGGGGAGCTGGGGAGCGCGCCGCATCACACGACGGCTCGAGGGAGGAAAGGGCTACAGCGCTGGTAGATGGATGGAACGAGTCCAACCTGTGCGTGTAGCAGCTATATGGTATACAGACGTAGACGTTAGGCGCACAGTACGGACAGCTACACTGGCTGCGCTAAACGAGACTCGATCACTCGGCACATTTTCATCAGTCTATAAATCTGGCGCGCGAACCATGCACGTTCTAATACGGACATTATTATGCTAACAAGCAGGGACCGATGCATGCTTCGTCGATCCGACAATTATGATCATGAAGCCGAGTTCGGGGCGGCGGGGGTGCGGGGGGTGAGGTTCTTGTCGTTGTGGCTGTTTTCGTCATCGTCGTGGTCGTCGTTGGCGTCGTTGTTGTTGGTGCTGCTGATATTTTGGTGATGTTGTTGTTGTTGCTGCTGATATTTTGATGATGTTGTTGTTGCTATTCCTCAGTGCAGAGGAGTTCATAAACCACTTTGCATAAGCGTTATCTTGCTTCAAGTGCAGATACATGCATGCATGGGCGGTGGCGGCGCTGGTAATAGCACTGGCGTGGGTGTCGCCTTTGCCCACATCTGGACGAGTCGGGCGCCGAGTTGGCAATAAAGATGACACACAGTAGACGCCCCTGAGTGTGTGTGTATGTATAGTTGCGCGCCAGACGTTCTTCGCCGCTGCTCACCATCATAATAAAATTAGTATGCAAACAAGCTTCTAGGGGCGGCTCGACCCTAATGTTTTACCGCAAGTATATGTATGTATATATATGTATATATATATATATATATATATATATATATATATATATATATATATATATATATATATATGTTGTGTGTGGCCAGGTTATACATACGGAAAGGGTTGGGGGTCTTTGCGTCGGGTAAGCGGTCGTCCAAGCGAGGGAAAGCCAGACACATGTCCTTGTCCGCGAGCCGCTTCCTCAAAATGAGCACAAAGATTTGCTAGACCGCGTCGAGTCGCGAAGGGTCGACATACCACACACCGGCTCGAGCAAAGGCTGCTCTCCTGCTTCTGAATGAACTCTGATATAAGTATATATTCACCCAATTTCCGTCTAGATGCTGCACCGGTAGGAGTCGTAACTGTATGGACTATTACTAACAGCGGACGGGCGGATACTCCCGGGAATTGGCTCTGGCACAGCGGCTACTAGCTCAAAACTCTGCTACGAACGACTGGCGCAGCTTTAGTGAATCTACAATTTTCGTGTGCGTATTCTGCTGCCTTCTCTCTCTCTCTATCATTCAGCTCTCACAAGATGGGCCATTTCCCTTTTCCCAATTGAAGAGTTTGTTTGCGCGGGGCTTATTTGTCGGATCAGACAAAGTACACGATGACGTAGTAGCCTCGTCTATAAGACGAGGCTTAGTCGCAGGCTGTCTGCTGGTAGAAGTCCCCATCTGAAGGGCTCATAACGACCTGTCATAAGCAGTAGTACTATGAATATCTAATCTAGCCAGCCTTTGAAGTGAGTCACCTAAAATTCCTTTTCGTCTGGCGGTGCGTTTTTGAAGCAGCGGCAGCAGTTTACATTTAATAGAGATAACTATTTGAACTATTCTAGTAGCGGCGGTGGCTTAGGCGGCTAACGCATCGTTCGAAACGAAGCGTTGCCGCGGTAACCATGGTTAGCAAAACAATCGCGAGTTCGAGCCCCGGCCTTGCTGGTTGTATTTGTTAGACGTGGCTGTCATTGCTCTGCTGCTACAAACCTCTGCTGGAGACAGCCTATATAACTCCAGTAACGATACGGCGATGACGATAGATGCATTTAGACGATATCGTGCCACAGCGTTAAAAACATATTTAATCATCTATCAGATTATGCGAATCACTTGCGCAAACGAGATACTTTGGCGTACGGATGCGCATTACACATGGCCAGCCTCTGATTAGAGTCTGACAGACGAAGAGTATATCTCTGTCCCAAATTGATTGCACTTTATTTATGAGCTAGACGTATATCGTGATCGGCCACCACCTGCCCTTTGTAATTTACAATATCATAAATGGAAAATCTTGTCAGTCGGTGGAAGGCCCGTGTAACACTACGACAGCCCTTGACGACATTATGGCGCATCGTACTTTGACACAGGTCGAATAAGAAATGCTACTTTATTATTATTGTTATTATTTACTATATCAGCACTTTGAAATACATAATTATCTCCGCGTGAACGTGTAGTCACAGATTCCTAAACCTAGGAACAAATTGCCCCAATGCTGCGTCTCCTCGTTGAATATCAAGCTACAGCCTTTGATGCAAGAATGCCCTCGAGTTTTCTGTCGAATGGTTAAAGCTTCTACTCACCCGCTCTGAATCAACTTGACTGTAAGGGAGCCCGTCTCAAACGCCAACGACAACATTGGCAGGCAACAAATAACCAACGCCAGAGTATCCTCTGCATTTGTTGGCTTCTGGCAACCTGGAAGCATGACTCCGGATCTGCGCCTGCATGCTGACTGTAATGGCGTATAGTATTCCACCCAAAATAGACATTAAATGAAGTCTTGTTATCAAATACGCGACAGCAAATTATCAATACGATCGATGATGACAACCCTTGAGTCTTTGTCGCGAGCTGTAGCGACTACCGTTAGGCGGTATGATGCCACACGCGTGTCCGTATGGTTGTATACAGCGCCCCTTCTTGACAAAGCAGCTGTGTGAAAGACACACAAAAATTTGCCTAATGTCGTGCTCTCCTATTTGGCTCTAGTGTTGCAAATGGCTGCATCTGTACAGACGTCGATTAGCGTAGGCAATTAAAAAAGAAAAAAAAAACATTTGATATTAGTTGCTACTACTCCTTATCTTTAGATTGGGCTGGGACAGTCTGAAATTTTGACATACCCGTATAGCCACAAATGCTGGCCCGTCGTTGCTGCTGCTATTGCTGTTACGCTGTTGTGTTTCTCGTCCATATGAATACTCGGCACCTAAGTGCACGACGCCAACACCTGACTTTATTAGGTAGGTATCATTACTCGGTAGAGCATGTGGCGGCAACAACAGCAGCAAACCCTAGCGGCGTAACACGGCGTAAAATAGCGGATAAGTTGTGGGCCTTCCCCAACATGGTCGGAAACCGAGCAAGCTTAGTGAAGAGACCGGTCAACGTCTATCGCTGGCTCATTGCCGAGGGAAACCAGGGACTCGGACGCCGAACGGGCTGGAGTGGGTCAGGAAGAAACAGAAGAACCGCATTCGTGCCGCTGGGGCGCTGAGACGCCACCGGTCGTCAGGGCAACCGCGGAAGCACACTGTGAGGTCAAGGTGCTCGAACAAAGTCCGCGGTTGCTACAGCTGTAGTCGCAGCCTACAGGACATACTGCAAGCCCTGACAGACTGGGATGTTGGCAGTGGGTAGTCTCCAGACAGCGAAATTGAGAGAAATTGCTGGGGGAGAAATCGGAAGAGATAAAAACGACTGCAAAGAGAGAGAGGGGCGAGAGAATGGGGTAGAGAGAGAGAGTACGCATGTGTGTTTGAGTGTGAGAGAGGTGCAGAGAAAGGGGGTAGAGGCAAATGTGGGGGGGGGGGGGGGCGAGTGCTCGAGTGTAGCCATCTCGATTCCAAGGCGGCGGGCTTTCAAGAGGTCGACTAGCAAGAAACGGCAAAGAAGCAGCCGGAGCAGTGGCGGTAGAAGTTGGCAGGCATGAAGTGTGCCAACATCATTTCGGTGCTTTGCGCTGCTGGCCATTGTGATGGCCATTGGACGACTGATTGTTGAACTGTGGGGCTGTGGGCTGGGAACGGTGGTGTTGCCCGTCGCGATGGCCGCTGGGTCTTTGTGTAATCGCTGCCGTAATGCACCGCTCGCTGCCACGAACGCCGGATACGTTCCAACTTGTGGGCCAAGATAATGATTCATTGGCTGGACGGTGGGGAGACAAACAGGCGATCTTTTGTGGAGTTTTCGCTCCTCTGGGTAGATGGCTGTGGGCAACTTGTGCAATAAAAATGTGTTCCGCTCTTAGCCGTCTGCGAAATCCATAAAGACGGTCGGAGTATATAGTGCTCAGTGTGGGTCGATTCGGTTTTACGGCCTGGCTACTGCGTGTTCAATGGTGCTACCTTTTCCACAGAATGTGCTTTGAACTTCATATAATTCATTGCGTCCTTGTTGTTGGTGAACGTCTAGTGTGTCAAAGGCGAAAGTCGAATTTGCCCGGGGATACATTAAGTTACATATACTATATGATCTGTGCCGCCTTCAACTCGCTCGTGCTGGTTAGCGCTTTTCGTGTATGGGAGGTTTTGGGTTTGAATACCTTATGCACTGTCAGATAGCGGACTAGTGTGGAACTCTCACCTACTAAATCCCGGCTTTTTTGCCAGTCCCTCAAGCTTGGAATTGTATGGCACGGCCTAGCTAGCACTTAAGCAGTGGCGATTTGCGTGTTACACTGCTCTCGCCACCATTAAAAGAGGTACATCACGACTGCAATAAGCGCTTACGCGTAGTCTGCTCCAAGAAGCGTGGCCTGAAAGATGACCTAGGTACTTGACAATAATGACTACTTATCTGTTCATGTGTTTAGCCAATGGTAGACCTTGCCACCCACCGGTAGGCTACAATGCCGGACGTGCAACAAATGTTACTGTTATTAGCACTACAGTTCATTCAGCCCCGTTACGACCCGTTGCACTCCCGTTCCTCAGCCGAAAACATCATCACATCTGCTGATACCTGCTGGCAGTGTCCTTATCGTCTTGTGGCTGTTTCAGACGTAAGCCTTCTTGTTGTCAAACTATTTGCGTTTTTCATCCGCCATTTTTACGATCTATTACACCTCGTTAGTTTGCAATAGAGCGTTTAAAGGACACTGCATATTTTAGTATCTTTGCGTTATTGCATTTTCCGTGGAAATATGGTTTGACCTCACTCGCCGCATTCTGTCGTCCAGAAAAGTCTGCAGCATCACATATAGGTATTTTGATCGTATTCTGTCCTGGTTGTTACATATTCTTATGTTACGTGACAATATTTTTAGAACGTCATAAACAGAAACGTAACGCACATAACGCGTAAACAGAAAAGAGAATTTGTCATAAGTGAAAAGGAATAACTTTACCAAATAGACGTTTCATCTTGCAGAAACGTATTGTATTGATGTCATAAATAGCTCGCTTTCCTTAAGGGTGGGTGGAAGAATCATATTAGCTAGCGTCAATGTTGACCTGAAGTGTAGCAAGAGTAGGGAGTAAGTGTCTCAGCTAAAAAGTGCACAGCAATCATAGATAAGGGAAAGGTCCGAATTTTTATATAGCTGCTAAAACAGTGATTGTAAAATTGGAAGATTAAAAAGTCATACCGTTTCATCGCATAAATATAAATAAATACGTAGAAAATGCGAACTTATATATGTGTCGTACTGATAAAGACTTATATATATATATATATATATATATATATATATAAATATGTATATATATATATATATATATATATATATATATATATAAATATGTATATATAAATATGTATATATATATATATATATATATATATATATATAATTGTTTTGCGGTATATAGCTTAGTTGCCGATGCGTGAGTAAACGCTCACACGGTGAGTTAGATAGCTGAAGCGCCTTTTTCTTTAGTGGGCATAGACAAGGCCCAGGCTTCTTTACATAACTGGCGCGTGCAGGCCGTACTGACGAAACCAATCCAGCCCGCATCTGGCGCCGCTAGGCCTGCACAAGAGGAAAGCAGCCCGCCGTCCTCACTGCCGCCCACTATAGCCACCACCACCACCACCAGTATTCTGCAGCATTCGGAAGAAGGCCCTAGAACCAAATCGGCCACTCATTGCGCCATGGCGCTATGCTGCTGTGGTGGTGTCACTATGCCACTCGTTGCTGCTGTTGCTGCTGCGGCCCTATGTTGTTATTAAACGCATTGCTTGCCCCCATGAATGGCGGGCACAGTCGATAGCGCGTAGGCACTAAGCGAGCCAGCCAGCCGTGGTTCCGTTTGGTTCCCAACACAACGAGCTCTGCGATAAATAGACAGCAGCGCGCCGGTTTGGCTATTGGACGGAGAGCGGCGGCAAGCGGGAGCGGGAGAAGCAACTACCCAAAGCTGCGATGGAAGCCTCAAGGGACGCGAGGCCGGTGGGTTCCCTGGTGGCCATCACCGGCCGCTGGTGCGGAGGCGGCGGCCTCCACGACTACCACGAACCATTGCGGGGGGCAATAGTAGAACGGCCGCAGGCGTACGCCGATACCACCGCTCGTTGCAATTCACTGGCCCTGGTTCCTCATCAGGCGGAAGTAGTGTTCGGCGAACGCCCGCTGTCCCCTGCGACCCACCCCCACCTCCGACCATGGCGGGCGGGCGGGCAGACGCGCTAGCTAGTTTGCTTGCTTGCTTGCTGGCTGGCTGAAGGTCTCCCTACTAGATGGCGTATGCCTGAGAAACCTATGCCGGTCGGATATGTGCGGACCAGACCGGGAGTTTGCAGCTCTGGCTCTTTTTCTATCTCTCAATCTCTTTCACTCTCTCTCCCTCTCCCCTTCTCTTCCTCTCTCCCCCATATCTCCTTCTCTAAGGCTCTCTCTCTCTAACTTCGTCAAGCTTTCAGGCCTTCACGCTCTGTGTTTCGCTACAGTTTGCTCTCCGTTACAACAGCAGTGTTAAATAAATAACACCCACCACTGCATGTAGTGTATGTGTGTGTGTGCGTGCGTGCGTGTGTGTGTCTGCTGTGTGTGTAGTAATAGTAGCAGCAGTTATTGTCGTAGCAGGAGTGGTAGTAACAGCTAGAGATGCAGTAATAGTTAGTAATGCCACTAGGCAATCACCAAGCCCCACAACCACCCAGCCGTACGGCCCAACGAAGCAACTTGCAAGCTGGAAAGCTACGCTGCCTTGTTGCTGTCACGGCTGTGGCGGCGGTGCTGGCAGAGATGCGCAACATCAACAAGACGGTGTGGTCTTTCAAACACGCTTTTGCGCTTTCCGCACACCCCAGCAACCCAGAGCGCCTGGAGTTCAGCCCAGTTGCGGTGATGTTGTATGCGGGCACAAGAAATGGTCTGTCTGCCGAGCGGGCCTGACTGACTGTCCAAGCGACCAACCCCACCGGCACATCGAAAATGCTTCAGAGAGAGAGAGAGAGAGAGAGAAAACAAGCGGGAGAGGGAGAGAGAAAGAGAAGCGAACAGGAAAGAGCGAAGCTTGAAGGGTAGAAGCTAAAGACTGCCAGTTGAGACGAGAGACAAAACTAAAAGCACCCCAACCAGACCGTGATGCTACCCAATCCGGGTTTTCTCACAGCCGAATACTGGACGAGGAGGTACCACAGCAACAACCACCACCACCACCACAACAACAACTACTACTACAAAAACAACAACAACAGACTACTGACGGCGTGTAAGTAGAGCGAACAGAATGACCGTTTCGTCTGTCGTCGGCCGCCGGGTCCAGCTGAACTTTCTTTGTCACGGCATCGTCGAGACCACATACGACGGGAACGCGACACAAGGATAGATGAAGAAAGGAGACGACACCACAAACACTTTATGGGGGAGGGAAGCGGGGGGGAAAGAGCGTGATCTCCAACAAAATGGTGGAGGGATTCTTCACGTAAACGACCGAGCCATCTCTGGCTTTGTGTGATGACAGTCCGACACTTGAATGATCACGCTGGACGCCATTAAGCTTACCACTGTTTGCATGCACACTAAGAGAGAGTGTCAGCCGTTTGCCGGTACCTTTCTGGCCTGATGTCGTAGCATTGCTGATGAAACTGCGGATTCAACAGCTGAGCCGTCATGAACCTATGAACTCACTCTCGGTGTGTGGTCTCGCTTTTGTTGCACTGCAATACTGACGAATAAGCATACTGTCCTAGAAAGTTCACTAGGTAGTACAGTCGATAATGTGAATTTACGCGCGGTGATGCGGCCATTGGGGTCATTAGAGAGGAGCATTATTTGCATAATGTTACAGTAAACAATCATATGCATTAACCCGTAACCCGTACACTATATATTTAGTATTATACAGTAGTATTACTTTACAATGCAAAGTTATTGCGTAATAAACATTTTGCATGCAGTATTATAAATATATATATATATATATATACATGTATATATGCGGCGGTTTTGTTAATATGTGTAAACCCTAGCATTCGAGTGACGCATTGTTAGTTGAAGGTTCCGTCGGATTATCAAAGCAGAATCAGAATTGTATTTCATATACACGGTACCAAAGTCTGCATTACAAATGCGACCTAACCACTGCACGTTGGTACAGTCGCATATTTGTGAGGCTTATAAATTGCACAGCTAATCGACGCCAAGACAGTGTCATTGAGCTCTGTGTGTTATTTTTATTTTACTAGCAATGGCTCATACTTGTCTGCTGGAAGACCCGAATCAATCTATTACTAACATAACTGTGTGAGGGCACAGCTATCTGTCCAAGGAGAACAATTAGAAGCGCAAACACGTATACAAAATAAGCAATCTTGGTTATCATAATCAGTTGCGGAACTTCGTGGCCGAGACGCATATAAAGTATCTTGCCTACAGCTGCGGCTTACAGAAATCACGTCGGCTCCTTCTCGGGAACTTTAAAATGCGAACGAAAGTAATCGGGATTGGAAAGCAAGAAAACATGAAGCAAACTTCATAGGGAAACATACGTTCAGGGTGACCTCAGTTGAGTTACCATTATTTAACAACATAGAAGCAATCAGTAAAGGTGCCCTGCTAATCGATCAAAAGTCGATCATTAGAATAGCCGTAAAGCTGCTTTTGACGTTAGGCCTTGTTGACAGAACAGATCTAAAATATAGTTTCTGAGCTGACACTCGACCCAGAAATAGCGTCCATGGGACTGCTTTTTGCATTGCTTCATAAACGGACCTCATAAATGCAAATGTGTAAAGGTGAGGCTCGAATCCGCGCACCTCTGTGCCTCCTCCGGTCACGAGGCGCAGACGACTGCAGCACGCCATCGGGCTCGACGACAGGACAGATCTAAGAGAAGACTGCAGCCCCAGCAATGTACTTGCAATTCAATTCAATTCAGCATTTATTTCACCACAAAATTGGTAGACAGTTGATTCAATTTGCACAAGGTGTCACAATGTGACTTTTTGGTCTTACAATAAAAATTTAACTTTGGATGATAAGGACGTTCCGCATATTTCTGGGCACACAAGTATATGATAGCGTCCAATATCAAACTCTCCGCAAAAGCTACAAACACATTCTTCAATATTAAAACAGCTTGGCTTCATGCATATGTAATGGTGGTACCCGTGCCAGGTTATTCGGCAGATTACCGAGCGGTTCCTTTGCATGGCTCCTTTCCATCTACGTGAAGAAAAGGCCGGGCCATCAGTATAATTCTCAGCTACAAATGTTAAATTTCTGTTTTCTCTGTAGGCTCGATATGAGTCTAGAATATGCGGTGTAAATGGTGTGTTACTAAGTGCTAGGTCTTCAATAAGTGTTCTCTCTCCGCACATCTCTAAGGCAAGTGTTGCCGAGGCGCACTTTGGAAGCCGCAAAACACGCTTAACATATCTGGCCTTTAGCTTGTCTAGACTTTTTAAATGGCTAAGCGTCAGGTATGGTGCAATTGTGGAAAGGCAGTATGTTGCTACAGGGAGTACTTTGATTTTAAAGCAATTTATAGCTGTTTTTACGTCCACATCGTGCATATTACCTAACAAAAACATTGCAGACGTAGCTTTTGCTTGTATCTCCTCGATATGTCTGCTAAAAGAGAGCCCGGGCGTTAGTGTGATGCCTAAGTACGAGAAGTGGCTAACTAATTTGAGTGGTTGTCCATATACTGACAGATCATGATCACTGGCCGCGTATGACCCTCCTTTGCTAAAGCGTAAGACCTGTGACTTTTCCGCGTTAATCTTGAGCTTGTTTTCTTCGCACCACTTCGCAGTTTCGTTGAGGTAAAACTGTAGATGGTTACGAGATTTTGCTAAAATGACTAAGTCGTCAGCATAAAATGCAAAATGGGCTTTAAGATTACGCAGTAAGTCCGCGAGTCCAGTCACGTACAAAATAAAAAGAAATGGGCTAGCTGAGTCTCCCTGGGCTACCCCGATTGTTTGTGTTACGGGTGTTTGTACATAGTGGTCGCCGTTTTTCACCCAAATTATATTGTGCGCTAATATATTATGAACGAGATTAAAAAGGGGGCCTGTTATGTTAAAACGTTTGCGAAGCGTGTCTAATAAACGGTCCCTTGGCAGGCAATCGAAAGCAGTTTGAAAATCTATAAACGCAGCGTATGTCATTTTCTTGTTAGAAAGGCGTTGTGATACATGGTTTAAAACAAACTCAACTGCATCTGACGTCGATCGCCTCTTTAAAAAACCGTATTGTTCTGCTGGAATTTTGTCTTCTACGCACGGGTACAGTCGATTAACGATGAGCGACGTTAATATCTTGTAAAGGACGCTTGTAAGTGCTATGCCCCTGTAGTTCTTTGGGTCAGTTGCATCTCCCTTTCGCTTAAATATAGGCTGTAGATAGCTTTTCCGCCACTCATCGGGAATTTTGCCTTGTCGAACACATTCATTGTATAGTTTTGTCACAATAGGGCATAAAGCGTCAATATTAGACTTTAGGTGTTCATTAAGAATACGATCGGGTCCTGCTGATTTCCCGTTTTGCTTCGATATAATTGCGGTTTTGACTTCGTCCTCAGTAAAATCAACAATTTCTTCTAAAAGGTCCTGATCTGGCAATATGACGTTTCTCGTAAATAGATTTGTAAAGTGGGCTACCCACTCTTCGTCATTTATCAATGGGTTTGAAGGCACTGGTCTCCTTGGAAGAAGTAGCCATGGTTTCCGCACGCTTTCCGAAATTAGCCTAATGCGTTGTTGTTCCTCGTAATGCCGTTTCTTTTCTTTCTTCATACATCTAAATATTCGTTTTAATTCCGCCAGTTGTAGAAGTTCACTTGTCGTTGTGGGTTTGTACAAACAGATCACCTTCTTCATTTGTCGACACTCCTTGTCAAACCACGGCTTGTGTCTCTGCAGTCTCACATTCTTTGGTTTTGCAGCCGTGTGGATAGATCGCTTAATCGTTTTTTCAATATAGTTTATATCATCTGTGCCGTAGGCCATTTGTAGTGCTTGTTCCAGTATATGGACATCCAATGAGCGAGATGGTCGACTGATTATAGGTGTCGCCATTTCTTGTCTTCGGTGTAACTTGAACTCCACTTGACAGTGCTTGCGGTGTGCCGAATGTACTTGCACAGATCGCGTTTGAGATTTTAGCATGACGTATGAACCAACTGACATTACGCGCCCGAACTTATTATTAGCTACCCCTAAAAATTATTGCCACCTGTCACACGTCAGACATGACAATTTTGTAAAACTCAGGTAGACACATTATTGTTTATAATTAGAAAACTCGCACCATTTGTTTTTCTCGTTTTTTTGTAAATGTTCGTGTACGGTTTTTCATGTCATGTATGATTTTTAATCCACTCCGGCATTTACCTTGTCTAAATTGGAAACCATGCAAATCAATTTAAGAGTGGCCGGGTTGGGTCTCAAACCCAGGCCTCCCGAATGCAAGGCAAAGGCTTGGCCAGTAAGCCGTATTGCTCGGTTAGAAGCGTTAGATACGTTGACTGCGCTTAATCCCCACTATTATTACAACGTGGGAACTGTTTTCGTCATTCGGTATGACAACGCCATTAATAGGGTATAGACAAAAACTAACTAGTCACTCGCTACGTGTGCCGTGTGGTACTCATTCATTGACGCGGCCCCTACCAGGCCCAGTTGAAAGAAAAACACACTACTTTTTATTCACCCGCGGTCGTCGCAGTAGTAGCAGCGGCGGGTTGTAAAGAGCGCGATACTTCTAACGGGCTAAATGTGAATTGTCTTTGAGGTCCGAGACGTCCGACGCGTCCAAAGCGAGCGAGCAAGCTACAACGACCGGTTTTCATTGCCTACCGAACTGCAGAACTGCGGGCGGGCACAACGGGCACGATACACAGCACGCAGATTTGGCAAGCTACTAACGACGAGCCCGCCCGAAGAGCACCTACGCCGCCGGTGGCTTTACTTCACTGCGAGAGTTATCTATTCCCTCAGGGGGCGATGACAAAGCCCGCGCTCTGTGTGGATCTGTGAGCGCGGTGCGCGGAGTGCACGTATGTGTGCGTGTCCTGCGTGTGTCCTATGTGTGTCCTTGTTCAGCCCTCAGGCTTGGCAGTTGGCGGAGGCGGCATAAGCATGAGAGAGCCCCTGCATCGCGGGCGCGGCGGTCGGCCTGCCGAATTGAGGGTCACGAACACCTGGCCACTTCCCGGTGTTTCCAGCAGCAGCAGTAGCAGCAGCCACTACCACCACCGCCAGCACCAACAATGCTGTGAGAGGCTCACTCGGCTGTGCCTCAACCAAGTTCGTGTCGCCCGACGAAGAGGTGATCCCCAATGGACCTTGGTGCTGCGCGTTGGTGTGCCGCTGTTCGCCTGACCTGATATCGGTCGCCCTGAATCGTCGACCAACCAGTGAGCCAGCCCAACAACAACAAGAAACAAGGAACGACTCTGACGACAACGGAGACGACTCTTCTTTCCGTTGTGCAGGGATCCTCCCTCCCCTTTTCCCCTCCTCTCCTCCTCCCCCTTCACCGCGTAATACATGAGTCGAAAGCCGGCTGGCTGCTCGAACGTCAGCCATATTCGAGACTCTTGGAGGTCCGTCCGTTCTCCGTGTTTATATATGCATGCATTCAGCTGCTCATCCATGCATGTGTTTGCCTAGAGCCAAAACGCATGGCGGCGTTTCGCGCTGTCGTCCACCGTGACATTTCGTATGATATTCATATACATATACAGCTCGTCCTCGTCGCCGCCCTCGTCGTCGAGGGCATCCAGACGAGAGGGCATCCCGTCCTTGCTATTTCCCTATCCGTCGACGTTGTTCCCTACGGACCGGCGTATTTTTCCTATCTTTCTTTCCTTGCTTCGCGGGAGTAGTGTAGTGCGGGGCAGGCACGTCGTGCAGGTCGTCAACCCGACTTTTCCATCCGATCAGAAAATGGGCCTTTCCAAAAACAACCTTCTCAATAACAATCGATTTCGTCGAATTGACGCCCTCACGATGCTTGGCCTACCGGACGACAGTATGAGCTATATATACTTTGCTTTATCTGCAGTTTCACGATTGCTGTAGATTAACTTCGTAACTTTGTCCTCTTCATACAGTAGCCCGGTCTCTTGTGACGTCTCCTCTGTAGGCCAACATAGTATTTGTGCAGAACGCTTAACCCTCAATAAATAATACCATGTTAGCATAGCGTCTTGGCTGGAATTTAGCCAGAAAGCGTTTGGCTTCCCCACTTGGCAAGGGATCATTATGCACATCACTAGTAAGTGTTTTAAAAATGCCTCCCTAACTGGACGTTAAACTAAAATGTATACATATGGACGAGCCACAACCTGTTGTCCTTATTGGCGACCTTAATCTACTCGTCTTTAATTGAACTGATTTCATATGTTCCAAGGCACGGGTTGGTCTCTCCAGGAAGAAGATTTTCCGTGACTCTTTTGCTACACAACGATGTCGAGCAATTTTGGTCATGGATTGGTAAGGGACGTATTTGAAGCGTCTTTTAAGCAATAGAAGCCAGACTTCTGAAGGGGTTCCTGCACTTTTCTTTAAAGAGCCGCTCAGTCTGATTTATCAACTATTTCTGATTGATGGCGTTGAACCGGATTTGTACAAACAAGCTAAAATAGCCTCTGGGTGTCCGACTTCTTTAGACTACGCACTTTTAGGGTGAAGGTAAGGATGCTTTTCGTCTGAGGTGCAAGTGCTCTCAGGATGTCTACAAAGCCCCGTTCCTGGCAGTCTACGTTCGCGCTATATATGGACTCAGTAAAGCGTATTTTCACGACGAATGTACGTTTTGAGATCTATGCTAACGAACTTAAGATATACGCACCTGTTAGGACTGCAGAAGAACACAAGATTCTTTAATGTATCGCTGCAGACTTCATTGGGTGAACGGCTAAATGGGATTAACCATATCTCTTCACAAATGTCGCGTTTTCCATCTGGGACAGGGGAATTCAGAACTTCCCTACCACATCGGATGAGTGCAGCTTGCTGTGAAGACTACGATAAAGGATCTCGGCGTGTATATTTTGTCTTCTCTTGACTTTCAAGACCATGTACCCGAGATTCTTAAGAAGTCGTCTATGCTGACAAGCTGGATCCTTCGGGCTATTGCACTATTAAAACCACGGCCGTACATAAAGTTATACAACGGACTGGTGCGACCATTTACGGATCACAGCCCTGGCCGCCGCTCTACAGCCGGGATATGGAGCGCTAACAAAATGCCCAGGATCGCTATATCTAGAGAATCCGACTTCGGATTCTCTAGATACAGGATCAACTGTCACCCTGCCATCTGTTTATGATCAACTACGTGAGGTGAATCTCAAATTCTGCCAAGACCTGAAAAAACACCCGGACCGTTTCGAGACGCTATTCGACATTCACAAAACGAATTCTCGTTTAGATGCATTAGCGAAGACCAGGGCTGTCACTAACTTGGCCAAAATATTCAATATCTACCCATGGCGGATCGTGTGCTCCCTCAATACCTTACACGTGCAGTGATCTGTATATATGAAACATGCTTTTATGCCATACTAAATTATGAGAGTGCCCAGTCAACCCAAAATAGAGTATTTAAATCTTGTCAAACATTACAAATAACGGTAGTTTCATGCATTCAGACATTCAATTACGTTGACGGAGGATGCAGTCAACGAATTCGGTTCAGTCGCAAGTCGTGCAGTGCGAGTACATTCAACATTACCGCACAAAGAGAAAAAGAAGAAGAGGTTGCTTACACACTTTTTGCGTGTTTTGTGGAAGCATTCTTGTTTGCCGATTTTTCATCATCATTTCTCATTTATTGACCAAAAAGGTATATTACATGTCATATGATTTAAAAACAATGGTTAAAAACAATGGTTAATTAGTTACTTTCCCTTGCCAACCGTCGTAGGCTATCCAAGCTCTGGCACCCCTCGAAATGATATCGGGGGCAATGCTGAAGGCAATGTCTACATATACAGGTTGCTTGCGGCTCGTGAAAGTCTCTTTGCGAACAAAGCTGGTGATGGAAGCCATGCACAGCGTATCGAGTGATGACATGTCGGAGGTTCTGCAGGGGTTCCTTCCAAGCAGAGGATGTCATGGCTCGAGTTCGGTAGAAATCCGTGGGGATTTCGCGCATCTTCTCTGCGAAGGTAGTCCTGAACGATTGAAGAGCAGGTGTGGGCCGGAGCTGGAAGCGTGGCACGAGGTCCTCTAGGTATGGTCCTGTCCCGGCCAACGCATACACCAGTCGGTTCTGGGCGTTCCGCGGTAAGCCCAAGACTCTCTTCAAGAACGTTGCTTTGACCTTGTCCAGTTGGTCCAGCTGATGTGCCGACAGGTGCTCCCAGATGACATCGATTCCATAGGAGGCAACCGAAGATACCTTGAGGTGGAAGAGTTGAAGGGCGGTCGACAGTGAGAGCTTCTGTGGCTCGCCGATCGTCGCCATGGCCACGACGCTCTTTGACACGCGCTCGGTGATATGCTTGCTAAAGCACTCACCCCTGCTGGAGAAGATCACCCCCAGGTAGGTGAAGTTGCTCACATACTCAATGGGCGAGTTGCGTAGTCGAAGACGATCGTGAGAGGCGAGGGCGCCTCCTGCCCTGAACTTGACAGCCTTGGTCTTCGACGCGTTCACACACATGCCGTTGTTGTCGCAGTACTTCTCCAGCACCCTGATGGAAGCCTGGAGGTCCCGCCTGATGCGACTAAACATGACGATGTCGTCCGCATATAGAAGAATGCCCACCATGGGATACAGCTCCTTGACAAGGGCGGGCAGGTCGCTTAGGAGAACAGCAAAGAGCAGGGGACTCAGGTTGTCCCCCTGGGGGTACCCCGTGGTCTGGAGGAATGGCGGATGCTCACAGACTCCATCATCCAGAGCGATAGAGTTGGGTTGGAGAATCGATGCCAGGAGGGAGAGCAGTGGTCGGCTGATGCCGAAGCGGGCGAGTTTCTCCAACACGGTGTCCCTAGGTGCCACGTCAAACGCGGACTTTAGGTCCACGAAGACGGCGTGCAGTGGCCGCCGCTTTTTCTGCAACGATGAAGTTATCTCATCTAGAAGTTCGCCGCATGCTGTGGATGTTGACTTGTGCCGTCTGAAGCCGTGTTGTTCTTGTGGGAGCGCCCCTCTGACTTCCAGGTACGAGGACAGTCGCCTGTACAGCAAAGACGACAACAGCTTGTACACACAGCTTTTCTTTGCTATCCCTCTCCATGATGACTCAAGGAGAAGGTCGCCTTTACCCTTGGGGATCACCTTCAAAATGCACTCCCTCCATGTTTCAGGAATGCGTCCTTGGGATAGGCATTTGTTGACGAGGGTTGTCCAGAGGGGGACCAGCGAGGTGGCCACCTTTAGGTGCTCGTTTCTCACGCGGTCAGCGCCAAACGCCTTGTTGTTCTTGAGATGCTGAATGGAGCTGGAGACCTCGTCCTCAGAGAACGATGACTCAAGAGACTCTTGTTCCCAGGCGGTTGCGGGAAGAGTTGTAGCGGGGATGGAGACCGGGATGGTGGAAGCACTCGTGAACATACGCTCGAAGTAGGATCGAAGTTTCACGGGCGCGATGGGACAGCTCGTGAACTTGAACGGCCCCTTCAGGTAGGAATACGGAGTCTCCTGTGCCTGTAGGACCAGTCGTTGCTCCTGTAGTTCGGCGAAGGCCACCTTCTTTATCTGCAGCAGGAGACGGTAGTCTCGCCGAAACGCGCTGTAGGCGTTCTTCATCACGTTGCATGCTCTAGACGCCATCAGAAGCTGCATTAGGTAATGCCTTGCTTGATAGCAGTCTCTGTCAAACCAGGGCGGTGATTTGCGCGAACAGACTCCATGGGGAAGAGCTGCATCGATTATGAGGCTGGTAAGAATGGCGGAGAGAGCGTCCACATCGAGGTCCACTAGAACTGCAGGATCGAACCGCAAAAGTTTTTCCCGGAGTAGCCCGATGTTGATGGCCTTAGACACGCCCTGTCTCCTGGCGCCCAGAGCGTCGGGATTGACAGCCAGAGCGACTGCGACGGGAATGTGTTTCCTGAGTCCCATCATAGCCGAGCCCGTTGGCCAACCTCTGAAGACGATATCAGAGCTGGCACCCCTGAATGCGAAGATATCAATGGTGGAGCTGCCTGGTCGCCGTGGGTTATCTTGGGGGCCTCGGGAGTCGGAGTAGTAGTAGGTGGGAAGGGACCGGTCTGAGCAAATCCAGAGCCCATACTCTTGGAGAGCCGCCAACACTGCCTCCGTACGAGAAGAGAGTAAAGGCTCGTCAAGCCTGCAGTTGAGGTCGCCGGCGAGGAGCACCGGGCGGTCGTCGGGGACGCAGGCTAACCCTCGGCTGATCTTGTCCAGCAGATCCAGCGTGGTGTCGCCGCCACCACTGCTGTACATTCCCACGAAGGCGAAGTCGGGAGTGGAAAGTACCAAAGTATTGTCTTTTGCTAGTAGAATTTCTGACTTACTAAGTCTGGGGCCGATCAGGAGTGAAACTCCTCCTATTGGCCGACCACGGGAGGGCTTCGCTGCGAGACAGTGATGAGTATAGAAACCTTCAACATCGAAACGTTTCGTGGCGAAAGTTTCGGTAAGAAGGATCAAGTCGAACACAGCCAGATCAGCTGCGGGAATGCAGCTCATCACTGAAGCGAAACCCTCGCTATTCCACTGACAACAGTTTAGTGGGGGCGACGGGGGCCGCTCCCGAAGCGACGTCCCGTTCTCCCTTTGACATTGAAGCCCTGTTTCTGGCGCCTGCCGAGGCTCTGGTCTCCCGCGGGTTGGCGTTGGTGCTGCGCCTTGATCTCCTGGAACTCTTTCAACGCCTGGGCCATGAAGTGACACAGTCGCGGAAGTTCCGGAGGGACTTGGGAGGCCGTGTCCATATTGCCGGGCTTCTCTCCCTTCTTGTCCTTCTTCGGTGCGCCCTTCACAGCCTGTGGTGGCGTCTTCTTGGGAAGGCGTTCCCCCAAAAAAGTGGCCATGTTGCGAGCTGCCTCGTTTGCCACGGTGGCAGCCAGCTCGTCGTCGTACACCATCGCCGCTCTGATCAGCATGGGTTGCTGGATCCTGGTCAGCGGCTGGAAGGTCATCGGCCCTGACTCAGCCAGGATTTGAAGCGCGTTGTTGGCCGCTTTGCACTCCGGGTGGAGCAGCGGGATGGAGTACACGGTCAGCTGGGATCCTGGGAAGGTCGCCGACAGCCAGGAGACAAAGTCCGCGGTCCCGGAGAGAAGCTCATCCTTCTCGAGCTGCAGGCAGTCTCCTGGTCCAGGGTGGAAGAAGAGCCCGTAGTGCGCGCCGGGGTCCTCCTCCATCTTCCTCCTCGCCTCCTCCAGCATTTGCGGGCCAGTTTTGCCCTGCATGTTTGCCGATTTTTAGGCATTAGCTGGACGGGTGGAAGAGTTGCAGGCGAATTTTCTTAAACTTACTAGTGGTATTATGTTACTGGAACGGCTATTGATTCCATTTCTTGCATCTCTTACTCGCCAATCTTCCGTTTTATATATATATATATATATATACACACACATCACTTTGCGTCACGGCCACCACACAACTGACCGATGTCGTTAGGAATGATGGAGGTGCAGTTCGTGCGGCAAAGCTACAAGGTTGAGTAACAATTGTCCCGTGTTGTTATTGTCGCAAGCGAAATGCGGCGTAGCACGCGAGTGAAGACAGTTACGTAACTTTTGCACAGCAACGCTCTCAGCAGTGGCGGCCTCGACATGTGGCGGCTCCGGTTCCGCCGTCAGGCTTCTTTTCAGGCCGCCGTGTGCTAGATATACCTGACACGCTTTCTTAGGCAACCGCGTTGAACTTAACTGCTGCATTACGCCATTGTCTCTCGCTGACCATAGCGTTGCGTTTGACGGTGTATTTTACTTCCCCTTTACCACACGTGCGCAAAGTACTTATGACTCGTGCAAGCTGGCTACACAGTGGAGGCCAGCCGCATAGGTCGGTGGGCGTCGTTAGTGGCCGTGTTTAGTGCAGTGAGCCGAACTTTTAATTCCTTTAAGAGCATTACGTACGCGGAAGCCCTCTCTGGAGTAGTTAGCCAACAAGCATGCATGTCGCGGGAAAGCGACGGCTATTGTTACGAATCGCGGTTGTTGTCGACGACGTCGTCGTCGAAGCCTTATCTCGGCGGCAATGCATAGCGGTGTATGCGGTACGCTCATGAGCCACGGCCGGCCCTGCTGGCCAAGGGTTTGAGTAAGAAAGACTTCGACGACACTCGCGGTTCTAGCCAACGATAAGCAACTAGTTTACAACATACGAAAAGGGAACGAAGGCAGATGACACCCAAGAAGGCAGTCGTCTACAACTCGGCTTGCCAAACCGCCGGGCGATAGGCTAAATGCGCTCGACGTCTTCAGAGTCACAAGGGTTCTACGCAGTGACACATCTATGCAGTGTCTCCGCTATGTGCGCTAGTATGCGCACGTCTGTTCAAGCCGAGTGTATTTGTTCGTCCGGCCGTTGTATCTAATAAATGTTATGGGCAGTGCTTAAAGGCACGCACTCATCTCACGTACACAGAAACTCACACTGCGCGCAAGTGTTCGAACGCATATCGGTTTACCTTGGGCCGGCCTTGAGCGACAAAACCTTGACGACAAACAAACATTTGCATTGGTTCTCCATCTCACATGCTCGGCATAAACCGATGTCCTGACGACATATTGGGGCAGCTCGAAGAACCCACCTTAAGTTTACGGATTGAGTAAAGTTTTCGGGCTGACCCTCAGCCAAGATTTAACGTCCACGGAACTGTGTTTCACATTGCTTCATAGAAGGTGGACCCCCATAGATACAAATGTGCAACGGTGGGGCTCAAACCCCCGGACCGATCTAGTGTCTCCTCCGGTTGCAAGGCGCAGACTTAAGCCACCACACCACCGGGCTCGACTTACAGGTTGAATCCCGTTTTACAAATTATACAGGGTGTTTCAGGAATATTTGAAGCGCGAATTATGGAATTGTAGAACTCGTTAAAACAGATTTTTTTTCCAATAGAACATAGTCTCTGAGAAATCTTGTTTCGGAGTGAGAGTGATGTCACTACAATTTGTGACACTGGTGTTTTTGCCCGACATAGGAGCACAAACTGTGCAATGGCAAGGCAACTAGTCCTTCTATACAGAAACTAAGCACACCGTCGTATTCGCGAGAAAATTCTGCTTTTTCTGAAGAACATATGAGGCCGGTCGAAAGATGCGGCATGGTCGCTTAAAAGAGAATTCGCAAGAAATGAAATTCTTTATTAGCTTTCACGCCAAATACCTCAAAATCATTACCCTACGATCACTCAGCGCTCAAAACTAACAGATTCGGGCAAACTAACACATTCATGGCGACATTTTGGTACCAAATATATGTCAATGCGAGCTGTGGTTGCGGAGTAACCACAATTTTTCGGAGGGCATGTCCAAATTAAGTGAATGTAAAATGACTGGGTGGCGACGTTCACTACCGCCGACGTGTCGCGCGACAGCCGCGGCGCGTCATTTTTTATGCACTTAATCTCGACATGTTCGCCGAAAATCGTCATCACTCCGCAACCGCAGCTCGCATTGACATAGATTTGGTACCAAAATAATCGCCATGAAATCGCGCGTTTGCCTGAATGTGTTAGTTTTGAGCGCTGAGTAGTCGTAGGGTAATAATTTTAAAATATTTGGCGTGAAAGCTAATAAACTACTTCATTTTTGGCGAATTCTCTTCTAAGCGACCATGTCGCATCTTCTGTGCGGCCTTATATGCTCTTCAGAAGAAACAAAATTTTCTTACAAACACGACGGTGTGCTTAGTTTCTGTATAGAAGAACCAGTTGCCTTGCCATTGCACATTTTGTGCTCCTATGTCGAGCAAAAACACCAGTGTCACAAATTGTAGTAATTTCACTCTCACTCCGAAACAAGACTTCTCAGAGATTATGTTCCACGGCAAAAAACATCTTTTTATCGAGCTCTACAATTCCACATATTGCGCTTAAAATATTCCTGAAACACCCTGTATATATATATATATATATATATATATATATATATATATATATATATATATATATTTATATATATATATATATATAAAGAGTTAATTACCTGCCTTATTAAAGGAGGAAGGTGTGCGCGATATCCTCAAGGACGTGTTTCTATCGTGGCACAACGCGCTCCGATATTTGCTGCAGAATATTGCCCTGTACGACGAAGAGCTACAATACTACGTTCGAGTTCAAACCGCCGAAGGACGTAAGCAACACCATGGACATATGGATCCTGTCGTATTGGAACAGCCTAGTTAGCTTCGTTAAGCAGTAGATGAAAGCGTACCGCCTGTACACGGTTGTGCCGCGTCTACTCAAGTACATCGACAATCTGACTCATTGGTACGTGCGAATGAACCGCAAACGCCTCAAGGGCGACGGGGGCAAGGCAGATTGTTTGCAAAGATTACAAACGCTGTTCTCGGTACTGTTCGTACTCAATTACCTGCCTTATGCTGTTGTCGGACTATCGTCTCGGCCGTGTCGCCGTGTATATATATATATATATATTCTGGTGATTAAGCTTTGGCGAGGGGGCTGCAATTATGCAACGACGCAACCACGACAAGTGAAGTGTGTGAATGGTAGTCGTCAGCCGCAGATCCACTCTCACAATTATGACGAGGGGCAACTAAACAACAAAAAGCTGGGATGAACAATAGAGGTAGCGGTTACACGGTTCGTGCGCTCGTCGTCCGCCGTCGACAGAACGAAGCTGAATGAGCGGCAAAAACGTCAAACGATTTGGTTTGTGACTGCTTACGAGTCAAGGGATTGTAGTCGTAGTCGCGCAATGCCGCCATCTTGCTTTCAGCAATAGGCCCATGTGGTTGCCGCCGCCGCCATTCATGGCAAAGGCCAAAAGAAGACCAAGTAGTATAAGTCGTACCGAGATGGTGGAACAGCGGTATCGAGCCCGCCGAATGAACTACAGAGGACAGAGAACATACGAGAAGGCCGGCGACCCACCGACCGACCGACCGAGACACCAACGGCAGCAAGACGTCGCCATGACGTACGCGACGGGTCAGGAAAAGAAGCTTCCTTCTTTATCCTGGGTAGGTGGGGGTGCGGCGGTGCTGGTGGCGGTCTTGGTGGGGGTGATGGCAAACGGCTCCACGAGTGCGAGGGCAGGCCACGAAAGACCTGCCAACAACACAGACGCGCTCCGACGACTTCTCCTCTGTGAAATATTTATGGAATGCGGCTCATCGTGCTCCTATCGCTTGTGCGATGATATATATATATATATATATATATATATGTATGCTCTCTCGTTTATCTCTCTCTCTAATATGTATATATACAATTTTTCTCTTCAATTATATACATTTGGTTTCTATTCGACTAGCAGATTACCCGTAGAAGGGAACAGTACCGCCCTAATTGTCATAGGACCCGGCAACCTTTGAGACAAATGTAACGGACTATATATATATATATATATATGCCGCATTTATAGACGATGCTAACAATTTTTCTCAACGGCATACATTGATGAGAGCTTAAAATTGCAAAATAGTACGGCTCTGTACTTTCAACAGAGTCGTTTTCCAAGGCAGTGACTCAAGGCAGGCAAGAAAACAATTTTTCTTAATAAAAGGACAAGGCGGAAACGTCTTGTTTAGGAGTGAGGAATTAATTTATGAAAGTAGTTAATTCAATTGTGAGGCATAACAGTTTATGATAAGTTAGTCATGCGCTGCTCGATTCCTTCAATTCATGGCGCCAATTATACAAGCGACGTTAGAGGCGAGCAAAGCATGATGACTAGCCATCTAGTGCACAGAAACACCTCGTGCTTAAGTGTGGCATCCGACCTCAAAGTGGCGTTGCACCCGGGTTATCTTTTTTAGCTGGCCGGGGTCGTGGCCTTAGGCATCGTTGTCATAATCGGTAAGGCAATTGGCTTTCGATCTACATCGCACTTTCGGGCTACATGCATTATGAGGCGGCTCTAAACATACTTGTGGACAACTTCACTTCGCACTGCTGAAGAGGCGGCCAAACGTAAGCATAATACTGCATGCCTGGTACTACAATTATTTGTACAATTATTATGTCAAGCTCGAGGTAGAGCGTTACTTGACCTAAGCTGACTAACGGAACTGGAAACTCTCCATAGTTAGACGCATTAAATTAAACGTTTTCATTCAAATTGACGCTAATTGTGGTATTGATGTAGTAATTTAGTTACAACTACCACATCAAGATACAGAATCAATTATTTTGGACACCCGCATATAAGATATATACAAATATCGGAAATAACTAATGTCGCTTGGCTTAAATTCTGCCCAAATAAAAGCAAGTATTTAAACGACATTTTTTTCGCGAGCAGCGCTGATTTGTAACCGCCGTTTGCTTGAATCACCGCTTCAACTCGAGACCTAAGCTGCTTACAGACATCTTGCCATATCTGCCTATCAGGCTTGCAAATGCCTGCTAAATGAAGACAGTAAGTGAGCCTGTATCGTTATTTCAGCTTTGTTAGACATTCGCTCAATATCGCCTCACACGTAGTACTCTAACGTACAAATCTGGATTGCTGAGCGGCCATGAATTATTGCCTAATGCAAAACATATTCATATACTCTGCCAGGTACCCTTTCACTAAATGGCTGGTGTAAGGAGACGCGTCATTCTGCTAAGACACGTACTGCAACCCATCAAACACAAAGTTTATCCACCGTTCCACCACAGTTTACAGAACATGCAAATCAATTTCTCATGTCACTGTTTGGCGTTTCTGAAGAAAGTATTCCATTCCACAACAGGGACATCTTCCGAATCGTCAACGGTCATTTTCTCGCTTGAATTTTGCGTTTACGGTGCATATCTTCTCGTTAGAGAAGAATCGAAGAACACGGCCTGCTGATTCGGCGTTTTTGAGGGAACCTATTAGGCACCTGACCAGGTATCAGTCTTGGTCAGCCCAGGTATCAGCAAGACTGATACCTGGGCTGACCAAGACTGATCCTTGTGAACAATTCGATTAATACTAAACTTAGCCGCAGTCTTGTGAACTGTCGCTCGCTGTCGGAGAAAAAAACGTACCTTATAGTCGTTAGTAATCGACCCGGCAGCGCAAGGAGCGCGTACAATACTCTCCGTTTGGCTGAAACACCTTAGAAGACGTACTACGACATCGGGGCGTCCAGCGGACGATAGGTAGCTAGGTGGCGAAACATTTTCGGTGTCTTGTTTCGTTCGCGGTAAAGATCACATTTCTCTCTGCCTCGATATTGGAGCTCCTCAGATGCTGCAACGAGCACACAGCGCACAGGCGCTCGGGGCAGCGCTTCTCCAAAGCTTTCATTTCATGTCATGGCTGAGAGAAACATTGGTAGCTAGATGACGCTGTCGCCTGACAAGCTTTCGCCGTCCTGCTGCTGCTCCAGCAGTCCTTGCAAAAGCCTTGCAAAAGCCTTGCAAGTGTTTGTTCGCGGCGCGTACGAGTGCGAGCCACAGCGAATAAAGCCAAGCCGCTGGTAGTGGGTGTTACCTGTCTACTTTGTGGCGGAGCGAAGCGAGACGAACAAAACTAAAAGCTGCTGTATAGGAGGGGAATTGCGGTGTTCAAATACGAGAGACTTCGGATTGGCGGACAGTGGACAGACCGACCAGGCGGGACAGAGCGGGGATGAGGACCAGGTGAAAGAGGAGAGGTGAGAGAGCAAAAGGGCTCGAACTCGACCGGGACCTGTGGAGATAAAGCGAGCAAGGCGGATGAGTTGAGTGGGCGCCGAGCAGAGAGCATCTCGAAGCCAACAGAAGGAAAAGGCCTGTGTCTGAATTCCGATACGGCTAGCAAGGAGCCACCTCTGCGATCCAAGCCGACTGTGACTGTGTGTGGTCGATGTGGGCGCGTCAGACAGTGGTCGAAATCAGGATATGGAGGGCAGACGGGCGGGCAGTTGTTGGGCAAAGTTGTGAGAATTGAGCCACTATGAGCCGGAGAAAAGTCGAAGGACCGATCCGAAGCGCACCACCGCCAGTGCAGGGGCTGGAACGGCTTTTCTTCTACCGGGAGTAAAAAGGCCTCTTTGTTTGTATCGTCTGCTTGCAGATAGGCACTGCCCACCTTTTTTCCTCGCAGCGAACCGTCTGTGTGCCAAAACCTGTCTGCTCCGCATTCCGCTGCCGCCGCCACGCGACCGTTCTCGGCACTAGCTTGCAGGTGTATAGGCTAAATACACGGACGCATAAACAAGTAGTCTGGCAGCGTTTTCGACAGGTGACAGTACTGAGGGTGGAAGCAGGAGCTGTTGCTGTTGTTCTAACAGCAGTGCTGATTTGCCACTGCAGTAGGTTAGTGTTGACAGACAAAATGTTGGCTGCATTCGGTGCTGGCTCCTTGGAAGGCTTGGAACGCACTGCCGCTGAGACGTCCTTGAGTCGGTAGTGGCAACTGGCAGCTTCTGTGTGTATCAATTGATGTACGCGAGGTAGAGCTATGTGTTCGTTTCTGTCTATGTATGTATCTATCTATGAATCGATCCAATGCAGTCCCTTTCTGCATTAATCCAAGTTTAACGTCGTAGCGATACCTTTCGACATCCGAACACTTGGAAATACCGGCGCAAAGTGCTGCTGCTGAGTCTCGTCATCGCCTGGGGAACACGCCTTTATCTTGGAAGCAACGCTTTATCTTTGAGGTCCCGTCGACGCTCAACATCACTGCTACCAGTTGCCTTGTAGCACGGCATAATGGAGACTTCGACATCTTTGGGTAGCCAAATGTCAAACACTACTAATACCACTAGAACTGTTACAATCATTGCGACTAGGGCAACCTCGGCCTCAGCAGCAAGAAAACTCAAATTTCCTGGTGCGGTTCTAAATTTGCAACTGCCGACCCGCCCCTTAAGCTTCTTTTCTGTTCCCATCGTTTGATGTCTTGGAGTGAAACTTGAGGTCGGCTTTAAGTGCAAATAGTCAAGTCAAACCATGCAAAGAATTTCAATGCGACTGCCTTCTTGGTCCTGCATTCAAGACAAATTGCTTATATATGTATGAATGTATGTATATACATGGTGTTCAAAACGTATCGCGACTTTTGTGTTTTTTCAAAAATTATTCATTTATTCATGAATATCTATTTTGTCCCCTTCAAAGTAATCCCCATGAGATATTATACACTTGTGCCAACGGTTTTTCCAATCTTCGAAGCACTTCAAAAAACCATTTTTTTATCTTGTTCAGCTCCTCCTTCGATGCCGTCTTTATCTCGTCAAGCGTAGCGTAACGTCGTCCTTTCATGGGCCTCTTCAGTTTAGGGAACAAGAAAAAGTCACAGGGGGCCAGATCTGGGGAATACGGTGGCTGCGGCATCATTAGTGTGTTGTTTTTGGCCAAAAACTCGCGCACAAGCAACGATGTGTGAGCAGGGGCGTTATCGTGGTGCAAAAGCAAATTTTTGTTCTTCCACAAATCCGGGCGTTTCTGGCGGATTGCTTCGCGCAAATTGCGCATAACTTGCAGGTAATATTCCTTATTGACCGTTCTACCCTGTGGCAAGAACTCATGATGCACCACGCCCCTGCAATCGAAGAAAACTGTCAGCAAAACTTTCACATTCGACCGAACTTGGCGCGCTTTTTTCGGTCTTGGTTCGTGCGGCAGCTTCCATTGAGATGATTGAGCTTTGGTTTCCACGTCATAACCATAAACCCACGATTCGTCACCAGTTATGACCCTCTGGAGCAAATTTGGGTCGTCGCGGACAGAGTCCAACATCTCATTAGCAATGTTCATGCGATGCTGTTTTTGGTCGCAATTGAGCAATTTTGGTACAAATTTCGCGGCGACCCGTCTCATGCCCAAATCATTGATAAAAATCGAATGGCACGAGCCAATCGATATGTTTAGGTCCTCAGCAACTTCTCTAACGGTGATTCGACGATTGCCCAATACCATTTTCTCCACTTCATTAATTTTTTCGTCTGTTGTTGAAGTGCTCGGGCGTCCGGCACGCTCTTCGTCGTTCACATCTTCTCGGCCTTCTGAGAACATTTTGTACCACCGATAAACGTTGCTTCGGTCCAAGGTAGCTTCTCCGTATGCCACAGTCAACATTCGGAATGCATCCGCGCACTTAATTTCGTTTTTCACACAAAATTTGATACAGGTTCTTTGATCCATTTTTTTGAATAGGTAAAAATCGAAGACGATCCAAAACACGTGCAAGCAAAGCAGCTGTCAACAATTAAGTGAACATTCAAAATGGCCGAGCTTGTCGGCATAAGTGAGAGACATGAGTACCAACATAACGCCACAAAAAATCGAAATTCGAATATACGTAATCCGCGAAAATTTCGATACGTTTTGAACACACCGTGTATATATATATATATATATATATATATATATTAATTATAATTGTAAGATTTAGATGTGTATGTATGTAAATACGAAACAGAAACAAAAGAAACTATACAGGACAGTAAAGGGCAAACCCTAACAACCGAACTACGTTGAAAGGACAGTCAGAGAAGTTCTATTAGACAACCGTAAGCAAATTGTATGTCATCAGCAAGCAAATTTTCAGCATCAATGGTAGTGGCTGTAAGAACCATAGTGATAGCCCAGTAGGACTTATGTAAAAACTAGCTGCATACTCGGTGCATAGTTGTAGGGTCAGAGACCAGTCGCTGTTGTTGTCGCTGTCAGATCTCATACGCGGGTAGGCACATCAATTGGCATCTGAGGCACGGACATCGTTCGACCTCAACCGTGTACCGCCACCAATTGGCAGTAACAACATCGTCTATATATATATATATATACGTTACGGCATACACTGAAAGGCCCCTTTTGTTTGGTCCACATATTGATGCAGATCGCTTCTGTCATGCAAGTGTCGCGTGGTGAGACGAAATCATGATCACTGATTGGCAAATCCGACAGGCTTGGGTGACGACGAACCCCGACAACTTGATTGTCAAAACTGTCGCCAAGTTTATGATGATCATTCGTAGTGATTGCATTCAGGCATTTGATTATCACCGCCGAATTACCGCGTCACGGATTCTGGCGATTGAAGTTGCGCACCAAATAATGATCCTGTGCTGGTGCTTCGAGGTGTGCCAATGCGCTCGACCCATGGATCACAACCATGGCAATGCTTATCCATAGAGGGATAAGGATAACTTTTCACCCATTAAAGAGGCTTGTTACGGTTCCATCTGCGCTCACTTGGAATTGGCAACAATCAGATTAGTTTATTTATAATCTAGCTAGGTTCAGTGGGGATGGTGACCTTCACGACGAACTAGCAAACCGACAGTTTCACTGGCCTTCCGCACGTTCACAGGAGTGCGCCGCGTTTACAAGTCCACTTACGTATCCTCAAAAAGGCTGCCCATCTAAAAATCGTAAATACGATTTTTGCTCTTAGACAGATAAAACAAAAAGGGGACGTGACGCAAAATATTTGTTTTAATGCTCGAAAGGTCAGCATCACACGCCGATCGATGATGACCTGCTTAAATGTTCCTGCCACATTGGGTTATAATACTTAACTATTTTTAATATCTCATGTTACCAATCAGAGATAATAAAGATAGCACATATTGTCAAGCTCACTCTTTTGTGCGTATTTGCTTACAAATATTCGTAAAGCGTTTCGTACTAACCAAGAAAAAATAAATATAAATAATTAATCTAGATACATGATAGATGTTCAAAAGTACAGGTTGTTTACGCTAAACGACAGCGCTATGATTTCTTAAAGGCGCATGCTATAAAATATTTGTGCATGTATGCCACTTCTTAAACTATGAGCATAACTGGTAGAGAATACATCTTGTGGCAGATGAGCTGTTTTACTTTCATTACTGAGATAAACTACACCGTCGCGTTTAGCCACAGATAGCTCTTCTTTTGTGATTATATATATATATACACCAGATGTCTGCTTTAAAGCTAGTTAAGCTTGATGATTCTCTGGTGGCGCAAAGCGCGCCATGCTATCCTAGCTACAACCACTGACTATGAACGTCCTGCAACGCTCCCTGCCAAATCTCTCATAGCAGAGAGATTTAGCACATAATAGAGGACCTGCAAGCGGCTGTAACGTCAAGCCAACGCGTACGACCTCGGGGGCCGAGGCCTTCTTACTCCTTGTGTCTCACGTCAACTGTCGAAGTATGCTCAGCTGAGCGTAAAGCAATCACGTATCCCCCAGGCCAACAATTACTTTTGAAGCTGCGTAAGTTGCCCGCTACTGCCGTCTCAGGTTTTACTCAGCGGCGACAACATACTTCCAGGCAACAATAAGAACACATACTAAATTTTAATATACTACTATATAAATGTACATGTATGTATATATATATATATATATATATACATGTATACATATAGATATACATATATATATATATATATATATATATATATATATATATAATTGCGGGAGGAATTAAAGCAATGAGAAAAGGGATCCACCAAGCTACATGCAAGTCAATATTGCAGCAAATAAAGGAGAAAAAGAAAATTTTAAAAAGTACAAAGAATCCGCAAGCTACAATAATGTACGATCAACTTCGAGTATCGCTACTCACAGACACCGTTAAAATACTTTAATCTTGGCGGTCACTGTTCAAACACATTCTTTGATGCTGCTGCATCGGAATGGAAGGTCGGCAACGACAACGGCAATAATCATCTTATTTCATTATCGAGGACCAACTTGAACTATTTTTGCCATGACATAATGATATACTCCGTTTTTCGACTTCCATCTCGGAGCCGAAGTAATAATGAAGCGGGCCAGGGAAGGCGAACGAAGGAGCCCGCTCGCATTCCGCCGAGCTAATTTTGGTTGAATATGAGTTATATCTACGCTTCCAAATCTTTCTTCTGTTTTCTTACGTCAGCACCTTCTCCCTAGCTAGTCGTTCGTCGACCCAACGCTTGTTTTCTGTTTCTCACTTGCCTCGTCTCGAACGTGTAAAGTATGGCACCAGCTGTAGGGCACCAGCCTTTGGCAAATTTGTTTTCATTCCTTTCCTCTTTTTTTTGGGGGGGGGGGGGGTTCTGCCTTATTAGTCGTTCATTCTGTGTGTCGCTACTACGTTACTCGCTATGGGTTCTTCTGTTTGGCTGCTTGTATTGCGGCCGTATGGTTTCGTAAATTATTAGGCGGCAGTTCCCGCCAGGCCTGCCGCAAGTCCTTCCAGAAGCGGCTTATTGATAGAGGAGGACAATTTTCTTTTAACGGTCTTCGCAGCCGCCTGTACGGCGGCCTGTTCACGCATGTTACGCCTTCGTCGATCATCGTGATCATGATTATCGTCAGACTCACCATCATGATCATCATCATCATCATCATCAGTATCGTGGATTGTGATAGTGATAATGTCGCTGCTGAAGGCTGAAGACCGGAACGTTCCGTACCGGGGCGCCGTTGTCTCCCGTTTCTCGTCTGCCGCTTGACCTGGCCGGCTTCTACTACTCACTCACTACGCGAGCCCGAGGGGAACCCCAGCTGCTGTCGCTGCGGTCTGTATCGCTGCTTCCTGCTCAGCTCAGCCCCCAGCCCAACCCGACGCAATACAGACGGGCCACGCGAGCCTGTATCCTGTCCTGTGCGCTGGTCGTCGCGATCATCATCGCCGTCCTGGTTTGCAGGAATAGCGAGCGTGTAATTGACGGGGAGACACGGCCTCTGTCCTGGGCACATCATGGCTGAGCAGATGGACGAGCAATCGAACAGGCAGACAGGCAGGCAGGCAGACGAACAGAAGAACGTAGAACAAATAGCCATGGTTCGCCATGCCGCCGGCGCCGAGCGTACGAGAGCGTCGGCGAGCGTGCGGGCGGGATTTGTGGAAGTTGGTCGACATGAGCGAGTCCCAGGCTAAACGACATAGGACAAACCTGCTCAGTTAGCGGGGCTGTCACCTGGTCAGGCAGCTAGTCAACACGTACCTACCCCCATAGTGCGGTAAATAGTGCTCGTGGCCGACGCCGGACGGAGGCTCTCCTTAATCTATCCGCTTCTCGTCTCATCTACCTCGTACTCCTCCTTCGGCCCTGATTTTCTTTCGGCTGCTGCTGGTAGCACACCCCGACATAATCACTTCTTGCTCATCGCTCAACGTACCTACGCATAGCTATTACTATTAATACGACAACTAGTACTACTACTACTACTACTACTACTACTACTACTACTACTACTACTACGAAGTCTACGAACAACACCCTGCAGTCACTGCTACAATCCTCGTCGTCGAGGTCGTACTCCTCGTCCGTCTCGTCAAATAGCTGTCGCGGCTTTGATCGTCTCCTCACTTCGTCATCGATGACCCGGCAAAATGACAACGCCAGCCATGGCAGCTGAGGGTGACGACGTAGCCCCGACCTCAGCTACAGCCAGCAGCTGACTACAGACAGAGAACCTCGATCTACGGACTTCGAACGATGTCTGGCAAGACGGGCGAAGTTCGTTAAGGCAGGTAGATTATCACGTCATCTTCTATTCTATTATGGTGCACGTACAGAGGTATATAGAAAAAATACAGACTCACATACGGTCCTAGCTACCTGTATCTGGATATATATATATATATATATATATAGCGCACATACATTTGGACGCGTGGTATTATTATTATGACTATTTCTTACTATAATAGCTAATATTTTTTACCATTGAATAATCTTAGAACGTGCCTTTATTTGTGGCTATATCGTCGCTTCGAATACATATACATCGCCCATGTTACATACTGCAAGTAGTACTAAGTAGCTAGGATACGTCGTGGCAATTTATGTATAAATAGAGCGTGCAGGCACCCTCCAAATGTATGTTGTAGCTATACATATTGGCTAACTTCTTTGTGGTCGTGAGCAGGCGCACGACCGCCGGTGTCTGCTCTGTAATCGTCGTTGCGACCTTTATGCATCCGTTTTTTTACGAACCACGCTGATTTCCGTATTTTTGAGAGGTCTAGATGCATTTATGCATTATCAAAGATTTTGCCAGCGATGCAATTTGCGGGCATATATCGAATATATATCGGCCACATAGTAAACTCAGCGGCTCCCCTAGCTACACTTATTTATTGCCAGTCAGAGTCCTCTCTAAGAACTTCTTCTTCTACTCGGGTAGAATGTATGGATTCTTCAGCTAGACTTATTTACAGGATTAGCTGTATGCGTCTATTTTTTTTTATTGGGGTACGCGGTCATACTAAGCGCAAATTAGAGTTACACCTCGGCGATTTCAGGCCACATTTTGTGGGTTAACGCCAGGGTTGCAATGCCTGTGATCGAATTCCGCTAGAGTATAATTATTTTTCGTATTTCTTCATTGTTAAATCGCGTTGAGTCCCGCTGTTATCGTCATTTGCTGTCAGATAAGTCTAACATGAGCACGTTAGGCTTAAGGTAAAGACAAAGTGATCACATTCAGTAGTTCCCTAAAAGCAAACGCTCTAAACAAGTGGGCTTGTGTATGTCTAGAATAACACTGACGTACCCTAAAGAAATGGACTATGCGGCCGTACCGAGGAAAGTTTGATATAGATGATAGAAGTTAAGAGAGGTTTAGGCTAAAGTAAAAACCTTAGCTACAACTTGTGTACGTCTGACGTTTCGATAGCGCTTCAACTAAGATAGAATCTCGCGCTTCGCATTTTTTTCACCCACACTGTGCCGCGCTAAGGCCCAATACGCATTTCTGTTAGAACCGGGCTGGCCACAACATGCTTTCAACCACGGCATTAGACAGGCTCTGTAAGGGTTCAACCAGTTTTGTCAACTCGCACCTGGCAAACCCGCATACAAACATGCTTGTGTAAACATTTTTATAAAATACCTCCATCACAAGTCGCTCCTGTAGCGTTGGCGCTCATTCAGAAGCTCTGAGACGAAGCAATACTTATTATATGCTGAGGCTTTTAAGTTGCCCAAATGAGACTATCCGGCAGCTTTATTAAACAAAAACAACAAACTCCGTCGCGCAAGAGTAAATACATATAAACTTATAAGCTGGAACGGATTATGTGCTTAGCAATCGATACATCGTAAAAAAAGCTGGTGTATTTTTAAACAAAACACGTTTAAAGCGTCTCAACTGAAAGTGGAATTTACGTATTTGTTTCATAGAGCGAATGCCAATGAAGAATACTGAACTACTAAATTAAAGAATATAAAAAAAATTGAAACTTACCATCTGTGCGATTCGTATTTACACAGTGATTGTTTGTATCCGTAGTATTAAGTCAGCACAGTACTAGTTATTCAACAGTACTGCAAAACGTTTAACTAAGATAGAGTTGTTAATAGAAATATGTCCGGTGACAGATAGTAACTACAACTTGGTATGTACTTATTTTGTTTGAAGGGTTGGTAGCTACATAACACGTTTATCTCTACTGCTAGTAAAGACAGACATATGCTAGGAATAAGAATAACGTTAGATGCCAGTGGTTTCGTCCCTGGAGAAGACACAACATGGGTTTTCCATTTCATACTTGTAGACGGTTCAATCGATCCCATGTTTGACGGCCAGCAGCCATATGCAATCTTGTTCCAATAACCACCAGCTAAGCGCTAGATCTGTCTTGCACATCTAATCATCGAAGCAAATAACCAGCCAAACTAAGATTTTCCCTACTAAATAAAACCTCACCTAACTCCCAAACTATTAATGCACAAAGCAGACCGCGTTCGGCAACGCCAACCTGCGGTCTGTGGTCGCAGACTTCCGAAGCTGAACGCTCACGAATATGCCTTTATAGCAGCTCCCACAGCGGCAGCAGCACAGCTTCACCGTTGCCCTATCACCACCGGGGCGGTGGAATCATTTTCCGCTATATCGTGGGAAATGACTTCGCGGCGACGTCTTAAAATCTTTTGTAAAGAATCGGCAGCGTGCGCGGCGGTGTCAGTGTTCAATTGTAGATGTGTCAATTTTTGCCTATTTATAGTTGCAGCTGTCTATAGCTGTTAAGCTGGCGTTTCCTGCTCGTCGTTGCGCTAGTCACGACGAAGTAGCGACGAGGACCTATCTAGGAGAGGCAGTAGTGGGAATCTTAGCCGCTGACGGTGGGTCGCACACCCCACTCAAGCGCACAGAGGCAGTCAGCCTGCGAGCGCTTGAGTGGGGCTTCATGTGATCACCCTTAGTCGGCTTTCAACCAAGCCGTTGCCTCATCGTCGTCATCGTCGGCGTTGTCGTCCACCCCCCGATACAAACCGCTACGCCATACTGGCGGTCATACCAGCAGCCGCCCTCGTTGTCAGCAAACAAGCTCTGGCCTGTTCACTGGCCTGCCCACAGCAGCACGGCGCATATAGCCTCAGATAAACTAAACAAATTACGCTAAACAACCAAAGCGCTCTCTCGGCGATAACTCGCCGCTATGAGCCGCCGTCTGATAACTCGTGGCCGTCGTCGTCGTGGGCGGCAGCGGCTGCGACGGAGGCATCCTCCTTCCGCCCGCATAGAGTAAGATACTGGCAGACAGTGGGGGAAGAAGAACAAGGGTGTAAGATACTGGCAGACAGTGGGGGAAGAAGAACAAGGGTGTAAGATACTGGAGGACAGTAGGGGAAGAGGAAAGCCAGCGAGGGAGCGCGCGAGCGAGAAAGGAAAAGGGAGATACGTTCCAAGAAAGATAGGCAGAAGAACAGAGAGGATGACAGGGCCGAGAGGAGGATGAAGGGGAAAACAGCGTCGACCGTCCGCCGCCACTGCCTCACTCACCGCATGGAGTTCACCAGCTATAGCTAGCAGCGGGGAGAAGGGGGGAAGATCGAGCAGACGAGAGTACATCACCCACCCCCGACATACGGCAGACGCCTCTTCAGTCTGCCGCCGTCATTCCCGCAGCATCATCATCACCAGCCGGAGCAGCAGTACGAGCATCACCACCCTCATCATCATCATCATCATCAGCAAAACGGATGCTGGCGCTACTATCCTGTCAGTAAAGCGCGAACAAAGCTTAAAGCAGACTTTTGGCTTGAAAACTGCGGCGATATCGTTGCAGGCGGAGCATCTCGTGCCCTTCGCGTCTTCTTGGCTGGGGGGAAGGGGGGCTCACTGTACGGCCTATTCGCCCCGTTTTCCTTTCTTTGTCTTCTTTTTCTCGCCTAGCTGTCTCTTATTCCTTGGCAGTAGATGGGTAGATGGTGATTATGGTGATGGTCATGGTGGTGGCAGTAGCGGCGGCGGCGATACAGCAGCCCGAGCGCGCTGGAGAAGGTTTCCCCTCTTTTTCGTCTTCGTGTTTGGCCAGATGACTGCCTGTTCACCGCAGTCCAGAATCCAGGATCAGCACCCACCACCAACAGTAACAACACATCGCAATCCTCCAAAGTCCTCCTCCTATTACGGAGGCCGTGGCGCCACAAGGCTCGGCTCTACACTTCTGCATTCTACCTA
Organism: Dermanyssus gallinae; assembly: GCA_003439945.1. NCBI lineage: Eukaryota > Metazoa > Arthropoda > Arachnida > Mesostigmata > Dermanyssidae > Dermanyssus > Dermanyssus gallinae. The sequence continues at coordinate 863,439 of QVRM01001782.1, read as the reverse complement.
GCAGAAACAGGCGCCGCCGCGTTTACTTGCCTCGTAGCAAGTAAGATGGCCATAAGTCTTCACCGCGAGTGAGTAAGTCCGCTAGTGAGTGAGAGAGTCAGTGAAGGAGGGAGAAAAGTGGGAAGGTCGCAACTGAAAAAAGCGATCACTGGTACTACTACTACTACTACTACTATTTTTGCTTCTGCGTTGGCCGTCCGGCTCATTTCGTCGCTTTCAGCTGGAATAATGCCATAGAACGAGTTCCATAAACAGACAGCAGGGCAGCGGCGCTACCGGAAAAAATAGAAACGAAAATTCGCGCCCCGTGGGGGTTGCGGTGGGGACGGGGTGTAAAACGGGACCAAAGACGCACGAAGCCGCAGAGGCTTACCCCGGACGCAATCGTGTGAGATGAGGCAACGACCACGCTCGCGTCCAGCACGAAACAATATTGGGCGGCGCTCGTCGCTGGCCACCGATCCCCCCTGGGTGTTTGCTGTTGTTGTTGTTGTAAAACAGCGGGCCCGACCGTTTGGTGGCCTTGTGGGGGTGATGGTGGTGTCCTATTTTGGCGGAGGCGCTTAGGACGACGCCGGTCCCCCCCCCCCCCCCCAGCCACGGGCGGTCCATAGTACGTGCACGTGCACAGTAGAAATAGCCTTCTTTAGCCAACACCCACCGCCTGCCCGCCCCGCTCCAACTGGGGCCCCCATCAATTGGGGCTTGCCGCACGAATATGGTAGCAACTGCCGTAAGTCAAACCCACCGAGATATTGCTAGAGCCTTTGCTGCATCCATCTCTACCTCTGCTCGGCTAGCCCGTTCGTCATGTTTGGGCTTCGAACGACCGCACGGCCGAGGAGCGCAGCGGTCGGCCAACTCTGCAAACGAGAAATAGTTGCCTTCACCTTTTGCTAGCGGCCTTCTGGCTAGATGAAATCGGAACGAAGTCCAGACGGTTGGTGCAGGCTCTCGTGTCAACGTTAACTAACAGGGCACAGGGCAGCGGCGGCGGAAGAAAATAGAAGGGAAAACTGTTTGGTCGTTGCAGTCCCGGTATAAACAGGACATTGGCGTAGTGGTCGACTGGGACTAGAAGTATGCACCTCTATCATATATATATATATATATATATATATATATATATATATATAGCAGAGCAATGCAGGGCATAACAGAAAAGATATTCCAACCGGGCCGGGACCAACATGCCGATCCCCATCCTCTTAAGAAATGCGGTTAAGGCACATATTCGCGTAAAGCAGTGTTTTCCAACAACAAGACATGTCAAGATAAGATTTGAATTTCGCCAAATCTGCATTTGGTTCCTATTAAATAATTTCGAAGTAAGCGGAACCTATCACACAGTCTAGCGCAGAAAGATCAAGATTAAAAGGTGGGTGTGGAGAAATCACCGATGAGAAATCCAGCACTCTGCGGCAAGCCTCGACAACTTAATGTGGGTGGCCAGCGTCATGATGAAGTACGATCATCTACAATTGCATACTTCGGGACACTTCTCGATGATAGCTTTTTCCAAACTACTTTGCTGCTAGCAGCAGTTTGACTGTTAATTCTTAATCGTAACATTTTGCGAACTATGTTGTTGTAGACGATTCATTGCCTATCTCCGGTAATCAACATTCTTTGACATTGGCCTCCTTAGGTTTTCGACGTTTCTCAAGAAGAAAACGCAAGTTATTTAGGCTTTCTATGGCGTTGCTTTTTCTATAAGCCTGTATGGCACCTTTAAATCGGCACGTTTCCAGCAGCCTCGGCTAGTTATTATAGGTGCGAACACGATACCCTTGTTTCCCCTTCTTTGCCTTTGGTTTGTCCTGCACTTTTAGAAATATACATGTCGTGCATCCTCCGTGTAGGCATAACATGCCATAATACTCAAGACTGATAGGTGCAGTTTATATAAATATTTTTTTTACTCGATTACTTCTCGCCGTATCATGGCCGATCCGGTTCTCTTTAGCCATAGCCGCTAGTGTATGCTAGTGCCCATTATTTATATAAATGTACAGGGTTAACTACATGTAGACCAGGTAGGTGAACATAGTAGAGGGAGTAACGGAACAATGAGACGTTCCCATGTAGCTGCGTCAAAAAGCCTATCGGCAGATTATACAAAATCGTTGGGGCTGTGTTGCGCGCACAGCATGATACGCTGCCTTGAAAAGAAAAAACAACCGTTTTGCTGCATGGTTTTTGAAATGAAACAGTTGATAGCCCAACAATAACGCTCTGCTGTACGATAAATAATCTAGAGTAGAGAGGCGTTTGAACTTATGTATTCAAAGTTTCAGATGGATAGTTTAAAGGCACCCTCAAGAAGTCTTGGCCAACTGGAGGAGCGTTTCACATCACACAGAAGAAGAACGAGTGAACGCACGAAGTAAAAAACGGTCATCAGAGGGAAATTATCCATTTCAGCCCAAGGTTACCTATTATTCATTTTTGCGGCTGTTTGGGCGTCAAAATTGCAATGGGAATTAGATTAGCGCTGTTCGTACGAGCCATTACGCAAGTTATCCACGACCACCGCCTATTGTATTCCATTAAAGAGGGGGAAGATAGCATCAGCCTAAACGACAATCTAAAATACTAACTGTATTTTTAACTGTGTGTTTCCGAGCGAACTGTGCCAAATACATCACTACAGGGCACACAACTACAATGCACCCATAATGCAGTTGCGTCCACAGCGCGCCTCCTAGTAAATCGTGAACATCATATGTTTTATTGTTTACACACTTTGTAGAATGAACGACGCAAATTATTGACTACCCTTTCTGCAATCGGGCCAAATTAAAACAGTACTTCTAGAGGTAATAACTTTTAAGCCGAACTAAAAGGGCGCTGAGCATCGTTCAACGTAGAGTTGTCCCTATCACGGTTGCAGAGCAACTAGCAACAAAGTTTGTGCAGTTTCATTTATCGTGCTCATTATCTATCATTCTAGAGAATGCCCTCATTCCTAAAAGTTGAAAACGCACCGGATCAAGGATGGCGAGATGCAAATACATGCCTCAACTGCTACAGAGGGTATGCGCCATACCACCCCGATTCGCTATGGTGACAAAAAAACCTTACGCACGCCTGCTGGGCGATATACAGCACAACAATTGCAAACGGATGCGTAGAATTGTAGTTGTTTTATTCCCGATTGGGATCGTACGTAGGCTCGCACCCGAAGTCCGCTGCCACATTCTCGTGGGGGACAGCAGAGAGTAGTATAATGTAGGTAAGGGAGGACGACAATATTTGGTATGGTTGTGAACAGCAGAGAACGGATCAGCTTGTTGGCAGCGGACGATCGAGCAGAGGTTTTTTCTTGAGTTCGAAAGTATGTAAACCACGAATATAGTACTCTGTAAAAGTTTTCTTCATATTCGACAAGGCTGGCTGAATATGCTCTGGCTTTTCTTTTTTTTTGTTCTAGATTGACATGCGAGTGGATTCTCTAGAAACAACGGTGCTGTAAATTAGCAAACATAATGCTGTGCGGTGTTATCTTTCAACAAATGAACATCGGGCTAATGGCCAACTTCCTCAGCCTCATCGATTGGAGGGCGTTTTTTTTTAGACTGCCATGATGACAACGAGATGGACAACAACAAGTTCGCGCGGTGTTGTCGCTTTCTGATCGAAGCCTTCACCTTTCTTGTGGTCGACAAGAAGCTCATGAAACTGCGCTCATATGTAGCCCGACTCGAGCGAACAATCTCCTCGCACTCTAATTCTGCCTCGTCCTCTACATATCATCGAAAACTCATGAAACCAACAAAGCGTCTCCGCATCCTAACCGAGATGAACATGAGCGTCAAGGACAGCCGGTCCCTCTTCCGCTACGCGAACTTGCGCCTTACAAGCAACGAGTCCCCACCAACGGCTTTTACCAGGAAGAGAGCTCTAATGCGTCTCTTAGGCGAAAGTTTCTCTACCACGACATATATATATATACATTTTTTTTTTGAATCTGCACACAAAGGAAAATACACAACGTTTCTGATAAAGTTTTTCTATATTTGTATTGAAGTACTTAACAGAAGACTTTTAAGAACGTGCGTATAACTTCACAACCATGAAACTGCTTCTCTAGTAGTAGAATCGGTGGGGACGTGGTTTAGGGGACTAGTGGGCTAATCATGGTTGTCGTCTACCGGAGTGTCGCCGGTTCGCTTCATGCTGTTGATCGAATTGTTATTGAGCTTCGGTGCTCATTGAGAATAGATGATAAACCCTACACCGCTAAGGGTCAGCGGCCATGCTGCCACAAGGACTGTTGGGGAAACCTTAGATATCTCGACATGTCCGGCTCTCGGTGCTTAAAAATATGCCTCAGGCTGAATTCCGAGCCCGTGGGAGACGGAGAATAGTCTAGAATTAACAACAACCTTCCTAAATAAAGTTAATTCTAAATGTGCAATCGTGCTTTTTGTCTGACAATACAAACAATGTGTAGGTATCAAATCTGCAAGATCTGGCAACTATAATACAAGGCTTGGACCGTCCGGAAGCATTCCAATTAGCTATTCGCACGGAATCACGGCTTAGCCGCTGTCAAGATGTCATGATCTTGATAACATAGTTGTCATTATCATAGTAGCATGGAATGAAATCGACGCTTCATAGATAACAACGATAACTTCGGCATTCGAGTTTAATTGCTTACCAGAATAGAACAAGTCGTTTGCCTGCGACTAGGGTTTGCGCTTACTTTAAGCCTAGGCTGACGAAGCGTTCTCATGCAATTCTGCAGTCACGCCAACCACCCCGTGTAGGCACAAAATTGTACATTTCAGTAAGAAAAGGCAATACACAAACAGACAGTCACTATTACTTGCTGTACAATGCAAATGTCCGCAAAGAACCGAGCAAGAAACGCATACTATCGATGCGGATAATTGAGTGTCCCGACAACGCACAGTCGCACGCAGTATCTTGTGTACCTATCATATATACACATTGCAGCTGAAGCGGGGGACAGAGGACAAAGAGTAAGAAATAAAGAGTGAGTAATGCTTGCACATTTTGTCTTCAGTGATCTACATGGGGCAGCTCTCTGTATTAGTCGAGCGTGAAGGCGACTGCAAACTATGTCATTGGCGACATCAGAAACATCTCAACATCGATCTACAATCGACGCCTAAAGCGCTTCTTTCTATTACAACCCAACACATAAATCAAAGTGAAGTGAGTCTATAAAACCGTCTGAAACTAAATCAAAGCGAGATAAGTCCATAAGAGCGTCAACTAAGGTGCGACAGGTGGGGGATTCGGAGAGTGCATTTACCGTTTGTTGTTAGAACGAGAGCACCCGTGACCAGGACAACGAAACACAACGAAGAGCCACAAGCCGTCTGTCAAGAAGCTCTGAAGTCTGCAGCAGTCAAGTACCTAAGGAGACATATGAACGACGTGTATGAGTGGATTTAACCAATATATTGCGAATAGAATATTCGTCCAAACTCGCGGATTCCGCGCTGGCTGGAAAACGCTACAGGTCGCGGCTGCGTGTCAATTTATTTTAGGAGAAAGTGTTGTCCAACGCAATTAGTACAAACGCAAGTAGTACGATGCGACGAATTCTTGACTTGATATTTCCTTCTTAAGATGCGGCCTTCCTTATATTCGATGCGCCTTCTGTACCTGTATAACTTTCATTAAATCTACATCATATTGACCAGTCCGCTCCCTGACATACGTGTCTGTATGTATGTCTGTATATTCCTTACTTGCTTGTAGCGTTTTCTATCTAGCTTACTCGTCTGGCTATTCACTCAGGTTTCCAGATGACTCCTATTGACCGCACTCTGAGTTATTGCGTAATAGGTTGTATCATAATTGGTCGGATACTTGGTGCGCTGCGCTAGTCTTAGAGAACGTGGTCCTCTTGTTCTGCGACTTATGTGCAGAACTCCTGAAATGTTCTTAAACACTGGTAGTTAAATCAATATGATAGCAAGAGCGATTGATATCATGAGAGTGGCGTTAACCAGGCCTGAACTGTGTAGGCCACTAGAATCTACCATTTCTACACACAGTTTGTACACAAACGGCTCACATATATACTTATAACAATACAAATTATTATTATGATTATTTAAGCGGGTTTTCAAACAAATGTTTGAGGTTGGGACGTTTAGCCTACAAAGTGGCGCCAACAGCTATCTCAACAACTCATTCCGCCGACAATGAGTACGGCATTTTCCCGTGGAACGGTAAGGTATGAAAAGTTGACAACCACAGCAAAACCTGGAAAACATCCTTGATTTTACGCTTGTGAACAAGAAATGGACGCAGGCAAGCCTAACGGTTCGACTGCGTGCAATGGGCATTCGTTTGGACCTTGCCTCCTCCGCCTTTCTTACTTCGTCACATAGCCGCACCTCCGCAGTGAATGATACTGCGGGCGGGCTCAGCCACCAGCAAGACGCCGTTGGAATCTGGGACGCGCGTCAGTCTGGTGCGCGTCAGTCTCCTTCTGAGGAGCAAATCACCAGGCAGAGTGGGTAGGACTAAACCGCCACTCAGACTACCTACTCAATCTATTCTCGGCCTACCAGTTAGATATATATATATATATATATATATCTCGGACTCGCCGTAGCGTGGATCAATGTGTTTCCGTCAGAGCGAGAGTGGCACTTAGCTGGCCGGGCTCACGCAGGGCCGCCGCGACGCCATCAATGGTATTCTCCAGCGCGCTTTCAAACGAGCCGGCTACCGCTCTACACTTGAGCTCGGGAGATGACAGGCGTATTCAGGCACGGGACAAGTATCCCCGGAACGGACGCCCTCGGCTATCGCGCGGCTACGCAGGGCAGGCGTTGTCCACATCATTCACCAACGCGAGATGCACGAACGGAGCCTATACGAGCATGTCCTTGAAGATCACGCTGTAATGGTAAGCAGACTATCAACGTCTTGAGTCATCTGGCGTTGGAGGCATAGATGCACTTAAACTGACAAAAGAGCTTGGAAAGAAGCTATTTGAGGCCACAGCGGAGCCAAGCTCGGCCGCGTTCCTCAGAGGGCATCGTTGGAACTACGGAGAGGCAACACCAAGATGATGTTGAGCGGTCACTAACACTCAAACAATAATAACCAAAAATAATAACCGAAACAAATTATACATAAATATAGCCATACGAAAATGATAATCTTATAAAATTAGATAGCTCGCCACGACAAGTAAGAGTTTTTGATTGAGACGAAAGGGCTATTCTTGCGCCCTTGCATGTTTTTTACGACGCTTATTAATTTCACGTGTTTTGTAGCACTGACTGAATAGCTTAGTAGGTGTAAGCGATCGATCTCAGTGGTTCACCACAGGTGCGCACCGCAAGAGCTTCCAGAACGAACTTCTCTGACAGCTCACCTCATGTAGAAGAAATTATGACTAAACATGGAGAGACAGCGCTCTAAACTAGAAACTTGCTTTGCCTGCTAGGAATCGTCGCGTTCTCTTGCTGATATAGTCATGCATGATTCTTTATATATATATATGGTGTTTTTTTTCAAAATCAAAAAAGCCATTTGTGCATTTCGGCGTAGCGTTATCGTTCAAGAGAATGCGTTTTTGACAATAGTCATATCAAGCATTGGATACCGGAAGCTGCAAACTTGACTTCGATTTATTTGAGTGCCATATATAGATTAATGCACTATATGTTAAAATACATAAGTTAGCAAAACCATTATTGTTATATAACAATTAGTATTATTATTGTAAGTAAAGTATTGTTGTTAATGTAACTATCAGTAATTGTTAATACCAACGTGACTCTTTGGCAATTTTATTTGTATAACATGCTATGTTAGTACGTTGAGTTTGTTAGTTATAGTACATAAACAATTCTAGAGTAAGACATACGACACGGATGAAAGTTGAGCGACTTATTTGATTCGCCGTGTCTCGATGGCTTTTGTTCTTCAAAGACTTGACACAGATTATAAACATTCTCTTTTAAGCGGCAGGCTCCGACCAAACGGTTAAACTTGCGACCAGCCTTAGGGTCAGCGTTGAAGTGTGGCCTTGACAAATCATCTGCAAGAGCTCCGTGCTCTTTATTCTTACCTCTTCGAGTTATGTGTTAGTTTGTATTGAAAATATTGCAGACATCCAGAACTCCAATTTAACTGGAATTTTGGCCAAGCTCCTATCCACTTCCTAAAAACCGCATGCGGCAGTAACATCAATCCGATAAAGAGATTTTGCTGCCTTGATGGGCTGCCTTTCTTGATAGCCCTATCAACTTCTGAGACTATTATCCGTAATGTGAACCCACACGCATTGGAACTCGCGTTAAGCTCCTTAAGAGGATGTACAACATCGTATAGCGTACGTACCTTGCACGCGTGACGCATCGGCATGAACGCGGACGACATTTCTGCGCTGGTTACACTTCGCGGCGCTCATGTCAATGGCAGGCAGAGTTGACTACCTGTAACGACCCCTGCCTCACCACCTAAGCGAGTCGTTGAAACGGGCCATCAACGCGAGCGCAGGAAGGGTCTGTTCAGGGTCGGAAGGAAGGAAAGCTCCCTGATATTGTATCTGCTTAGCGTAAGCCTTAAGCTGCGTTCGATTTTTTGGCTAAATTAAGTTACACGACAGCTGAGGCATGTGGCTGCATCGCAAGTGTAGAACTTCTGCGCGATATTACTCTTTTGTTAGGTCTGTTTTTCAGGCGGGGCAACTTTTTGTCTGTACTCTGTTTAGTGAGTTACCCTGCGATATTTATAGCCTACCAAGTCTATTGAAATCTATCCTATTCAAGTCTAAGCGATGCTTACTTGGGAGATCGTACATGTGTAACGCTTGAAAATAACAACAACAGCGAAAACAACAATCATAAGAAGAGTAATAAAACCATCACTAACTACAGAAATACCGACCAGGACCAATTGAGACTTACGACAAAAAAAATACCCGCAACTACAACAGCAACAACGGCACCGGCTAGAATAGCAACAACAGCGTAAATAATAACAACAACAACAATGACGAACGTCCTTTTACAAAATTCTATCGGTACCGCACATATCAATACAATCAGGAACTTGTGTATCTGTGTGACCGTCGTTGCGAGTACGTTGTGCCTCGCTTACCGTCTACCCTCTTTATAAGGGTCATTCACGTGCGCATATATATATATATATATATATATATATATATATATATATGTTACAATTTGAATAAGATAACGAGCTGAAAATACGTCTCAAGTATGTTCAATGTATAATGTGCAGTTGTGCCAAAGTCAGACGATGACTATGACGACCTCATGCCGTTGGCGTCATTGTCATTCGGGTTGTTGGTTGCACCTTGCCACTATGGGGTGGGGGGGGGGGGGTAGGTGGTTGGTGGTGGTGGTGGTGATGCTATTGCTGCTGCTGCTGCTACTGTACCGAGATGCACAAACGATATCAAACCTCTCAAACAAGTATCTAGAGGTATAACGCCTCTCTTTCATGATCGACACGTGATCAATACACGTGGTCAATGCACGTGGCTGAGTGATGGCAGTGTGCTTCAGGTCAGGGTCGGGATTAGAGTCCTGTAGTGTAGTGTCATGTGTGTGTGTGCGTCGGGTCGTGAAGGTGGTACTAACTCGTCAAGGTGAGCATGAGCACGTTGTTGGAGCGCTTCGTCATGATGATAGTGGTGCGAGCTGATTATTGCCGAGTCTGATGAGAGTTGTGCGTGCGCGTGGTGACGCCAGGTCGGCGGGAACGCTGAGCGGACAACGTGCTGAACGGTGCTCGGCGGTCAACTCGGTGGGGCGTCGAGTTGACGTCAAAGTTGACGTCAAACCGATGAGCTCGTCACTGCTGACGTATCGTCGTAGAGGTCGTCGTAGTAGTAGTAGTAGTAGCAGTAGCTGTAGTGGTAGTGGTCGTCGTCGTCGTCGTCGCCGTCGTCGTCAACTGCTAACGTCGCTAACGTACTCTAGAAGTACAGCAAAACAATTGTTCACCATTTGGCTGGAGTCGGTGCCGCCTTGTCTTGAGCTTCTCGTTGTATCGTTAGAGTTGTGAAAGTTGTTGTTGTTGTTGTTGTTGTTGTTGCTGCTGCTGCTATAGTGTGTCTCCTCTGCTGCTGCTGCCGCTGCGTTTGCTCCTGCTACTGCTGCAGCTGATGGTACTTTAACGACGCTAGTTCAGGATGGCCGTAGGCCAGCTATCGATGGTACCCTAATGGTACTGATGACGGTTGCTGGTCGTTGCCGATGCGCCGGGCTGATGATCGATTTTCGACCGTCAGCTTAGTAGCTTGCCGACGCACTGCCGATGCTGTGGCTACTGCTGATGGCACTTCGGCGACGACGGTGACGACGATGGCGCCGACGACGTCGGAGAAACGACGAATCGTGAGGTTATTGGGGTCACTGGCCACCAGTCGCCCCCTAACCTCATCGACGATGACCTGACGGAGCAGCCACTGCCGGTGCACTGCTCCACGGCGGCGGCGGCCGCGGCGGCCTTGAGGACGGAGGTGCACGCTCGGCTTGCCGGCGCTCGACAGCTTACACGGCGGCTCACCTGTTAGTAGAAGTAGATCGACAATATTGCCGTCCACGAGAGAAGCCGCGAGTGGCACAACACAGAGAGAGAGAGAGAGAGAGAGGGAGAGAAAAAGAACGTGAATGCGTGCCCCATCAAGGTACGCGGAGAGCAGAAGAACGCGAGAAGAACACAGAGAGCGAGAAAGAGAGAGAGAGAGAGAGAGAGAGAGAGAGAGAAAACACACAGACACAGAACAACACACAAGCACGTACAGATCAACACGATGACAATGACAGTGTCGACGGCGCAACATCATCATAATGTGATTGTGCTAGCAAACACGATAGTGTGCGAGACATGTGTGTGTAACAAGTGTAATAACCAATACGACCACCTGCATGCATAGCTTAACCGAATTACTAACTAGCTTACTGATGAGTATCATTCCAGCGATCTGCGAAGACAATGTGGCAATAGTGGTGTTATTTTCGCCTTGGTATGCATGACGCGCACACCGGTGCCATGCCAATATTATATATATATATATATATATATAGGTAGTCTCGCTCTAATGGAGGGATTTCTATAGCGTTTTATTGTATCATGAGGACATGGAAAAGAAGATTATCCTTGGATTGGAAACATATATATATTTGAATACGGAACTGGCATGTGTATACTAACACAACTTTTACAATGTACCTAACAAAGGTGATAATAAACGTTATATATATATATATATATATATATATATCTGTTTTAGTTTTTATTGAGAAGATATGTAGAGCAACAATTGTCTTCTGGGAACTTGTGCACATGTATATATATATATATATAGGTGTATGTAAGTAAATTTTTTTTATTTCTACTAGCGTTGTTACATATAGCACCTATTATGTTTGAAATTAGCAAGTATATGCACACGAACACTTGTTAGATTTTGGTTAATATTATAACCCAAATACTACTACCACAAAATTGAGCCTCACAGTTTCCCTAATGAAACACGGCTACCACCGCAGATTACCTGATTTGACCATTTTCAACCTGTGGAAGATCTTGTACCAACCCAAATCTATAGGACTAGTCGGCGTTATGGTAGATGCATCAACATTGACAAAACAAATTTACCCTCGTCAACGTACTGTGTGTATGCATTAACATGTGGAAATAGATATCGAGTACCTATTTAGTTATATAGCTCTACTCGTATGTACATATACTCTGTAATTGCTACTAGGGAGCTTCATCAAAACCTCTGCAATAGGCAGTGTATGCTAAATCTCGACAGAAGACATGTTTTTAAATTCTGCTTATATCTTTTTTCAGATATGTCTATCATCAAATATTATATATACCTGATGGTTATATAGCAGGTTGTAATAAAGCCCGCCAAAGGAATGTTGTAGAGCCGTATAAGGTCGCCAACTGAAATATCTAGAAAGCTCTCATGTTCTTCTTAGAACGCAATGTGCTTGCCTCGCTTAGTTTGTCTAGGCAAACAGAGTAAGTAAACAAGCAAAATCATGCATTTGACAATATTTTCCGTACATAAAATAATGAATATGAGTATTATAGCGGTATATATGACGGCGGCAAACAAACACTGTAATATCAGCGTAAAGTATGAACAATTGAACAAAACAATAAGCACGACTTGATCCTTGACGATCTGTGCTCATGAGATATAATACAAGACGCTCCTCCCTTTCAGCTATCGATTTAAGAAAAACACCTCATTAAATTAGTGGTGCGTCACGAGTCCCTCTATAGCTACAGAAAACAGCACCTTAATCTAATCTGTTTATGTACGTGTGTTTCCAAAGGAATGTTTCCCGCCGACGAGTAATTTGTAGTTTCGTCATTTTTGTTGGTCAATACACCTAAATGTGTTATTGTCAACGAGCTTTGCCTCGTGTTTCAAGTGTGCTGACTTTCGGCAAGCGACTGTGTGTCACGACTAGATTCAACCGGCGACGACCCAGTTTCCGTACCAACTAAACCGCTCAGCGCTCACCAACGTCGAGCACATGCACATGTCGAAGTTGAGCTTGCTCGAGAGCCCGGACACAGCCGGCGGCAAGTGAAGCGAACTACATACACACAACAGCATGAGAGCGTCTAGTGTTGTGGCCTATCTCTATCCGCATGCGTCGTGCTGCACTTTCCGAAGGGCTGCACGCACAATTGAACGATTGATAGGCAGCTCAGCCGATGCGGCGGTAAGCCGCGCTCGGCATCGTGGAGCGGCAGATGTTGTTCACTTGGGGGGGGGGGGGGGGGGGGGGGGGAGGGGGGCATGGGGTTATACCCTGCTTTACGCCAATATTGAATAGCAAGTCCAACGATGTCGATAGAGAATGTGACGAAGATAGACATCACCAACAACACAAGAAGTCGACAAAGGAGGGGAAGGGAGGCAGGCAGGCAGGGAGAGAGAGATGTAAAGGTCCTTGGTAGGCCATAGGGCGTGCCCTTTTTACTGAGCCTGCTGCTGCCTGTCGCTAATGATGTGTTTGGCTGGTTGAGGCTATGTTGATTTGTTATTCTGGCTGCGCCCGCAAACGACATCGGTGCGACGGCGCTGTTCTGAATTACGAATACACCGCAAGCATTGCCCTGTTTCTCCTGACCACTGCAATAATAGATGGTACTGGAAACAACAACAATAACAACAACAACAAACAACAGCAATAACGACAATAACAACAAACAACAACAACAACAACAACAAACAACAGCAATAACGACAATAACATCAACACCAACACCAATATCGTCGACAACAGACGGGCATCATGAGACTTTCATCAGTCACTGCTTCACCACGGTTGCCACGGTTCTGAGACCGAGCGGCGAACCCCGTGTTTCGACAAAAACAGGCCCTGGCTAAATGCCAAATCCAGCCCACGACGCTAACCGACCCTCCCAACGACATCCATGTGCACGTCTGGAGTTTGGCGCGCATGTCGTTGACACTTGGCCTCATAAAAACTGTGCGCTACAACTATTACTTCCATTATAATTAGTAGTAGGAGCAGTCCTATTACCATTATTATTACGTCTACTATGACTTTATCATTGTTTCGTAGCCGATTTAGCTGGTCAATGCGGTTGGCAGTTATCGACGCCGCTGATCGTGCGGCTGTTGTTGTTGTTTCCAGTTAGCGCCACGCCATTTAGTTTGCTAGAGACGCTCGCTAGACTCAGACGACACAGACACCGTACAAGCACATACCTAGCCCTGTCTGTTGACGGCCGGCTGGTGCAACGTTCTTTCTTGGTGACGAAGTAAAACTGGTAAGAGCCAGCCATCACAAATTCCAGCTGCTGCGTTTTTGTGGTAAATAGCGGGAACTAGGATAAGCTTGCTTCTATATATATATATATATATATATATGTATATACAGGGTCATTCAGAAAGTATTGTATCTCTTTCGAGGTTTGATAGAACTCGGCAAGAAAATAAGTTTTCCTTATAGAGGGAAGACGCGGAAACGTCTTGTTTAGGAGAGAGAGTGAAGTTTATAAAAGTAGTTTTTCTGCCTTTTTTCTCCTACATAGTTGTGCGAAATCTCTGTTTGCGGGAGAACCAGTCAACGCATGAAGGAACCGATAACATCGGCGTGTTCGGAGGAAAATTCTGCATAACGGAAGACACTTCACTAGCTTGCGCAGCAAAACACGAATACCCAGATTAAGGAAAGTCGTGAAATGTCGATATTTTACGTTAACGCCTTTTCACGAAAAATCGTAAAATTGTTCCATTGCGACCAAAAATGTACGTCCAAAAGACTACTCTCACGCAATAGCAAATTTAATGCCCATCATTTTTGTATCAAGGTGATGGTGCTGCGTTACGTAGTTGTCAAGTAACTAAGCGTTTTCGATAGCCATATCGAAAGCAAAGGCATGCTTATTTCCATAGGGCGTATGAGAAAGTTAAATACATATTTTGAGGTTTGGTAGAACTCAGCACGAGAATACATTTTCCTAGTGGAAGAAGGGGGCGGAAACGTCTTGGCAAATTTTTACGGTTCTAAACGTGAAAACTTGCACGTAAAACATAACAACTATGACTGTCGAAAACGCTTAGTTACTTGACAACTACGTAACGCAGCACCATCACCTTGATACGAAAATGATGGGCATTAAATTTGTTATTGCGTGAGAGTGGTCCTTTGGACGTACATTTTTAGTCGCAACGGACAATTTTTACGATTTTTCATGAAAAAGCGTTAACGTAAAATATCGACATTTCATGACTTTCCTTAATCTGGGTATTCGCTTTTTGCTACGCAAGCTAGTGAAGTGTCTTCCGTTGTGCAGAATTTTCCTCCGAACACGCCGGTGTAATCTCGATGGTTCTCCCGCAAACAGAGATTTCGCACAACTATGTAGGAGAAAAAAGGCAGAAAAACGACTTTTATAAACTTCACTCTCTCTCCTAAACAAGACGTTTCCGCGTCTTCCCTTCATAGGGAAAACTTATTTTCTTGCCGAGTTCTATCAAACCTCGAAAGAAGTACAATACTCTCTGAATGACCCCGTATATATGCGTTTTCAAACAATACGGTTCAAAAAAGGCGCAACATTCATTTGCATTTGTGCATTTCACGATGGCAGCAGGGATAACAGCGCATTAAAGGAAACGTCTTTGGACACACTTTTTCGGCGTCATTCCACGCTATCGGCGCGTCTCGGCGTCCGCGCGTCTCCGCCTACCTCCGTTTCTAATCATCCGTGTACGGCCAGCAGCAACAATAACAGCAACAACAACAACAACGACGACAACAAAACCAGCCATAACAACAATAAGGGTCACACCGACAAAAACCCCAACAACAACCACAGCAACAATATCATTAGCAGCAGCAGCAACGACAACAACAACAACAGCAACAACGGAAATGACGAGGTTATAGAGCTAACAATCGAGGTGTGCGCCCGGTAGACCCTCGGCCTCGTCAATGTGACGCCAGCGGCAGTCAGAAGTGGCAGTTGCCATCGAAGCAGAGGCAACGCGCTACTGCTGCCGCAACAGCAGCAGTAGCAGTGTTAGCAATAGCTGCGTTCGCCTTGGCTAATAGTTGATCAATATGCGGATGAGATGCCGTCGCCTGAGGCGTCTCACTCTTCCACACCAACATCCTCACCTCGGCGGTCGTTCCACACCTCATCATGCCTCGATTGCTGCTGTCGTTGCCGCCATCGTTGTTGTTGTCGTTGTTGTTGTTGTCGTCGCCGTCATCGTCATGTCTTCGTTTAGGCATCGCCAACCGCATAAACGACCGCCAGCCTAACCGGCCGACGAACAACGAAACGACGGCTGAAGAAAACGAAGGCAAACCAGCAACGGACAGCCGAAGCCAGTCTCAGTGCGAGATCATCTTTCTTGCCCTCATCATTGTCATCACCATGGGCATCGCTACTGCCATCATCGTCGCCATTGCCATCATCACTATCATCACCCTCATCATCATCGCCGCCTTTCGGCTAAAGCGGCAGCGGCAGATAGGAACTCATGCGGCCCACGCTTGCTCGCCCCCCCGGCCGCTCGCGCCCCCCCGCGCCCCCCCCGACCACCAACATCGGCAACAAAGATCAACGCATCATCATGATGACGAGGACGAAGACGACGACGATGATGGTGAAGACGCATTGGCAAGCTTGCCCGCTAGCACGTTCACTTTGCTGCAGCTGCTGCCGTTGCCGCCATTACCAGCACCAGCCTGCTCCCTCGAAGGTTCCTCGAAGGTTTCTTCTCCTTTCTGCCTGTCCTTCTTATAGCCGTCTTCAATTCCTCGACGTCGCGTTCTAGTAGTCCTCAACGACGACGACGACCATCATCACCTCCATCACCATCATCATCATCATCATCACCTTCTCCTCTGCCTCCTTTCTTCCCTCTACCTCGCCACCACAACGCCGACGTTGCTGACGTAGCCGTATTTCACATTGGGCCATCGCCTAGTCGCATAGATGTTGTCACCGTTGTCCTCCCTTTTCAGCGCCATCCTTTCTCCCTGGTCGTTCCGAAATATTTGTCGCCGCTCTAAGACCTCTCTGCTCTCCCGTTTCCGTGCCCCGCAGGTTGTTCGGCGGCAAATATTGCGCGCATACAGCAACAAAAAAAATACAACAAATAGGACGCTAAGCCAATAACAACGGGAGCGGCAGCAGCAGCGACCGGAATAATAATAATGCTGATAACAAGGACGACAGCAGACGAAGGAAGGAAAAGCCTAAGATGAAGAAGATGAACACGAATTACAGCAACAACGACCACAACAACAGCAACAACAACAACAACAACAACAGCAGCAACAACAACAGCGACCACAACAACAACCACCGTTACCTCGAAGCGCTTCAAAGCAAACGAAACTTCTGTGCACGCCTAGGGACCACACGCCAGTCGACACGACGTCGTAGTTTTGACCACGTTTTTAGGAAAAATGTTTGTGCCGCCAGCCGGGTTAAAAGGCCCTCCACTTTGAGGTCATGTTCTACCTCCCGACAACTCTAATTGAAAGTAGAAGCTGGACTACGTGAGTGCCTGCGCTTAGACCGGGACGGCCTGGCAAAAGTTCCCACGAACGTTTCGTTGTTTAATGCAACGAGTGGAGTGCACGTCCGTGGTCCTGTGCTTCTTTCTTTCTTCAGCGGTTGGTCCTTAGTTTGGTACAGTGGGGCCTTTCAGATGCTGCAAGCAGGCAGGCGAAACGAAACGACGGTTCTCGGCCAGAGTCACTCTATCGTCATCTATCTCCTAGTCTGGAGCGCCGGTGCGGCGTTCACCTAGAGACTGTCCTAGCCTGAATAAAAAAAACGAATGGAAACAACAGCGACAAGGTCAGGTATTGGTAATGTCGACTCTGAACACGACTTGTTTGATAAGCATCCTCAACAGCAGCAGATGCAATAGTTGCACTACAAGCAGCCGTGGCAAAGTGTATGTGCACTTTAAGTTCCCGCTGTTGTTGAATGGCCACACTTTATCCTAAAAAAAGTACGGCCCTATGTCCACACCACCGATTTGGCTTGCGCGCTGCATCTATCAGCCAGCGATGCGGCAGAACCGTCCATATAGGGGATGCCATAGGTGAAAATGGTTCACCGGGTTCAAGATATTCATCTACATTCGACTTTTTTGTTGTTCTTGTTTTTGCCAATTACGACGCCGAAACACAAGAATGGGTTTATGTTCTGATGATACCGATAGCAGCAAACTAAAGATGACTCAGCTCTACATACATATACCCGAGGTAATAGGATACAGATATGTTTAGTATTCGACGTAATCAAGGTGTTGGAAACATTCCTCACACTAGCACTGCCAATCATGTTAATTCCTATCATCTCGAGCACGGCTTGGGCGCTTTGTCACCACATTATGGACTTTACTGGGGGCCAATTATTTACACCCCATTATAAGTTAAACATATGCTATTACCTTGCGGACGTCTCGCATTTAGGATGCACACCCAACACAATGCATGGATCCTCGAAGTGTAGAGCAAGTGATGCTCCAAGCCATACACAAGAACTGTATTTCCGATTCGCCGAACAACACATCTGGTCTACTTAAATTGCATTGTAACTGATACTCGATGCTGCAGATCAAAATTATATATATATATATATATATATATATATAAGGTATTCCATAACCGTATGTACTCCATTTACTTTGAGGTTAGGTAGAACTTGGCAAAAAAGATAATTATTTTCCAATTAAAGTAGGGGGAGAAAACGTCTTGTTTAGGAGTCAGGATGAATTGTAAAAAGGTCAAGCACGTCCATATGTTGTTAGTCATACGATAAAACCTTTACGTACGTAACCGTACAATTTTCCTATTACGACAAACATTGTACGCCCAAAAGACTATTTTTGAACAATAGTAAATTTAATATCTACAACGTAGTTTCCAAGTAACTAAGCTTTTTCGACAGCCATCGTTGTTATGTTTACGCTGAAGTTTTTACAGAGAGAGTGTAACAGCACAACAACTAGATGCATTTATGAATAAAAGTAAACCATTTCTGTGTAGCAGAACAAGTAACCTATACCGCACTGATTTTGATCCATTGCCAAAATGGAACAAGCTTGGCCGCTACTATGAAGAAGGTATGTGGGGTTAAGTGCCTAAATGCATTGCACAATCGGCGTTGGATTTGCATTTAGTTAAGTTGACCCAGTCGAGCAGTCGTTGTGCCAGGCGAGTATCATTAAGAAGCAGGAACGACTGAGAGCCGCAATCGATCCGATGAGCTACAATGGCTTCAGGCCATTCCCTCGTTGCATCTGTGGACGGTGCTGGACAGTACCACACTTCGCATCGTCTTAGCTCTGCGTTTGGAGAAATCAGTCCGCTTCGCACATAATTCTGCAAGATGTGACATACCGGTGTCTTCCACGGGTGAGCATGCTCTTGCTTGCAAGAGGAGCGCCGGTAGGTTCTCAAGGCGTTCGGCTTTGGGCAACGTAGATTACCGAGTAATGCAGTTGGCCCATATAACTGCAGTTAAAGAGCCGGTCAATCGGTCACCAGATAGCTAACTGCGTCCGGATGGTTTGATTCTAGTTCCATGAAGTGAAGGCCTTTGCCTCGCGTACGACGTCATCGTGTCTTGCGCGTTAGTAGCATCGTTTGCTTGTCATACCAGCCGGGAAATCGGAACAGCCGTTTGGCTTGATAAAGGCCACAAGCTGGCTTAATATCGTGAACTGGAGCAATCTCGTTGTTCTACCGTTCGCCATCGAGACATGAGGTCCAGTGGAAAAAATCGCAAGAGGCTTTCTGGCGGCACTGGGAACAGCTGGGAGTCGCCGTAGCAACCGGCGATAGGAGGGCATGGCCAGCGACTTCAGAGAGTTCTGCCGTAAAGAATACTACGACTACTTTCCCTACTACCACGAGAATGCCTATGACCTGTTGGCTTAGGCCCACACCGCGCTCAATCAAGACACTTGCGCCAGCAGTTCCACAATAACAAACGGCATGCCCTTTATTTCTAATTTGATTTTGGGCCGGCGGATCTACTCGTATCAACGCGCACGCCTCTCTCTAAATGCGCGATGCACGCAGTTGCAAATCCGACTGTAAATCGAATTAGCAACGACACCAATCAGATAGGTGACGGCAGGCTGATTAAAGCAGGTTCTGTGGGCCACCCCGTACCTTCAGAGGCTCACCAAGGAGCTTGCAAATTGTGTTAATTGTATGTGCTCAAAACAAATAAACTAGTGCACACGCACCGGTCTATGTACTTAGTTTAGAAAAAGCTAGGTACGTGTTTGTTCTTTTAAAATTAACTGAACCCATGTACCACCAGGTCTGCGTCGAGATCATTGCGAAATTGGCAAACATTTTTAGTATCATCGTTATCGTCTCCATATGCATTTATGGAAAGCTAGGTGGACTAGAACAAAATGACGCAACGCATAACGGTGACAGGTGCTTACTGTTGTATGGCTGGAATACCAAATTGATGCAGCAGCAACAAAACCACAACCACCGGAATTAAAAACGTCAAATAAAACAACAAGTTTTCAATTTGCCCATTCGAACCGTCATTAATTGTTGTTCTGCCTATGAGCCGTGTGCATCGTATTTGCCCACATAAAGAAGAAAGCATGAGTTACGCTTGCGCCATTGTCAACAAGCTTCAACAAAGATCTGCGTAACACTAGAAAATCAGTCAAATCAAACAAAGAAGCTGAACAGAAAACGACGACCCCTATACTGCGGTACTGGCGGTTGTCCCACTCGAGGTGGCCGTAATATTAATAACAATGCTTTTTCTAACGTCTCAGTCGAACGGTACGAAGAGCCTTCCAGGCACCTATCACAATTTCCATTCCTATAACTAGTAGCCCTCCAATAGCTCTCCAATTCAATCAACCTCGTTGCAGCCGCGTATACGTGCCTCGTGTGTGTGGGCTTGCTGCAAGGTTATACTGAGGTCTTCTCTTGAGACCTGCTTGTCGACTCCTGCAAACCTTGAACCTCAGGTTTGTCTTGAAATTCCTTGTTCCTAGGTTGCAGTGCACACGGGCTTCCACCCTTACAAAATATAGAATTGCGATGATGTTGTTATACAGATAAGAAATTATAAATAGATACGCTGAACCTAATGCTCACAATATACATTTCCACGCTGTTGGCACAATTGCACTCCATTAAGCTAGCGGGCAGATGTTTATCACCTTTAATAGAGCAAATATATTGAGAGCCTGCCTCAAGTGGTTTTTCTTTATCACAGAAACTTCACCGTTTCCGACGAGCGGAGAGAACCGATATTTTATTCCCTTTATGTCTGCCTGTAGCTTCCTCACGCATTCCCCAAATAGACATGGCTACGCATTCGACATTCAAAATGTGTAGAGCACAAAAACTGCCGCACAAAGGAGGCCAGTTTAGCTTAGCGTTTTCCATTCTGTGTGTCGCGTTTGTCGCAAGATAAGGACAATCAGTGCTGATTTCTGCTGCGCACAAGACTGCTCGTGTCACTTTGTCATGGGGACGCTGTTGTGCTAACTTCCTGCACCCGGAAGAAGATAAGAAGCGCGTACACGCGTGAGCAAGAGAGATAGATAGACAGGCCGTAAGAGTGAACGAATTCCAAGCGGAATAAAGTGGCACAGCGATGACAAAAAACGGCACGCATAGATAAGCAAGCAGATATATAGATATATAGATAGTCAGAGGGAGAGAAACGCAAACCACAACGAGTACGCCGTACAAAAGACTCTAGCAGCAATCAGCTTGCAGCAGCAGCAACAACAACAGCAACAGCAGCGACTGCAGCAGCGACAGCAGCGACAGTTCTATTCTGCCATTCGTACAGCGTCACACGGGTCGATGTGCGTTATCGTACCATCTCAAGACGATAGTAATCAGTTAGAATACAAATGGGCCCTAAGCCCATGGTACCTGGTGCAATAATGGTGCAATCGTTTGACGCTCGCCTTTCCAATGCCCTATCATGTCGGTGGCTGGCTGCAAGTGGCCCTATTAAATTGAGGGAGGCTCTGTGGCCATTATATATGGGCAAAATGGCAAAAGAGTTTGCGCTGGGCTGGCACAAAGACACACACAAGGTTGGTTGGCGAGCAACGTTTCGCGCACCATCTATAGTGGACGCAAAATAAATGATGTTTCCATCTCCCTCGTGCCCGTCTCGCGACTCGTTTAATTCGAGGCATCATACGAGCACAATGGATAGGCTCTCGTCGCGTGCCTCGAAGAGTCAACCGCTCCTCCTAGTAGGTAGGTACCCGTTGCTGACACTATTGCTGGCTCACCAAAGTCACGTTCGGGCAAACGAGAGTAGAACTTAATAGAGTATGAAGAAAAATGTAGTCCTACTAATACTATCACTGGTACTGCTTTTTGGCTTTTAAATAAATCCTTTATAAGAAATACGGTCGAACCGTGCCCAGCGCATGTGCCCCCTCCCCCCCCCCCCGGAACTGCATCTTAGATAAGTACTTCTGAGGGCTAGAGAAGAGATTCCTTCGGAATCTGCTTTTATATGGATTACCACACTATTTATTCCAAGGTGCAACGGGTCCTTTCCATGGGCCAGGAAAGTTTCCCAAAAGGGGTCTTTTTTATTAGACTTTTTTAGGCTCAGTTCGAAAATGTTGCATTTTTATGTCAACCTCAACTTTGTTTTTTATAATTGACGCGTTGGGACAAAAATATTCAACGGTATAGAGGCTTTGTCAGAGAAAAAATAAACACTTTCAATGATGACGATGAATTAAACAGCTTATTTAGGAGTTACATTGCCTAACGGGCGTTGTTTGTCAAGGAGAATCTGGGCGCGTTAGAAGATAACACAAATCGCCAGCGCTCGCTTAAAACATCTCCTGTCTAAAGTAAACACAAATAAGTCTACAATAAAAGCCATAACCGGAAAAAAAATGCCAAAGGATTTACGCAGAACCCGTACAGAAAAAGATGGCGGATTCTATATAAGTACTTATCTCATTATCCCGGTTCTGGGGTGTAGTAAAAAATACAGACAAATCTCGAACAGAGTTAAAAATCAGAATAGTGAAGGACGCGGGTGCCAGGAGGAAAGATGAAGCCTCCCTCAATGATATTCCTTCTACGGTACTAATCTTCTACCACACATACTTAAGATGCTTTTCCATTACTTTAAACGTTTGATTACGATTACGTCTGCCATAGAAAAAGCCATTTTGCAGTTCAACACTACCCCAGCACAGAGAACGTTTATGACGTTTTTCTTAAAGCATTGGAAGGACCAACAAGCTATACTTAATGCATTCTGGAAGCAGTTGAAAGTAAAGTACTTTTACCACCTACGCACAGCTCACACAAGAGCAGTACGAGTGTTTACTAAGATCTCTTTTCGTTAGTGACTTCGTTGTCGTGTCATCTCTGTATCAGCGCGGGACGAGAGGACTAAGCTCCGACAAAGGTCCTGCACCATCAGAATGGCCTCAGAGCTCACATTGCGATGATCAATACAACTGTTTTATAAATTGCCATTTATTAGCTACGCACGTCCGTACAGTACCCGCTAGGGTACTATCGCCTGGAGGGCTACTATTAATACTTGGTTTCTTCTACTTGGTTTCTCAGGATTAAAATTAAGTATCGGTTGTTTTTGATCTCACCTACTCACCACAGTCCACCGTTACACATTAAGTCATAATACAGCTCCAGCGCGGAGAATATTCTGGTTCTTCTTATGGCGTTCTTAGTGGAAAAGTATTTTGGATACTTCAAAAACGCCAAGAAAAACAAAGGTTTTGACCCTCAGATTCAACGTTCGCCCTTCTAAAAATATTGAGCCTACTTAGAGACCTTATTTACATAGAGATTTATGTTCGTCCATTATCGACAGCCTTTCGTTGTCTGCCTACTTCTGCTTTTTCCGGTTCGCCTTCCTCAGCTCTATAATCATAATCTTCGACCTCATTATTGGTGGTCGTGGACTTCAGCGCCATCAAGAAGAAACAGTGCTTTCTCTCTCTTTGTCGCCGATCGAACGTCGCACCGTTCACAGTAATCTAGCTATGCGCATAGCATCGCCACATAGATGCTTATTTTCAGACAGGCAGATTGAGTTACGAGACATAAAGCGCCAATATCGTAACGCGGTCGAGCACGACCGTGCACTAAATGCATGCTCAAGCATGCGGGTACGAGAGAAAGAAACCGACCGTGAGACAGGGAGAGAGAGAGCGAAAGAGAAGTACGGAAACATACAGTGGAGACGTAGAAGGCGTTGGCTGCGACGGCTTCAAGCAACCATTCTTTAAGGTGGCAAACTGCTTAACAACGTGATTTATGTCCAAACCAACACTAACTCTAAAATGTATCATAAACTCGTATAAGGCAGTTTAGATTTGTATATATGTATATATATATATATATACTGCCTCTATTTAACACAAATCATATTAAGCAGCTTCGGTCATTTTTCCAGTGAAAAACAATTCGTAGCAGATCTCAAAAAGTCTCGACGCGGACGTCTAGATAATAAGTGTACACGTAACATCTAGCAGAGAAGGAAGTATGGGAGTCAATAGGAGCGCACAGCGGATCCAGATGAGAGTCAAAGCTAAACTTAAATTGCATGTCGTAGGGCAAAAATAAACACTTATATATATATATATATATATATATATATATATATATATATATATATATATATATATTTACAGTGAAATTACATTATTCAAGTACGCAATGCGAAGAGCAATTTGCGTTTGGCAAGGACATTTATATACATATATGCCTTTCTCTATATCTGGCCTTTCTCTTCGTGCCTATATCGTTCATTATTGCGATTCAACTTCCGCTTTCAAAAACACTTTATCGACTAGGTTCTTCTTACGTATCTTCAATTGTGCCGCCGCTGCTGCCTTTGTCGCAGCCGGCGTCGTTGCGATCACCACTTCTGTCGTTGTTCTGAGGGCGAGCCCTGAGGGCCCGCGGAGCCGAGCCGTAGTTTTACAGCGAACCTCTCATGAATTCATTCGCCCGACGTCGACAGAGGCCTGCCCAGACTCGAACGGTTGCAGACATCAGCGAGTCTGCCGGACGTGTCAAGACTTCACCAAAAGTTTTCCGTTCAACTCGCCTCGATATAAGAGATCGGTGTACGCTTGATCCAACACACTGCCAACAGTTCAGCATAACTGTTGTCACGCACGCTAATAATACCTGCGTGATATATATGTATATATATATATATATATATATATATATATATACACAGGGTGTTGCAGGAATATTTGAAGCGCGATATACAGAATTGTAGAGCTCGTTAAAGCAAATATTTTTTCCAATGGAACATGGTCTCTGAGAAGTCTTGTTTCGGAGTGAGAGCGAAATTACTACAATTTGTGACACTAGTGTTTTTGCCCGACATAGGAGCATAAAGTGTGCTGTTGCGAGACAACCAGTTTTCCTATACAGAAACTAAACACGCTGTCGTGTTCGTGAGAAAATTCTGCTTCTTCCGACGAGCATATAAGGCCGGTCAGAAGATGCGACACGGTCGTTTAAAAGAGAATTCGTCAAAAATGAAGTTCTTTATTAACTTTTACGCCAAATACTTCAGAATCATAACCCTACGACCACCCACGTGTTCAAAGCTAACATATTCAGCAAATGCGCATTTCATGACGATTATTTTGGTGCCAAACATATGTCAATGCGAGCTGTGGTTGCGGAGTAATTACGTATTTTCGGAGGGCATGTCCAGGTTAAGTGCATGAAAAATGACGCGCTGCGGCTGTCGCGCGACACGTCGGCGGTAGTGAACGTCGCCACACAGTCATTTTACATGCACTTAATCTGGACATGCCCTCCGAAAAATCGTAATTACTCCGCAACCACAGCTCGCATGGACATATGTTTAGTACCAAAATGATCGCCATGAATTGCGCATTGGCTGAATATGTCCGCTTTGAGCGCTGTGAGTGGTTGTAGGGTTATGATTCTAAAGTATTTGGCGTGAACGCTAATAAAGAACTTTATTTTTGGCGAATTCTCTTCTAAGCGACCATGTCGCGTCTTCTGACCGGCCTTGCATATTCTTCAGATGGAGCAGAATTTTATCACGAACACGATGGTGTGCTTAGTTTCTGCCTAGGAAGAAGAATGGTTGTCTCGCAACAGCACATTTTGTGCTCCTATGTCGGGCAAAAACACCAGTGTCACAAATTGTAGTAATTTCACTCTCACTCCGAAACAAGACTTCTCAGAGACCATGTTCCATTGGAAAACATATTTGCTTTAACGAGCTCTACAATTCTGTATATGTTCAAATATTCCTGCAACACCCTGTATATATATATATATATATATATATATATGAGACGAGCACTGCCGAGTGTGCAAATGTATTGTAAATGATTAATAAATCATCGCTTTATTTTCTATATATATATATATATATATATATATATATATATATTAATGTGCCGTTTCGAAGAGAGCAAACCAAGATCGTGGAGTGCCAAAAATACCAAACATAGACGCTATTTTGACAACGCTATTTTGTGTCCGAATCGAGCGTGCAACAAAGGGCCTCAAAACGCAATCAAATGTTGGCTGCTACCGATTCGCACGCTGCATTGATAGCAGTTTAATTGTATGCACAATTACACAAATTGTCTGCTAACCAAAAACTACAAGGCAAACAACGGAAGAAAAACAAAGCAACGAGAGGGCAAATGAAGCGGAAATAAATCGTATCCGTACAATTTGGAGCGAGACCTGAAAGAGAGTTAGAAATAGAGGGGGTGGGCCATAATTTATTATTATTAGTGTGCGGAGTCAATTGTCGTTCGACAATACTGTATCAGCCGAGCAAGATGGCTTAGTGGCAAAGGTTTTGCCTTGCATTCGAGAGGACTGAGTTCGAGATCCAGACCACCCACTCTTAAATTAGTTTGCATGGTTTCCAATTTAGACAAGGTAAATGCCGGAGTGGATTCAAATTAGTTATGACAATTCAAAAAACCGTACACAAGCAATAGCCTTACGAAAAATCTAAAAAAAAAATCTTTCTATGTTAAACTGCAGTCGCAGCATCTTTCGACATTTCAGACCGACAGCCTGTCCACTTAGAGCGTGGCAGAGTCTGGCACGGCTGCTGCTTAACTGCGGGGTCGAAGGGTGAACACACTGTAAGCCCAAAAAAACGATCCTAGGAGCAGAATCTTTATTCCTGCATGGCGAGTGAACGTTTCACTTGATTTGGCAAATCTAAAAGATGATGTTGCTCTTAGATCAGCGTCTGTCCGCCCGTATTTTGGTTGACGTTGGTTCTGACAGAGCGTCCCGGCAATAACCGACAGCGTCGGCGGTCCAGTGTAAAGCCCCGAGGTATGTCGTCGACATGTTGTACTTCTCCGTCTTCGAAATTTTGTAGGTCTTTTTCAGACGACGTACGTGAACGATTGGCAGTTGCGCGCTATCTGTGCTACGCGGAATACTGTTGACCCACCCAACGCGGCTCGCTGAGATTTTCTGTCTCCCGGCGTTCGCTCGATTACGGCGTACGCAGCCTCCAGCGATCCGCTCCTCTGGTTTGCCTGCACTCTGCCCCTGGCTTGGCCCGGCCTTCGCCTCGGTCGGTAAAGCTCTAAGCGTTGGGCCCGACTCCAAGAAACTGTTCGTTTTATGAGCCTGCTTTCTTCGTGTTTTTCCCAGCTGAAAAGTGGACACAGTTCCAGCGTGGCCTCCCGACGCTGGCGTAATGGTTGCTACGGTAAATGTTACTGATGCCAGCTAGAAAGGCGTACTCTAGAATGGGAAGACAAGGCTAGCGAAGGACAACAGCGACAGCCACAACAACAACAATTACAAAGAACACAACAATAACAACAACAACAACAAGAACAAGAACGGGTAGACTTTTTCCTCTTCTTGCTTGAGCCAAAGAAACCGAGGCAAGGCAAGCGACGTACGTACGAGCACACTACAGCCCTATGATCGATGTTCAAAATGTATACCCGCGCAAGCAGCGGCCCACCGGAGGCCTTCCTCTTATCCCCTGTCTCTCTCGCCTCCCCCGCTCTCTCTCCCTCTCGCCGTCCTGCCTTGGCGAATCGACCTCTGCAGACGTTGTCAGCACTCCTCAGTTTCTCTTCTAAAGTCTCCACCAAACGTCTTTGCCGCTCGCCACATCGTTCCAGTGCGCCCCAGACGGGGGTAGAAATGGAACCAGAGAGAGAGACGGGCTGGCAAAAGATGGCACGGGTGTCAACGCCAGATAGGGCACGAGGATGCGAGGGCGGCGAGCACTCGTTCGTGCACGGCTGCACACAGCCTGTTCTGCGTTCTTCGGTCGCACACAGCCCGCTGCTGTTCTTGCTCTGCTGCTCCTGTTGTCCACTTCTCCGTTTAGTCTTCGGGCCGAAACAGTTCAAGTAGACGCACAAGGCCCTATGAATGCGGCGTTCACGTGTCAGCGTGTCAGGCATTGGCAAAAAGCGCCACCCCCCCCCCCCCCCCGCGCTACACACGCAGACGAACAAGGCATGGCGACGAGAAACTGCCATCAGATAGATCATAACAGCCATCACTGCCAGTGGCAGAGATTGAGTCTTTCGAGCACAGTAGTGCCTGTCTACCCATGGCGCACGGAACGTGCACAACAACTCGATCAACTCACAGCAACTATGCAACTAAAGCCGCCAGCTGG
The DNA here is from genome assembly GCA_003439945.1 of Dermanyssus gallinae. Lineage (NCBI taxonomy): Eukaryota > Metazoa > Arthropoda > Arachnida > Mesostigmata > Dermanyssidae > Dermanyssus > Dermanyssus gallinae. The sequence goes on along the minus strand of QVRM01001782.1, from coordinate 835,227 downwards.
TAGTCGTCGAAAATTCGCCAAATGACATACCACAATGCATATATTTTAGATGTGCATTTACATGTTGATCCGTATAGATTTTGCGTTCTCTCTCCGAGTATGTGCATTTTTGGGCGGCACGAGATATTTACGTAAACGCTCCTCGCTGTTCGGCTATGTTTTGGGCGTGTCACATCTAAAACAGAACCCCTTATTTTCTCTTAGCTTGGTCGTTCCCTTTCCTTCTTACGTCGCTCTGAACGGGTGCGACCATATAATAGACGACCACGTGCTAAGAACCAATCGTAAATGAGGTCCTCACAGTGACCATCAACAGCTGCGACGCCGATCTCAGCGGATCTCTATCAGCTCCCTGTAGTGGTTTTAGCCGTACCGCGCTCAGATAGGTAGATGCCTCCTAGCAACGGTAATAACAGCGCCATCCTATACTACGCGCCGATATAGGGGAACGCCACTACCTTAGTGCATTAGCGCCTCTTGCCTGCTGGACACAGCACGAGAGCCGAGGTGTATAATTTTTGTTGAGAACGTCTAATTGACATTGAGCAATCAGTTAGGAGCGCGGACTTTGCGCGATCTATTTAAATTAACTCCCGCATGCTGTGGAACGAGCGTATAGCCTTAAACCTCAGCTTGAGTATACCTACGAACTAATAACTTGGTTTGTAACCTCCTGCCACCACAGATGCCGGCGAGCTATGAACTGACTGGAAAGCCCCAAGACCACACAAATATATATATATATATATATATATATATATATATATATATATATATATATTTATATGTATATACATATATACCTGCTTTACGTGGTCGGCTCTTTAAATTAAGTCCAGGCGATTGAGCACTTAAGCACTCCATATATGCAAAGTAGTCGTGCATTGTAGGCCGCATATAAGCATACAAAAAACCGCCACAATGGATACATAGGGTAAACCAAGAAGTAACACATGCGTTACAGGTACGATTCGTTTAGATATAACAGGGTCATGCAGGGGCGATGCGATATCCAAATTGTGCCAGCAAAACATGTATCGACGCTCGCAATGGGCCTTAAGGCCTGTGGCACGGACAACAAGTCACATAAATATATACCTTCACTAGAAAAAAATCGTGCCCAATAATAATAATGATTCTTATCACTAATCTAGTTTGTTCTATTATCAAATTATTACCAGATTGCAAATGTACAGACTGAATTCTCTATATATGCATCAGTTTCACCCGACCTCTCTCGCTCGTGACCGTGTCAAGAATCATCCTCCCTTTGCCTCGGGAAATGCTGTGGATTGTTTGTATCCGTTCAGCTCCTCAATGATCTAGCCGACTGTACGCGTTATGGCCATGGTATGCCGTCCCCACGCGAGCATGGGTGAGCAGCCAAAACTAAATTTGTCCCACGCCGGTTGCTTGCCTTTATCTTCCTCTTCTGGTCCTAAGTCGTTGATCGTGAGGCGCCAATCTTAAACGACTGCGTATTGGTGAGCCAATAAAGAGTCTTGCTCGAGGAGGACTCGACAACCTTACACGCCAAGCGAATGGCGCAGCAAGAAGAAACCCGCCTGAGCACTAAATTTGGGGCAGACGAGCGTGCGCCCGCGAGAAACGAGATCTTATGCGGCTAAGTGCGTCTCAGGAAACACGGCACCGTCGAGGCGTTGCAGACAGGGAGCGTGTCGGCAAAGGTCTTATATAGCCTACGATGGGGTGCTCGATAACCAAAGTCTCCCGCATGGGGTAGATACTTTGGCGTATGCTGACGACCTTGGACTCATGGTTACGGCCAGGAAGGAGATATCCCTGGAGAGCGTCGTCAATGTGGCCTCGTCAATAGTCTCCGAGTGGATAAATTCCTACCACTTAAAACTTGCGCCTGACGAGACGAAAACAATGTATCTAGCAGGCAAAAGAGGCCGACCGGCGTTGACCTCGAGACGGCGGGCCATTCTATAGTATTCAGGAAAAAACGCGAAGTATCTTAGAACTATGCTTGCTACGGAACTGGACTGGCACACGTAAAGTACGTGGTCACGAAGGCCCAACGGATCTCTTTAAGCCTGGCACGGATGATGCCTACGGCCGGTTGGGAGGCTGAGAAGAAAAGAAGACACCTGGCGTTGGTGGACGAATCAACGGCGCTATACGCAGCCGGGGGTACATGGCATTACGGAGGACGAATAATAGGGGAGGACTAAGATTGACCCAACAAACGCTGGCAATCAGGATAGGCATATCGGACGGTCTCGACTGAATCCTTCCTGGTACTAGTCAAGATTCTGCCAAGGGGAAGAAGTAAAATATATCTAGACGCATTTTCATTACCACCGCCTAAAGATGGATCCTATAGCGATGGATCTCAAGCAATCGATCTATTTCGTCTGGGCGATCAGCATGCGCTAACTAGCGGGTCCCGGACGTCTTCAGGGATCTTTCCCGGTGTGATGATGTTGCAGATCCTTGCTAGGGCGCAGATAATACGCGGTTGAAAGACAAGCGACAACTGGGTGCGCGTGAGAAGATCGCTGTGTGTCATGCTTTCCAGACCCCCAACAGACTCCCTTGCGGAAGTGCTTCGGCTAAAGCAGAACTTCGTCAGGGGTGCATGCTAAATTAAAGGTGTCATCGGCTAAGGGCAGATCCCAAAAGCTGTCGTCAGAATCCTTGCCGAGTATATCCTCGGATATTCCAGCTGCGTCGGGTAACGCCAGTTTATTTCTAGAACGTCAGCCAATGCCCTGCCGATAACCGGGTGGAGAGTACTAAAGCCGAAATAAAAGTGCACCAAATCTACTAATGCTCGTTTCGCGCATTGGAACCACAATATCTCAGAGCGAACACTAACCCTGATCGTTTCTTCGTGCTTGACGCTCGTGCAGATGGACAGCCCTTCTGGAAGGGCGTCATAAACACAGTATCTCAGAGCAAACACTACCTCCCTAATCGAATGCTCGCCACGCGCGCATTCACTGATGCACACATCACTACAAATTACGAAATTAAACCTCCTTAAAGTGTTCAGATTAATGGAAGCCAACAAAAATACGACCGTACGCCAATAGTAATAGCAACAACAACACCGTTTTAGAAACGACCCTTCTAAGGCCCCTTGCCGGAAAAACAACAAAGAATAAAGAAAGTAACTGTGGCTAAAGAATCTATATAAGGATCTATGTTATAGAAAAAAACAGTGATTGCCCTTGCAGCTTTAATTGGCCATCGAAGTGCGACGGCATATGCGAATAGCTTTATTAGAAAATCTAAATGTTTCTCTTACAAAACACTTGGCAGACCACGTTGGCAACAATGTATCCGGGCTTCTAATAAGCTTCTAGGCAAATATTCCTGCTGTTATTCCCTAAGAGTAAGGCGCTAAGTATGTCGGTAGGTTGCTGTATATGTTATACACAAAGCATCTATCTAAGTTATTCCACTTGCCTGAATGTGCGATGAAACGACGATAATTTACCTAAGTTACGTTTGCTTGATTAACGTTCTGCAAATGTAACAAACAGTATATATATATATATATATATATATATTGCAGGCGAGCACTGCCGAGTGTGCAAACGTATTGTAAATGTTTAATAAATCATCACAATATTTTCTATATATATATATATATATATATATATATATATGGCGCAATAGCTCTGCCCGAACTCTCAGCCTTTGCCTTTAGTGGGCAAGTAATAGCCGGGTCTGACGATGACAACGTCCCGTTTATGTCCCGGGCAACTGGCTATTGGGCGACTTCAATCAGAGACACCTGAATTAGACAGACAGACAGCGACTGGCCATCGGTCATTGCCATCTTCCGACCAGTCAAAGTGGTCAAGAAGCCATTCTTATGCGACCTCCATTTTCGTTTTACCGTGTGGCCGAACACAGCTCTTCATCGCCATTATTGCTCGCTCCTTTCGGTTAGCTCTCGGTTGCCATCCTCCTTTCTCTGCCGCTCTTTGTTGTTTTCTCGATGTGCCACTGACGATGAAAAACGTCCGGTCGGCTCAAAGGACTTCGAAGACGTTCAGCTTTCGCCTCGTTGCTGGATGCAGATAAGCGCGGAGGCAAACAAAGCGTAAATCGCCTGCTGTCCAGAGCAGCACTCGGCAGTCTAGCCAGCGTCCTTTTGAGCACTGCGTGACGTTCGGCGTTTCTTCACGCATAGCATTGCATACACCGATTTGCGAAGGCACAGAAATGGAGGGAGGCATGTGAGGTCGTCTTATTTGCAATTAATTTATATATATATATATATATAGATAGAGAGAGATTTTTGTATGTATACATATTCCTATGAAATACACGTCAAACGCAAGGCGGACGTACTTTGCATTCACTGAGCCCTGTTACTCTTACCTAGTTTAACTAAGACTGGCATAACGCCACAAGCATAATGACTAAGCCATGGTTAAAATCCATAGTTCCAGCAGTCAATAACGTAGAGCTGTCTAACATTCTTCTGGAGTTTGTGTGAGACGAATTTTAAACTACTATATATATATATATATTCATTTTGCCGTATTTATCCTATTCCTGGTTAAAATTGCCCAGCACGACATTTTACATTAGCAAAATTGAAACAAATCAATTTCTTTACTTCTGGTTGGTAGTCATATTTGAGTCATAATTGATTTCATATTATCAATTCGTCGATACTTAATTACCTGATTCCATTTCCAATCGGAGGCGGGTTCTGATCATTTGATCTATCAACAAGGCTCGTCAGATGCTGACGTGACATTTTCAGGTATCGAAACACTTGTCAGTCTGACGATTTCGTCCATTGCCTTGCAGACGAACTACACTCTACTATCTGGACCCTCCTCCCAGAACCGTTCTTCGGCTTAGATGGTACAAAAAATGTGTCTTGATGAAACACTGCTTTCTCCTAAAAACGAGGAAGGAAGCTGGCGGTATCGACGCGAGTAAATGTGGGAATGAATATACGCCCAATTATAGAAACAAAAGAGCCGAGTCTGTCAACTATAATAAAAAAATAACAAATAAGTGTTTAAGAGCAAACAACGCGCATTTATCCACATTTATGCAGATATACGTATTAACCTGCATAGTTGATAATACCAAAGAAAGCGATTTCAGCGTTGTTTCCACATCACACTCCCCTTTATCGCGTGCCATACCAAAGGGTCCCAGAGGCTAAAAAAAGAGCAGCCTTTGGCATTAACAACGCAGGAGGTACACGAGGCGTTAAAACGTTTTAAGCCGGGAAAGGTACCGGGCTCGGACGGAATTCTCATTTATGCAACCAAGGTACTGATGAAGGAGTATTCGGATCCCTACCAAATGAAAGGCCGCAGGTCTCGTTCTGATCTGGAAGGGCCCTACCTCATTCCACCCAAGATGCTTACTTGAATCCCTGGCTCGAGGTTTCGAGTCCATTGCGGAGACACGCCTCCGAGACTTCGCAGAGGGAAGCGACCATCTATCTGACTCCAAATGTGGATTTCGAAAAGAGCGCTAGACAATTCGCGCCATTTAGCAAGCTCAATTAAAGGCCGAGCTTCTCGGCAGGTTTCTTCCGAAAACGCAATCTGCTCTTAGCCGTTTTACTCGACGTTAAGAACGCTTTTCACAGTCTCGAACCTACAGGAGAGTCTCGAGTATGACCCTCCACAAGAAGAATAAACAGTTTTATGCTCTTAAAATCATATCTGACTACCTACATGACCGGACTATTCAGTCCCAAGAAATAATTTTCAATATGACTGCAGGGGTTTTGCAGGGCTTTATACTTGACCCCCTGCTCTAGAACATAGCTTACGACAACGTGCTGCGGCTGGGGAACGTTTCCCCCGGCCCCCGGTCGCGTACTGAATGCGAAAAGCAGAGCTTGCTTTAGCCGCCGTCAAGAGCGAGGCAATTCTTTTGACCAGAGGAAAGCGCCCCGCTCTTCGCCTACGCCACAACAACGACAATATCAATATAGTGAACACGGCACAATACCTTGGAGTATTCCTTGGCAGGGCTCTTCGAGGCACTTATCACTTGCACCGGGCAACGGAAACAGTCCTCAAAGTTGCCAATAACTTCGCACGGCTAATATCTAACACCTATTGGCCCGGCACTCCAAGCCGCACCATTATGTCCGTGACCGAGTCAGTAGCTCTACACGGGGTTCTAGCCTGGTCGGAGCCCTACGGGTGCTTATGGCGTACCGAAAGGTGAGCACAGCGGCGGCGCTTCTACTTGCCGGAACGGTTCCCTGGGATCTAAAGGAAGCACTTAAAGAGGAAAACGAGCGTCAACCAAACATCGCCCTACGGCAGGAAAAGGGGTACGGCCTAGAGGGGGGTGTTCCAGGCGCCAGTCTCTAGACACAGGGCTTCCAGTCCTACCTGTTCAGGATCGGGAAGGCTTCTAGACCCACGAGCGACCACTGCGGCGATGGATTTGAGGACACCCCAGAACACACGATTCTAAGGTGTGCAGCAAATACCCGCTGCCTAATACGCACCCCTCAGGTCTGCAGGGAAGAAGCTAGCCACGAGTAGAGTCACACCTCCCCCGATTGTTTGAAGTATTTGCACATGCAATTCCCGGTCGGTTGGGAGGGTGTGGAGATGACTGTTTTTTAGTAGGTTGGAATCCCACACTTCTAGACCACACGTACAAAAAAAAAACAGAAATCCCACCTAGTGTATAACAGAATGAAATCGATATTAGAAATATAAAAAAACGGGGGACGAAGGAGAAGAAGTAAACAAAGCAATATTCTGCAGTCCCCCCTTTTCTTTCTCTCTTTCTTCGTGTTACATTTTCTTTCGTCTTCTAATGATACCACATTGCCTAATGCCTATTGGCGCCTAGAAAACCTTGAGCATGTATAAAAATTGCGGTAAGCAGCGGCAGAGCGAACATGGGACGCAAAAGCTGTATGGAGGCTTGGGAGGGTTAGGCTTCATGAGAGTGGGTACACTAGTGGACTAATGGTGTTTCGTGTCACATCGTTATCGTAGAGCAGGTGCAAAAGGAGAACGACGACCAGCGACCAACGGACAGACGAATTGCCGCCGCCTCGTTGTTGTGAGAGAAAAGGTGAACAGAGAAAAAAGGGAATCGTTGCTGCTGCGTTGCTTCGGCTGACGACGGCGGCAGCGGGAATAACAAACACGACAACAAACACAACATAAATGACGAGGGAAATACATCAACGACGACCCGTTAGACCAGTTCAAATCAGGAATTGTGCTCTGTTACTCTCAGCTCAAATTGTGACGATTGGATGATGAGCGTCTGTCTGCTTCCGTTCTCTCCTGGCCATGCTCGCTGGGGAAAGTCTGTAATGCTGCCGATACGTTACACAGCCCCAAAATAGAGAGAATGAGTAAATCATATAGAAATAAAACGTATAAATAAGAAAACAACTACTGAAAAAGAGAGAGAGAGAGCGAGCGAAGGAAAGGCAAATAGAAAATCTTACAGAACCATAAACAGGGAATACAAAATAAACGAAACCGCGGGAAAGGGAAACACGCCTTGAACGAAATCACCTATCAGACGCACAATGAGAAGAGGCCAGTCAGAAACCGAAAAAGGGAAAGAAAATACGAAGAAGAGGGAGAGGGAAGACGCCACACGCCTGCAAGGCGAGTACCAACAACAACAAGAAGAAGAAAAAGAAGAAGAAGACCCTTATAAAGAAAGAAGGTTGAGCTTCTGCAGCTATTCCTACTCTAGATGCTACAGTTAGAGCGGCGGACGCTGCCACTCATGGGGATCATGGGGGTTGCCAGACAACGTTGCAGATAGCGGCCGTAATGGGGACACTGGCGCTGGTGGCTACGGCAGCGTCAAATTAGATCAACAGCGGGGCAAGCGCTCTCGGTTGTCAACGTCAGTCAACAACAGAGCTAGATAGCTGAAGGCCGGTTAGCAGTGAAGGGCACCCACCTAGCAGTGACAAGCAATGAATGGCCGGCGGGCAAGCAGACAGGCAAACCTACCGGGCCTACCGGGCCTACGGGCGTACGAAGGACACGGTCGACTTGCAGCAGAAGTACCAACAACAGCGCACCAACACCAGCTCGTCAGTGAGTCAAACACACTGGCCACCACTAGCCACAAGTCCCCACCGGCCCGCTGTGCATTGACGTGCAGACCAGACTCGGCGGGCTCAGCTCGCAAATCATATACACAACATCATCAATTGCTGTATGTTAGTCTAACTAGCAACATACAAGATTGTAATCATATTAGCATTAGCGATAAGGACAACGGCGACGACGGTGGCAGCAGGAACGACGATCAGGAGGAACACGACAGCGACAGAGACAATAACGGACTGCAGGTAACGACAATAATTGCAACAATAGCAACAACAACATCATCATCATTATCAGCATCAACAACGAGGACAGAAGCAACAACAACAACCTGGATGCATGCATCTAGGTTGGCCAGCATGGCCAATAATCGCGCCAAGAGTACCAACAAGGAGTGTGCTAACGATAAGAACGCTAATGAAAAAGTAGAGACAGCTGCAGCAGTAGCGTACAGATGGACGTCGATAGGCGTACCGTTCTTAGCAGGCTATGCAAGATACACAGCCAATCTTGTTGGCGATTTTTTGTATGTAGTATAGAGAGAGTAGCACAAAAGATGACTAGCATGGGATTAGGATGGCAGATAGGGAGACATATGTACACATGTATATGTCAAGACATCAATGCTGCTGTTCGCTGACCAAATAGTAGTGTTAGGGTGGAAGCTAGCAATGTTCAGGAAATGTTGAATGCAAGTAGGAAAGTAGCGGGGTAACTGAACATGGTGTCTAATGAACAAATTTAGTATTTAATGGGGTTAGGGGCAAAGGAAGCTAGTATTGCAGGGAGAATGGGTATACAATAATTTAAAGCGGGTGGGCTATAAGCGAATTCTAGGACAGCAACGTTGGACATACGGATACATCGAGCTAAAAATGTGGAGAGAGAAGGTACAGAATGTCAAACTTGTGGGTTAGGGAATGAGTCAATTGAACATACTGTAAAATAATGTACAATTTTGGGAACTATTAGAAATTTAGACGGGTTGGAGGCCTTAAATTTAGGACCAACTGTTTAAAAGTACCAAGCCGATATTAGAGGAGGTTCTGCCAGTGGAAGCGACTTACTCGGTTGGTACTAGAAGAGAATACATTGATGATATGGATGCGTAGATAATATGTATGCTATCGCTCTGAGCTCCCCATGCGTACATGACAGGTGACATGTGTAATTAGATATTAACATCAAGCGAATAATGAATCGATCAATTAATCAAGGCGCAAACGGTCAGGGACTCGCCGGACAAAATATGACACTAAAATATGACGCGATATGATCTGGACATCGTTGAGTAACAAGGGTTTCGAGTGCAACAAAGGGCCGTCAAACAGCCAGTGACTAAGCACCTGTACGAGTAGCCGTAGTAGCGCTACAAGAAGGAGCTACAAAGCACAAACGAGTAACCGGGGAGTCTTCTCGACGAACGCAACCAACAACTTTGACGTATGTATTGATCACCAACCTAGACAGAAATGTAAATGCATGGGAACAGCCCCCAAGCAGTCATAGCAAAGTTGGTGCAATGTCTTGCTCGTTGAAATGTGAGTCACAAGGCAATTGTGTACAAGTCTTCTGACAGGACTAGAGAGAAGATAAGTAACTTTCAAGAGAACGAAATAGGCATACTGCACTGCATTTGAGCCTATATAGCTACTATAAAACGGGATAATGCAGATGAGAAGATACAAGCACTTACGTCTCAGACAAGGTTTTGCCATGCATGACTCTAGATGTAAGGCAACCCATAAGGATGTAACTTGTTGCTTCCGCTCAGACCGTTGACGGATGTAGACTGAAATAATCGACTAGTCTACGGCACGACATGCATAAAAACAGCTCACAGACGGGTCTACTTATTCCAATAGCCGACACCGTGCGGAACAAGTCAGGGTATAGAGTAGTGCCAAGCTGACGCAGAGGCAGGGCTTAAAATCAACCCTCGCTAAAGAAATGCTGAGCCGCTTAGAAGCAGCACAGTCCGTGGCATTGCTGTAAGGTCATCCAAAATGCCCCTTGTCGATTTCTCACTTATACAAGAGTCGAAAATGTGTTGGCTCCCTTGGAGGGTCGGGATCCGGTTCGCTCCTAACCGTCGCATCTGCCCATATGGTTAATTTCTTGGTTTGGATGGCTGCGGCGATGTCCGTGGACCATCTAATACCAAGGCCTGCTAATGGATAATAGAAAGCTTGCTCTGTTCCATAAGCTGCCTTTAAACTAATATTGAACTTCTTGCCTAGAATAACCATACCGTTGTAGGCAGCAAGACTTTCAGTATACTCGAGCGGCACGGATGCTCGCAACATAAAGTTAAATCTTAGTAAGCCAATACTGATGTGCTTCTTGTTTAGTACGAAGAACCGGTGGGATTCCTTTACACATGACGGGAGCATCCAGAGCATCCAAGTCAACCCGTGTCATATGAATTATTCCGGGATGTACTTGCATGTTCATTTGGATGGCTTTCTTTTGCGTTTGTGGATTCCCCTTATGACTAAAACCCCACATTTGCGTTAAGTGTCGGCCGTCCCGGTTCCCAAACCGTAGTACGGCCTCGTATATCTTCTGTCGCGACGTCCGTACGACCACTCAGGATTGCACTATCGAGGTGCTAGATGCCGTTAAAGGGACACATTGACGTAAACTTGACACCAGTTTAGAAATGTCAAGACAAAACAACGCTGGCCTTAGTTCATATCCTTGCGCGAATTTATTACTATTCAGACCACTAGACTAAGGATACCAGATGTCAGTACAGAGACAATAGACGCCGCAATTGCCTAAAATAAAAAAATGTTTAGGCAAAAATCCTGGTTAGTTTGGGTTAGTTCACTGTCCTAGCAAGTAGCTCTGTCGAGATCTGCTACACCGCGCAGCCAGTCGAGACAGTAGTGCGGAGTTCATCTTCGTAAAGCTCAGTAGGCAAAATTTCGGCTACTACTACTCGGAGATCTAGATCTGCGTTTCACTGCGAGTGTACTGCGGTTAGAACGAAAGCCGGAACTGCCAACTGCGTTTGACTTAGTTAGTTAGTTGATGGGCGCTGCGGAATTTTTTTTATCGCCTATCGCAGCAGCGGTCAAAACGCGCTTCGCCTGCTATCGCCACTCTGCTACTGTACTGCTTACGAGGCACGGTCAGTAGGTAATACATACACTACTGCAGGCATTTGCAAAATAAAAAATTGTATTACCTATTTGTTTGGGTATACCTGTATAAGGCTAACAATCTAGTCGCGAGACTAGATGACAAACACTCGCCGTAACTCATAAAGATTGCTAGCAGCAAATCGCGATACGGGTTAAAAATATTTAGAATTTTTTATTTACAGGGCACAATAGCCAAAGTAATCCTCAGACACCCAATATTTCCATTTAGTCAAAGCGGATTATATCGAAAGCCTATTCCCTGGATATTCTTAAAGTAAATAACTTACCAATGATCCATATGTCCGCCTGTCGCCTTTATAATCTCGCAAATTTTGTCAACGCACCCTTCGCTTGTCAATAATACCAGACCCTTTAAAAGTTTCTGTCCTTTGCTCAGGATGGCGGACCTAAAAACCTTTTAAGCTAATGTTTCTTTGAAGCACACCTTGCACCTTAAAACAGTCCAGGAAGAAAAATCTATGGAACTGAGGTCGGGCGAGTATTGGGGCTATTAGCTAAAATGAATATACCTCGCAGAGCAACCTTTGAGTTTGCTTTGCTCTGTGCGGAGGCGCAGAATACTCTTGCAAATTGTACTGACTTGCGCCAAAGACTTCACTGTACCGGCAAACTGTTAGTACAAATTGGCAACAAAAGTAGGGATTCAGTTTTTTTTTCATGCGAAATAAGGGGAGTTCAGCCGATCGTTTATCCCAGCCCAAGTCCAGTAAAAGATTCCGCCCCCTCGAGCTCCTAGTGGCTTTTAATTAGTCACGCCCATGGCGTGTAGGGATGTTGCCCTTTTAGGTTGCGCAACACAACTTGCTTCTTGACAATGGAAACTGGACCCTTATCAGCTTTATAGGGGGCAGGCACGACATTCCTTCTTTGCTATCATCACAGACACAGTTTAGGCTGAGCGACCGCCAATGATTTCGAAAAGGTCAAACCACAACATCCCACTCAGTGTTTAGCGTCTAACGACGCTTAATGAATTTCCTCCTATCACCGCCGAGCAACACTTCTATCAAGGTGACACGTTGGTTACCGTACTATATATATATATATATATATATCGGGTTCGCGGCCCGAACAGGGACCTGGCAAAAGCGCGGCTGGACAAGATCACCAAATATGACTAGTTCCTAAAAGCGGCGCTTCCCGACCCGCAAAACCTCGCAGATTCGGATCACTATCTCTATGAGTGGTGTATGGGACTCCGAATCTGCGAGTACGCTTTTGGGGCTCGGCGTCACAAAGAGGAATCTTATCGATCTTACCGTCTTAACACTGCAAGGAACCTTGAGAATATACCGCTCGCACCGAGTCCATAAGAGCGGGGGCTGCCATCAAGCAAGGATACGGACAACTTTTCACCACCATTTTTATTAAGGCGAGCACTGCCGAGTGTGCAAATGTATTGTAAATAATGAATTAGTCATCGCAATAGTTTCGATATATATATATATATATATATATATATATATATATATATATATATATATATATATATATATATACTTGCACAATTATTGTACACACTCGTAGCTCTAGTGTGCACATTAGTTGTACACACAGCTGGTTGTAAAGGCCAGACATATATTATTGCATAATTTCGAGGGTCGCGAGGCTATTGCCAAATGCGTAGAGTATATCATGAAACAACTTTTCGACATTTTCCAATTCCTGGAAACAACCTGTCCCTTCTCAGCGCCCCGCCACAAATCTGAAAGCGTTGCGACTAAAGGTTCGCGGTACGAACATTCCCAATAAGCAAACAGATTCATTTTCTCCTTCTGCTGCTACTAAAAACATTGACCCGAGTAAAGCGCAATATTCCACAATTCCTCTCGTAAACTCGTCGTCAGAGGAAGACAGAAAAGAGCTAAGAAGACAGCCGCCGTTCTACGCATATTAACTCCGCCGCTTTGCTGGCTTTCCTGTTGAGTATTTATCAACAAAGTGCACATCAACAAAACAAAGTCTTGCATTTGTTTGCTCTTTGTGAGCTAGTTCATTCGTGTTAATATTCGTGCTTTTTCACGAGATAGTTTATTCATTCGAGCTAGGCTAGCGAAAGGCGCAGTGCGGTATGTGTTTGTGTTTGCCTTGCTTGCGGAGATAGCGTCAAAGTCTAGAGAAATGGCTTGCTAATTTCCTCTCAAGTGATTCCCGGAACGGAGAGAAGAGACAAGGACGCCTCTCACGGCTAATGAAAAGGGAAAACGCCCGTCAGCGATGCACACGGCGAAGACAATGACAAATTAATAACTGAATGATGGCTCACGCTGCCAGGCACCTAGTCCGCTAAGTCAACTCGGCAGCACGCAGCACCAGCAGACGACGCAACTCGTTACAACAAATGAGTCAAATCAAATTACGCATCGCACACAACGCTCGCTCTGTTGGTGCATAGAGGGAGTTATGATGGCTTGTTGATCTGGGCTCAGCGCCCAAATAATATTACTCTTGTATACGAGCGCCGTGAAATGGCCGCCATCTTCACTAGACTCATAAAAGACAACAAGAACGTTACGCTGTATTGTAAAGTTGTGTACCAGCAAGCTACGGCACCGGCTGTGCGCATTTAAGATCGTGCAGTTAAAATTGAGAGTGCTCTTCGTAAGGACGCTTCAGTGGATATCCTGCACTCGAGGTGCTCGTTGAGTCTAGTTGCCAGGCGACATAGGCAGATAGACTAATGGCAGACATTTGCGAATAGTAGTGCACTTTTACGCAGGCGCGTAATATATATATATATATATATATATATATATATATATATATATATATTCATCCAATATTCATTCGTTAGCACAATGCTACGCATGCTCCGTTTCGTGCTGGCAGGAACGAACCGACAAATCGGCGAAATGGTGGGTGCATTTTTGACGTAAGCAATTCGGCGGCTGGCCGACACAGTTAGAGCCGTCGACAGTTGCTCGCACTGAATATGCTTCGAAATGCTGCCAGGCCGGCCTTGACGCCAGTGAAACGGCGGTCAGCCTGTCCGTTGTCCACGAATGGCGCCCGGGCTGCGAACACACCGAAGCATTAATTAGTCTGTGACCTCGGCAGTGGTGCCGCGTAGAGTCTATTATCCCAGCATGGAGGAAACTCGACATGTTCATTTCACACACGGGGCACTGGAGCCCGATCGACTATTCCGAGTGGCCGTTCTCAGCTTCCCGACTGCGTGGCACAGACCGCTCTGCTGCAGAGACTACACACCGAGAGCGAGAGAGAGAGAGAGACATATACGTCGCAACGGACGATCGAGCAGCGATAAATTTTCTCCGGTAGGCACGAATTAGCACGGACAGCCATTAGTTAGGTTCCCTTTTACCGATCGGACCTGTATACGAACACCTGCTGCTGCTGTTGTTATTGTTGTTCTTGTTGTTGTTGGTGGTGAGGGTACCTGTGCTGTTGTTGTTGTTTAGGCGCTGGTGGTGCTGCTATTATTGTTATCGTTGTCGTGATTTTCAGTGTTGTTTATGTTGTTTCTGCTGCTGTGTTTGTTGTTGTTGTTGTTGTTATTATTGCTGCTGTTGTTGTTGCCATTGTTGTTGTTGTTGCTGTTGTTGCTGCTATTCTTGTTGTTTGCTTATTTCACCTGCTGTTATCACTGTCATTGAGTATTCAGTGTCACTCAGTGGCGCAGCGTCGTTCGCGGCGTAATGCGCGCTCAAATCTTCAAGCCTGCCCATTTCTCGAACGATTCCTGTCTTACTTTGCTGGACGCCGGCCGTTTTTTGACGCTAGTTTGATTGGTGACATCGATAGTGCTGAACTGACGGACGCTGCTAACAAGATAGGCGGGGGGCAAGAATGATGTCGATAGCAGCAGTAAAGGCGACAGCGACGGCAGGATCCAGGACCAGCAAGCAGGTCGTTCTTCCCGTCGGGTCTATCATGTCTCGTTCCGGGCTCGGAACGGGGCAGGAACACCACTGCTACACGTTGCAGCTGCTTGCTTCAGTAATAGAAGTAGGCGGCGTGTCCAGAGGTGGAACTTTGCCGGCCGACGTTTAGGTAGCGCCGGTAGGAATGAAGCCAGTCCGGCTGGGCTCCCAATATATCTACCCCCCTCCTCTCCCCCCGGCCCCCCGACCTCCCGAAGACACACCAAACGAAGAATGGATCACTTTTTGAGAGCAAAGAGCCCGAGTAGACACAGCCGAAGCAGTCGAAGAGAAAAACTAAAAGAAGAAAACGCCCGATCATAACGAAAGAAGTGGGCGTGCGTTAAAGCCGCGCGAACCGGTCGCTAGACGAGTCGCTTCGACTTTGCCGGGAAGCGACCGGATCAAAGCCGACTGACTGACGGGTTTCCCTCGTTTCCCCTATACTCTCCTTCTCTACCTCACCGTCTTGCTCTCTCTCTCTCTCTACCTCACGAAAGACAGCAAGCAACCACCCCCCATTCGAATCATCCAAATATCCATTTTGTTGCGTTCGCCTGCGCACGCCGACATCTAGACAATCTTCGGACGTATTGCGATGTTCACTCACATAGAAGAGTAGTTGCACCGTTCAGCTGCGAGCGGGTGGGCGCAGGCGAACAGTACTATAATGTATACGCGCAAGATATTGAGGTATGCTTAGTAAGCCCACGACGACATATATATATATATATATATATATATATATATATAATACATATATATATATATATATATATATATATATATATATGTATACATATATATATATATATATATATATATATATATATATATACATATATATACACATACACACATATATACAGGATCTATCATAACCTTATGTACTTATTTTAAGAGTGTTGAACTTATCTTTCTGAACGATCTTGGTAGAACTCGGCAAGAAAATATTTTTCCCATTGGAAGCAGGGGGCGGAAACGTCTTGTTTAGAAGTGAGGATGAAATTAATAAAAGTAGTTATTCCGCCTTTTCTCTCACATAGTTGTGTGAAATCTACGTTTGCGGCAGAACCAGTCAATCCATGAATGACACTCGGCGCAAGCTAGCAGAAGGCAAAGAGCCAGATTAAGTAGTAAAAGTAATAAAAGTCGATATGTTGTTATGCCTTACGTTGAAGCTTTTACGTACAGAAGCGTAAAATTTTGTCATTACGACAAAAATAATATGCCCAGAAGAACTATTCTCAGCAAAGCCAAATTTAATGCCCATCATTTTCGAACTAAAGTCATGGTGCCACGCACAGCTGTGACTCGTGCTTCGTGTACTGTTGAAAATTATTCTAATAATGCTGGATTCCGCATAAAAATAATCAGTCAAAACCAAAATTATTGTTTTGATCATAGAACACCAACCTAAGTTCACACCAGCTTAAAGGAAAAGCTGACAGATTGCTTAGTGGGGGAGCTGGTAAGAATCATTACACTTCTGACTTAGCAACAAACTAATGAGTTAAGAAAAGAGAACTGCCAAACAGACGCCACGTGCTAGAGCTGCGGACAAAATTACCTTACCGAAAACTCGGCTGTTTGCCCGAAATACTGGTATTTAATGCAGGCAGGAATTAAGCAAAGAGCACTAGTCCTAGGATAACGCACGATGCCACAGCTTCTGAAAATCTTTCTCCCTGGGGAAATGAAAACCGCAAGAAAATCATATAGAGGTAAACACGGACGAAAGCGGACGAGTGTGAGTGGGCCGGAGAAACATGCGGACAAAAATGACTAGGCTCTTGTTCAGGCACCTTGCGAAAAATACAGCTAGCAAAAATGACCAGCGGACTTAACATCGTACAGGTGAACTGCAATCGCAGTTAAGCTGGGTCGAGCTGGAAAGCTATGGTAAATCATGCTACTGCAACAGCAGTCCAAATGGCGCAATAAACGGGGCTTAAACAATTGCTGAATGATTTAGCTAATTTCACGGAGAAGCACTGACCCAATCCAGTTTTTATTTCTCGAGATTATAATGCGGCATCGGATACCAGGAACACTAAAAAATAAATAAAAAGGGTATCCGTGTCCTGGTGTGGATGGCAACATTTGATCTAGTTACAGTCTATAGAAGCCACTTTTCACAGAAACTAAGGTTATTGATCTTACTAATTGCAAGACTGGGTGCTCAGGCAGTGTTGCAAACTGCAAGAGTCTTAGAGTAGGAGAAAAACATACCATTGCATAGAACACAAGGCTCCAAGAGACCACCTAGGGAAATAAGACGAAGGCAGTGGCTCACAGCACCGCGTCAGATACCCGGGAAACTAAAAAGTGAGGGCGTAATTAAAAAACGCCAAACAACAAAGCCAGTCGTATACTTAAAGCGCCAAGTAAAGCGTGGAAAAAATAATGCGGAAAGTGTTCACACTTTGCGAGAAAGGGCCACGGGAATCTACCCTGGTAGAACACGGATATCACGGAAGCTATGTTTAGCTGCACGTAGAAGAGTGAAAAAATCAACCAGCGCGAAGGCCCAACCAGCAAGCCATGAAATCAGTTATCAACGGAATCGTCGCCGTGAAAATCAGTTATCAATCGGAATTGGCACAAACGCCAAAAAGAAATAGAAGATCAGCCCATGGAGAAGACCTTACAAAATAGTTAGAGGCATCAAAAAGGCGAGAAGAGTACAGGCTCTCGAGAAAAAGATAGGGGATAGGCGATCTCTAAATCATTCCACACGCATTTGACAAAACCCTTCTTGAAGGGAATGCAAGGACACTAAGAGAATCTCACCTATTTTAATTGATGAAATTGCAGCCGCGGTAAATGAATCAAGCCACCAAAGACACTGGGCCTATATGGCATATCAGTGAAGGCACCCAGACTCCTACTCAAGGAGTTCCCCGAGCTGGTGGCAAAGCTGGTGCATACGTAGGTGCTGCAGAACAGGAAATTCACAGTACGCCAAATGAAAGCAATGGTGATTCCTAAGGGCCAATGAGGGCATAACTAACGATACAGGCCTAACAGCCCACTAGGATTCCTGGCAAAAGGGATGGAAGCCAGGCTAAACAAGCACGGGGAAGAACACACATTTTTTTTCTCACCGACACAGCTTAGTTTTCAAAAGGGGAGATCAGTTTTTAAAGCAGGGGTTTTATCCGCGGCACCTGCGGGAAAAAACGTGTAAAGTCAAGTGGACTGCATATAACAGTGCTGCTAGATGTAAGTAACGCTTTTAATACACTTCCGTGTAAGGCCATATTCACGGCGTTAAAAAAACAAAAGGTACAACTTATCAGTGTCATTTCGGGTCAATTGAACGAGCGAGCCATAAAATGTGCGTGGGGGGAGGCGTACGATGTAAAAGACAGTAACGCCTGTCTTCATTAGAGCAACCCCATCGGATTTCAAAGCAAGCGAAAAATGGAGGTTTTGGAAAGATCCCACTATGGAAAACACATGTTCGAAGAGACAAAGCGAATGACAGAACATATCGTGGAGAGCTCCCGGCTCGCGGGTATAGAAAATAATACAATACATTATGCAGTGGATTGGGAGACAGGGTGAAGACATACCTTACCACAAGAAGCAATATTTAACTCGACGCAAGAAATGTCAAGGGTATTCATAAGAATTTGAAAAATGACATCACCAACTCGCATCCACTGTGCGGGTGTAAATGAAGGCAACGCCAAGCACACTCTGTTTCGGTGTACTGGATAAAGCGTCATTCGGAACCACCTGGTTCATACAAGAGCCTCGTCCTTGCATCGTCCAGCCGCCACAGCTATATATTAATTATTAAATATTATATTGGTTAATTTATACGAGATTTAACAACGTGTTTTTAAACATTTTGCCATAAAATTGTATTTTTAATTGATTTAAATTAAAAATACAATTTTATGGCTAAACACGATCCTAGTTAATGAGCGTTTCAGAAGCGTCTGATTAAGACCGAAGATGTACCAAGGCGCAAAGCGTACCAGGACCGACGCACTGATTGATATTGTATTTGGTATCCTTTCACTGCACAGAGCGCAGATCAAAGCAGCGGTCGCCACTAGTCACTGCTTTGTGCATACACGAGAATGGTCCATTGGTTCCTGTGTTTTGACAACGGTGACTCCCATTGACCCCGGCAAGATAAACCGAGAGTGAGAGAACATGTCCGGTCGGAGAGACATAGGCGGATGAGGAACGCGAGAGAGATAAAGAAAAACGAGAGCGCGAGATGGAAAAGCGGAAGTGTGGTACATCGATTCTTCTCCACAGCGCGTAGTAATTTGCTTAATTTTAGGCGCAAGTCCGCGTTGATTGATCATTGCAGACTCATTACACGAGACTCATTACGCGATCTCCTATCAGGCGCACGAAATATCCGGAACGAAATGTCATCGAGTATGTCATCGCTGTCTTCTTACACCCGCGACGACAATCAATTAACAATGTACCTACTCAATATCTACCAGAGCCACTCCATACGGATCTGTCAATTTGCCTGACATGCTTTATACCGAAGCCGTATATGTTTACACTCGTATACTCATGCTAATTGTTTACAAATATAGTTATGAAACAGTATATATAAATATATATATATATATAGCATGGAGTAAAGGAATTATTTAAAATATCTGCAATAAGTCCTTCAAACCTCACAACTGTAACATTGTTTAACATGTAATATATATACCACGCTAGATATATAGATTTATTAATATAACTGCTTTTGTTAGCATTTTGTAGAATATATATATATATATATATATATATATATATATATATAAATAGCAGGAAGATTTCTATGTAACAAAATTACATCGATTAGCTGGATCTCCGAGGTAGCGGTCTAAGGTCATACCGTATCGAATCCATTAGAAGAGCTTCGGTTGACCATTGACATTAAAGCTTTAACTCTAGTAAGTGTGCATAAGTAAAATTGAGACGCGGGACATTCTGGCCTGAGAACTTCTGACAATATTCGATGGAATTAAATGTTAGTGTTTTTTTTGAAGACCCAGCGGTCAGGATTTGTTTCTTTTTCCGAAACAAACAAAATTAAGAGGAAGGCATTTAGATTCACGCGATTCGGTGTTTGAATCTACCTAGATGGAGCTAGAAAATACTGAAACGCGTTCGGTGGTGTGCTTCATTTCATGGATCTTCCGCCTCAATAAACGATGCCTCAATCGATGTACGAAAACGCAATGACGATAGATGCATTTAGACGATATCGTGCCACAAGCAACTTAGCTTAATTACGAGCGTCTAAAATGTGGTTGTCAAAACGTAAACAAAAGAAACTCGTAGGAAATTACGTTGAAGTCTATATAACGATTTCATTTCAGATTAAATCATGTAAAATATTGTAGTATTTTTTTCATAGAATGATTAATCACCTTTGTCAGGTATCTACATACGAGTACATACTTATACACATACAGATGTGTTTGGAGACACGTTGTTTTAGTAACGAATAGCACGCCTGCATAACCCCTTTTTTTACGCCCGCGTCTGCCACAGGGTGTCGGCCGCCCGATACACAACACTGAATACAAACGTGTGTGCGACTTGTTAAATATATGGATTTAATTTATTTAAGTTTTGTATACGTCGTCGCCGTCCTTCCTATATTTATAGTATATACCTATATATTATATATATATATATATACATATATAGGTATAATAGATATAGATATATAAATATAGAGACAGATAGATATAAGAGAGAGACAGAGATGGAGAGATATATATCTATAGAGAGAGACAAATACTCTACTAGAGACTCATAAGAATAGAGTAGAAGAGAGAGATATGAGATGAGGAGATAGAGAGAGGATATATACGTAGCAAGATATGAATATATCTAATCTAGATATCTATCCTATAATATATAATATATTATATATAAATGATTATATATCATCTATATAGAGATGTATAATATATATATATATATAACTATATGTATATATATGTATATTATATTTATATATATACTATCAGTACGTGTTTTTTATGTATATATTTACTATATATCATTGATTATACATGTCCACTATATATATTACTATATATGTATATTGATTCATGATAAATGTATTATACTCTGTTTCTATAATGTTTGTATTATGTCTATATATTATATATATATATATATATGTATATATATAATCGACCGGCCGCCTAATCGATTAAACTTGCTGAAGATCTGCATGTTGTAGCGACGCGTTGCCAGACCAGCTCGGCGGTACGCTCTCTGATTCAAGCTCTGTCTTCCTGTCGTCTTCCACTTGAACAAAGTTAGCATCGCTCGATTGCCGGCATAGCATAATCTCTTCCTCGGTGATCGACGTCGCGGCGGCAGCGGTCGCTTGGTCGCCCGCCCGCCCGCCGCTAGATTAGAACAGTGGGGATGCCGCCAGCCGATGTGGTTCGTTCGTAGCAGCAGTTCGTGGTTAGTCTTCACCAACTCAACGTCACTCAATCTTTTCTCTGCGCGTCGAAGAGGAGGACCGGTCCGAGATGAAGCTCGTTGATCCTCGAGTTTACGACAGCGGCGGTGTTAGTTTAGTTCGGCAGGCAGATAGACAGGCAGCCTCCGTGTTTCGCATCGAAGGCTGCCTCCGTCGCAAGCGTGAGCCAGGCCGTCGACGACAACAACCCGAACTACTCCAGCAAAGGGAAGACGGCGGCGCAGCAAAGGGAAAAAACATAAAGAAGAGGATGAAGAAAAGACGAGATAAGGTGGAGCAGGAGGCCCAAGCTGCGGGCTGCACGGCCTCGTCGCCTCGACACAGGTGCACACGCGCACTTTTAATTCGAGCCGCAAAAAAACGGAAAGAGCTCTGCTGCCGCTTCGGCCGCTATTACGGGTGCTATGAACTCGTGCTAACTCTGGTTCGCACGCCACGGTTTAGCCCGAATCCTCTTCAAGGCGCTGTCCTGCTATCGAAGACGCACGCTCAGGGCCCGCTGTAGAAATCCTCGCCGCTAAACTCGTCTATCTAACTAACTAGCGAACTCTAAAAAGCCGCTCTCCCTCTCTCTCCTCCTTTCTTTATCCCTCTCACCCTCTCCGTCGTCATCGCTGCCGCAGTCTCACCGACCGCCGCGACCCAATAGACAAGAGTCCCTAAGCGCCCACCTTATCAGCGCGCGCGTGGGCCTTTGCATCATCACCGAAGAATGGGTCGAGAACGCGATAGCCTAGCGAGACTGTTGGCTGACGGCACGACCGGCAACGCAACGCACCGCTCGACAACGCTACATAACAGGAACGGTGCGAGATACGTATTGCAGAGTGGCAGCCTCATTGAGGTAGTTTGTGGCGGTTGGCTGTGGGGCAAACTAGCGTATCAATCAATAATAGCACACCCATCTGAGTGGAAAACACATTCATTGACTGTAAGCTTTGCTAAACGGTAACACGTCTATCAGTATATGGACAGGTGGAATTTATATTATGCTTGACATGGCTACCGAATCGCCCATGTCACCCTTCTATCTCAAGGGCGCTTAGAGCGGCAGCTTAAGCGAACATATCGAGATATCTAGGGTTTTCCCAAGCGTCCTCGCCAGCAGACGATAACCAGGACTCGGCGCGTTAACCCCCTATAATCACGCCGCCACTATATATATATATATATATATATATAATTGTTTTCGAAATTCGCACTGTTTGCAAAAAGCCTCACGTAGACAAGTACAGCTACAGGCTATGCTAAGCACAGGTACGTGGTGCTGAACTCACTCCTTCTTAATTTCTCTCTACGTATTGGGTTTCGTTTGTGAAGAGCGTAGCTCTTTTTAGTGGCGTTTCAGAAATAGCTGGTTATGGCTGTTTTAGCAGTACGCTCTCCTTTTTCGAATATGGCTGACCACGTTCTGTCAATACTGTTAACATTTGTGACCTAGCTAATGGAGGGGTCTATATATTTGTCAGCACTGCAGTCTCGAGTATAATACACATTGCGACAGTAAATCTTGGAGCTGCTTTTGCGAGTCACCCAAAAGGTGGTTCAAGCCGTCTGTTTGTTCCCGAGTTCAAGTTGAATCGATGAGGGCAGACCTGTCACCGGACTCTGAACGAGAGTTTATGGCTTCGAAGCCGCCCCCACAAGCCGCCCGAAGTGTGTCTTGTTAGCTGTAGTGCGCGAACCTGTGGCGCGTAGTCTTTGGCGGAGCGCGCCGAGGCTCTTAGGGCGACACTTCTGTTTGAAACGCTTTGTATTTCACAGTTACAGTTCTGTTTGAAAAGCTTTGAAAGTTTTGTATAGCTGCAGCAATATTTGAGATCCTGATGGTAAATGAAAGGACCATGCAATATTCCTGTAATTGGAGATTGCCTTACTGGTGTAAAAAAGAGAGGAATGTCATCTCTTTACGTTAAATGGAATTTTCGATACGATCTTTTGCCTATATTCATGCTGCCAATATTCATTTGCTATATGCCATTTTAGTAGCAGAAGAACTCGAAGCAACGCTAAACTAGTAACAATAAACAACAAACGCAATAGTAACAAATATCTCCATATCTCTATTGTTGTTATGATTGTCGATAGAAAATTTGTGTGCACATGGCAGTACGGGGAGTTAGCATAGCCATCAATTAAACAGAAACGAATTATGTTTAACAAATCATAAGAAAAACACTAACAAAATTCGAAATGGCATTCATTCATCCGCGGCATTCGGCAAGCACAACTTTGCATATTCTAGTGCACTTTCTGAACCTATGCTGAGCTCCATATATACAGCTCAGCTGACGCAAGCGCTCGCAAACTCGCAGATTACCCGGCTTGTGTTTCAGTTGTAGGCCCGGTTCGTTCAATTTGTATTGCGTACCCAAAATCAGAGAACGTCTCTGGTTTGAGGAGTCATAGGCCGAATAAAAAAACACCGATTATAAGGCATATTTCCGTTGTTTTTAACTTTTATTTTGTCCTTATTTTGTCTTTTGGAAAGGCTGCGCTGGACAAAATTCCTACAACACACTAAAGAACAAAACGCTGGTTCAGTTCAGTTCCCCGTGCCCGTATAGTAAATCTGTGCTTCTTTTTTAACCTAAACCTTGAGGTACCTTTGTTGCGGTTGGCTTCTTGTTTTCTTTCTCTCTCTTTTTTTTGTTCCCATTTTCCTACTTGCCGTACAGACTCCGACGACGTCGACGCTCAGCACACTATGCAGCGTTTGTTCGTGGGAGAGTCTCCCAAATGGGTCTTCTATCTCTATCAGTAGTATTGTCAAAAATTGTCGTCTGGGAAATCAATTCTTTTTCATTGGCATGCCAGATGCAGAAACGAGGGAAGCGGCGAGCGAACCAAAAGGGTGGAGATGAGCAATCGATCTGTATGCATGGTCGCGTCGGACCATGCATCGCGTCACCATGTGCTTGGCTGGACGACGCTTCCCTTTGTCGGCCCCAGCACAGATTCTGGTGACGAAAACGACGACGACGACGACGGCGATGACAATGGCAATGAGGGAAGTGCATGCGAATTCTCCACTGACGGCTGCTACTGCAACCGCTGCTGCTGTTGCTGTGGCTACTGCAGTAATGGAGAAAGCAATGCGGCAATACCGAAATTTGATTGAAACTTAATTTGAAACGCTCTCCGTTCAGACATCTGCTAAATCGAATGGTGAAATTCATTCCAGAGGATGACGACAATGGCGACGCCTAGGACAACAACAGGCACAATAAACAGCGACAACATCACCCACACCACCACCACCAACAACAACGACGACGACGATCGTCATATTGCCTCGTGACCTACGCCGTCTACGCAGTCTATTTTTATTCGAACAGCAGGGCAACAATGACAAAGGTTACGACAAAGCCCCAAATGTTCGTTGTTTCCAAGCTGAGTGTTGTTGTTGTTGTTATTGGCACGCTCATCCGTCGTCAGTCTTTCAGGTCTGGCGCCTGCGCCCCCGCTCCTCCGGGTACAGTCTACAACCCACGACGATCTTGCGTTCACTCGTGTGTGGAAGAACACGAGCTCAAACGCCGTCGCCGGCAATCCGGCAATCCGGCCATAACCCCCTCCACTCTACGGACACATCCTTGGCGGCAAGTCGCATCCACACAAACAAATAAACGGACATTTGGTCGAGAAAGAGCAAAGCGTTAAATAAGAAACGACTGGCAAAGCATTTACTGCTAAAGTAAAAAAAAAATATATATATATATATATATATATATATATATACATATATACATATATACCAGCAAAGTCGGAGTTGCTTGCTAATGTGCATATGTGCATTTGAAAGAATAGCCGTGTTTGAAAAAAATGGAAAAGAAAATCGACGTATTCGAAGATAGCCTGTGTACATGTCAAGTGGAAGTAGCTACAAGTAGACACAACAACCACGCAGGCGCATCCCACGCAATCTCTCAAGGCAGAAATAAGAACGATGGAACTGGTGAGCGTCACCAGGAAGAAGAACGGAAGCGAGCTAGCAAGGGTGACAACGAACGCTGCGCGATGAGACAAAATGTTGAGGTCAGATAGCGTTCTCCGGTAAAACCACCCAGAAATCGAGCTGAAATGAAGTCCGCAGCTAGCGACAGCGAGAAGATAGGATCTACGCACATCAATACTGGCTGCTAGATAAAATGTACTCAGACGCAATCGTTTGCCTAAGTAGACACCCACGTACGCTGTATGTACAACGTCTACCGTACGCAATACATTACTCAGTACATTAGGCCGGCCTCTATGCGAGTGTTCGTGAACAATGCAAATGCATGTGTACTCGCATACTTGTTGAGCGTTTGTCAAAACACCTCCGCGGTGCATCGGGCATCGGTCGATTAAAATCCAAGTTGGACAAAGTGCCAGCAGCTACGTCTCTAGCTCGACTGGCTTATTTATCCGTGAGGATCCAGCTAGGGTGGGTCGATGCCGCCGATACATGCCGACGATGCATCGAGCAAAAGTTGAAAGCTTATCTTGCAATGTTGTTGTTATTGTTGTTACGTTGTTGCACACGCCTGTTACGCCGACGTGTAATTGATCGCTCGTCTTCTCGTCCGTCGTAGCAACTTGACCCGTCGTTGGCTTCACAGCATGACATCGGTATTGTATCGACAACATATGGACGACGGATCGTTACGACAAATATCAAAACAATGACTCGATGAATGACGATGGCCCCTGATGTGCTCATGGGGTCATGCTTGCTCGAACCTAACTTCTGTCATGGGATCAACAACCAGTAGCTATTGCGTTGCTTCACCGTCGTCTGTATCGCAAAGCCGGTTTCGTTTGCTAGCCTATGTTTGTTTCTATGTTTCTGTAGACAGGTGGTTACACAATCTAGCCAAATACATATGAATACGTCGGCCTGGGGATATTCATTCGTTATCGGTATTCGCCAGTTGACATGGCGAACATTTCGTTAAGAGAGAGGTAGAAGACGACAAGCCTTGATTTATTTAAAATGATGTTGTATACGATAGCAGTTTGAAAATACGTAAGCATGTAAACGAAAATGATTGGCACATAGAACAATGTATATATACATCTATATATATATATATATATATATATATATATATGTATATATACGTGGTTCACCTTGATTCTCTGAGATATAACATTGTTGCTGATTGTTTATGTCGTCATCCATCTCTTTTAGTATGTGTGGCGATCGTAATGCACCTATCTAATACCCGATCAAGTCATCGCTTCAGTCAATTCTGTGTTGGCCTCTTTAGAACCGCAGCTTCGTTTGGCTAGTAGTAATAACGATGGACTTCACGGTCGGAGGGAGGCGTGCTTCGACTTTTAACGATGGCGCTCGTCGACGTTAGAGGAGGTTCCCGTTTCTCGGCGCTATGATGATTTATGGTCCCTTGTCTGGATGTCCCGCGCTTGCCCGCTACCCCCCCCCCCCTCTATCTCTCTCTCTCTATATATATATATATATATATATAAATATATTTGTTTAATTTAGAAGTTTTGAAAAGCTTCTTAAGAGATTGCGTGTTCCACTAAACTAAAAACGTTTTTCTGCCGATCCTCTATCACGCGTGGGGCAGTAGCTTCTTATTTATGCACAGCTGTACTGCTGTTCGAGCAAAGAATAAGACTGGCAAGAAATAGCAAACACGTTATGCATAGGTATGCCTATCCGTAACCGCTCGATTGCTCAGGCAATTTCCCCGACCTCCAAAAATGAGGCAAGTTCAACGGCCACAAAATCAGCCAGCAAGTAGACTTGCTTGCTCTCTAGACTGCCTTTCAACTTTAGCTTCCCGTTAACTAGATACAACAACTACAAGCGGTAATATTAATACCTTTAGAACAGCGGCAGTATAGCGCCTCAGAGTGCGGCCAATATTGAAGCTTTGAGATCAAATAGCCTTTTCGAGCGGAGAAGGCTACTCTCGGCGGGGGGGGGGGGGGGGGGGGGAAGGGCGACGGGCCATGGAAGGAGATACAATTATCATAAATAAACTATTACGGCAAACGGTCAGCAGCCGATGGGCTGTTCGGCTTTGCGGGCCGCCCGCCAGCCTCAAGCAATAGATATAGATAGACAGCCAGTTGTGGCTTTGCCATAGGCGTAGGTGAAGAATAAGGAAAGCCGGCTAAAAGACGAGGCAGTAATAAAACGAAAACTATTCCTACTATTATATATATATATATATATATATATATATATATAACTCTTGTATTTATTCTCCGCATGACAATACAGTGCCACAATGTACACAGTAGAACCAAGGCGAACGACGGCGGGTTAGCTTTACGTCGACTCCGAGAAACAAAAACACTCTGTGATCATATGTATAGCTGAACGACGCCACTGATGCGTGGCGTTCCATTTCCCTCCAAGATTTTTCTTCCAAGGTTTTCAGGAGGAAGGAGAGCTCCTACAAAACGACGCCGCGCGTCGCTTCAAACAAGTCAGAGTAAAGATAAACAAACAATCGTCGTTCTAGCCAAGCCATCGCTTCCGTTCTAGAAGCTTGAGCTATCCGAAGCTCTAGGCACATAGGATCGTCTGTAACAGCCTACTGCCGCACTGGAACGACGCCACGGAAATATTGCGGTCCTGAGGAGAGCCTGCTGCTCTGGTTGGGTTGTCAGTCAGTGCCGTGTCGTATCGTGCGTTGCCATTTGCAGCCACGACTTTGGACGAAGGTAGCGATCGTTACGCGGCGGTCGATAGCAGCTACGCCCGTCTATTACGGCGCAATGGAACCACTGTCAGTAGATTTTTATTCAAGATCCGGTGGCGCTTGAAAGGCTACTGCTACGGATTTTGTTTGACTGCAAAATGATCCACTTTTACGAATTACCAGGGGGGAGGCGGAACTATCTATTCTGGCAACGTTGATGCGTCCGCACGCCTAGGCGTTGGCTTGTATGTTTTTCACTCTTTTACCGCCTCCTCTATTTAGGTCATATAGAGCGATCGGCGCTAGCGAGAGCTTTATCGAACCAACTTGTGCAAATGTGGGCGACGTCAACTTTAACATTTTTAATATTTCAGGTACACTTAGAAATGTTGCCGTCGTTGCCGTTCTGATGTTCTTGGGGCACATCGTAAAGCGGGATTGCTTTTAGTTGGCTCGTTCAATGCCAATAGTCGGTTGCCGCTGGCTTACTTCGGAGTGATACAGCAGAAGCTGTCCCGGCAATAACTGACCTATTTGCAAAGGTTGGCATACGCGAAGGCTGGCATCGTATAGCGGCAAATTAGCGGCAATCAGCAGATATTACACACATACATAAGGCTTAGGATGCTTCCCTTCGAAAGCGTCTCCTTTAAGAGCAACTTTGAAGGATCTACTCACGACGGTCATGGCAAATATTTTGCCCTTTAGAGCTCTGAGCCTTGGGAGAGCACTTTTTCGTTGAGGCGAGCAAGAGAACTCCAGCCACCTTCCAAGCCTCTTGGCTGATCTCGGTCTGCATTTGCGATGCAAAATTGGCTGACGAGACAACAGTGCGTAAAATAAATGATGAAGAAGAGCTGAAGAAATGCCGCGACACCTCTAAAGCACAAACATGTGGCGTGGTCTCTACGTGACGACCCTCGAAAAAATTCCAGTAAAATCTATTAACCATATGTTGGACACTAAGAAGATTAAGACGATAGATTATTGCAATGAATATCTAGACATGTGTGTGTAACATCTTGTATAGGCAAAACAGATATTAAATTGTATGCTAAAATAAATCAATATTAATCCCGATTGCACCGAATCGTAGTCCGTAAACGATGATTCGAATGCGGGAGCACGGTACATCTAAGCAGAATGTCCAATCTATACTGGTTTCGCTTGCACACATGGAGTTGCATGAAAAGATTCCAAAGGTATTCACCATGTTCGGGAAGTCATCGTGCCATTGAAACAGTCATGGTTCTAGAAACATTCGCTCGTTCCGCTATATGTTTGCCAATCGTTAAAAACACAAGCTCCAGATCAATGGTAAAAAACGTGTGCGTATGTATTTGTGGCGTCTCTGAGGTAAAGGTCAGCTTTTTACGTCTCCTGACAACCGTACGTACCTAATCGTTGCAAACGCGATACGCAAGTGTGCAAAACATACATTATATGTAAGGTCGCACTGTACATGTAAATATAGACACATGGGTTAGTTCTATCATCGTTATCGTCACTAAGTGCTAAACAAATGGCTGTCGCTACTTGCAGCAATTATACTTCAGTCTTAAGTATAAATAAGTACTAACTGACTCATAGCCAATAATAATTACGGTAGTGCGTCATTTACCCAGTCTGCAAAAAGTTGTCTCGCAGATGTAAAGAGCCAGATGAAAATGTGGATCGCACTCATTTGGGTTCATGCACGTTTAGCTGTCTTCATAAATCGCTTCTGCTAGCAAATCCATAAGCACTCCTCGTCTGGGTAGGGTAACTAAAGTCGGGAGAAACAGATGTAAAAGACGTTTGCGGCGGACGGATAATCGACTTAAACAGGTCGAGATTGCGCATCAGAAAGTTCGAAAACATCGCTATTGGCGTTTTCAGTTGGTTGAGTTGCAAGCGTGACATCCTGCTATGCTGCCGAATACCCGCCATATGTGCACACAAACCGCATGACGATTACAAGTATAAAATGAACCACTTGCATTCCAGCTCTTGACTTCGCAAACGTGATGGACTACGTTACCATGGTCTACGAGGTAGGCGTGGAATCGAAGAAGGAAATACACACCACAGTGCGTCACACTGGCTAACGTAGGGATGAGGTTTTGGGTTGCACCTGGCAACCGAAAAACAAAAGGACATCTTCCCTTTCCATTCCGACGGGAAAACAGATAACGTATGATAGCCACGAGGCTGGCTGCATACAACG
The DNA here is from genome assembly GCA_003439945.1 of Dermanyssus gallinae. Taxonomy (NCBI): domain Eukaryota; kingdom Metazoa; phylum Arthropoda; class Arachnida; order Mesostigmata; family Dermanyssidae; genus Dermanyssus; species Dermanyssus gallinae. The sequence goes on along the minus strand of QVRM01001782.1, from coordinate 804,749 downwards.
CAATCAACTCTGTTTTCCAGCCTACCGGATCTTTTCGAACGAAGCAGAACAGTCGCCCCATACGACAGTAGCAGCGGAGGCTACGAGTATCACATGCGGGGTAATTACACCCACCATCCCTACATCGATCCCAAGCGCGTACGCTTCTTCTTCGTCGTCGTCGGCGGCGGCTGCTCAGCCCGAGAGTACATTTCTACTGCCGGTCTCCGCCGGTCTCAGCCGGGCCGTTGCTTCACGGCTCACCGTTGTAATCAAGCTCTATCCCGATTAGTTTCACCACCTGCAATTCGCGTCTGCTTCCGGCTGCATCTTTCTGCGGCGTCCATCATCTATTTGTTCCAACGGTCGTCTAACTGCGAACGACTTTGCTGCCAAGACTGAATGGCCAACAAAACAACGCGTAACAACGATGCGGTTGTATGAACCGTTGCGCAGTTCTAAAGGTAAGCCGGCTTGTCATGCATACGTAGAACTATATGTATATATATATATATATATATATATATATATATATATACGCGCAAAAAATCGAACCCAGGAAGGCTAGTGCCATAAAAGGCAGCTTCAATTTCCCCTTGCTGTAACAGTAGAAGTAAAGCCGATACTCTGAACTATAACCATAATGACTAACAGAGTACAGATGAAAAATGGAACCTTGGCAATGTGTTCCGTGCGCGGTTTTTATGCGATGACGCAGAATCCAATCTGATGCATTTGCTGTCGGGTTGACGGATCGATTCCGACTCAACGAAACGTTAGAAAAAGTAACCGCGTTACTCGGCCGAGGCCAGCTAGACTTAATCGAGATCAATCGATCTTCTCCAGCCGAGCTGTAACGTAGGTTCTGTATGTATTGTACGCGCTGACGACCGGCTGCCATCCACAGATGGGTGCGGTGCGCGATTCAGAGACGCCTACAGTGCACCCCAAGTCAAAGTAATAGTATTCGTTAAGTTTGTCTTTAAGTCGATGGTCAATGCGGCAGCGAACCTACATTTCGTTTCATGGAAACAAGAAAAGCAGGTACAACCTTGTTTGGATACATCTGGCTACTTGTGTTGGTCGTGACACTATAGCGACTCAAAATGGCTTCGAAGAGCCCAATCGCACCGGCATTTTGAAAAGTATTTGTCCTTCGTTGCAGTGCATGTCCGTACATTCATATCACAACACGTTCTATGCATAGAAGGCTTATTCATTTGGGAATGTATGATGCATATGCCTCAACAGCAGCGAGACGTGCTCTAACGAGACCACCCTGTTTGTTATCGAACAGTGGCGGTTCTCTATCGTTACGCGTCGACAGAACAATATTGCGCCTGCGTGCGGTATCGTTCTGTCCTCCGCCACGGCCTCTCCCTCTCTCTCTCCATATATATATATATATATATATATATATGGGTATGTGCGTATTTTTCTCGCTCCCGTTTGCTCTCTTCTGAACATCTGGTATAATGTACGACGCAGGCAGGCACCGTGGCCGCGGCGAAGCATTTCCTAGGAGCCGTAAATTACATTAGGATTCGCAGCAGTCTACATGCCAGTCATTGTCGTCGTCATGGTAGCAGTAGTATTAGTCGTCCACGTCATATAATAGAATTAACGCAACGAGTGGGTCTCCTTTAGTAGCAATGTTAAAGTCGACCGCTTCCCATAGACTGAGTGTTCCTATTTCTCCGTGGCTCCGTGTCGTCTGCTCGATTTAGCCCACAACCGCTTCCCGTAGTAGCAATGCTAACGCGTCGTGTGCTATCGTCGTTCGCCCACGATCGCCGCCGCCACGCACAGTTCGGAATCCTGGTGGCGGCGATCGGAAATACTGCTGGCGGCTGGGATCCGAGAATAATTGTCATCGTTAGTTGCCCTCAGTATCGTCTACAGCAGAAAGACTAGCTGCAGCAGCAGTATAGCAAGCTACCGAGCAAACTAGAGAAACTAACAGATGCTTCTGCATCGGTGCATCTGTTTAAACGTCATCGCTGTGATTATTATCATGGAAATCTAGCAGCCGTATGACTTTGGTGAGCTCGTTCGGTTTTGTGAGCACCGTTCGTGTGTGTGTAGAACACGAATGGTCGCCGCAAAACTAGGGATGTCGCTTGCCGACGCGCAAGACAAACACTACGGTACTTCAAAGGGCGCTGTGGCAGGCTTCTGGGGCCCTGTAGGCGTAATGGTGGTAGGTAGATATGGCGGTGATGGTGGTGTTTTGAGCGGGTGCGCTTCGAATTGCAATAGACTGTTGAGATGGACGCATGTATGTCTGGTGCAGACAAGTTTCCTTTGCCTCTTCCCACCTACCCACCTCCCGTCCGCCCCGCCCCGCCGCGCCGCACCCTTATGTTGTTTTAGGATTTCTGACACGTCGCCTGGCGTGCACTGCCACAGCATCAAGTATACGTCCCACAAGCACTTCGCACATACAGAGGCGCACGGCAGCTGTACGCATGGCAGACGCATCGTTCAGGTTCGCTCGGGTTTAACGAGACGGCAAACAAGTATATGCATTAGTCGCAGTAGTAGTAGTAGTAGTGAAGGAAGGATGCTACTTGAACGGCAATTTTAAATAGACCTGTTGTTACCGCCATAGCACTTTTTGACAGATGGATGGGTGGATGGATAGATAGATAGGATGCCCTTTTAATAATGAGTAATATGTCGGTAATTGGCAGGTTGGTGACGAGTGTGTACGTGTACGAGCGAGCGTACTTGTGTTTGTGGTCGAGTGAGCGCTGACGCGTATGTGGCTGCTGCTGAGCTGGTTGAGCTGGCCTGTCCGTTTCTCAAGATAAAGGGTGTCCAGTGGGGCATCAGCGGGAAGGAAGTAAAAAAAAACAAGCTGAAGGTGTTGTGCGTCTCTCGGTTTCTCTTTATCGTTGTTTCTCTATTGCTTGAGCGAGAGATATCTCGCTCGCTCAAGTGGACGCGTTCGTGATGTGAATCGTTTGCTTGATGCCAAAGGTTCCGGCGGCGGTGGCGGTGGGAATTGTGATGATGGGTGATGGGTGGTGGTAATGGGGGGGGGAGGGGGAAGGGCCGAGAGCGAAGATGGGGTCAGCAGGGGGTGACAACAACTGTGGTCGCAGACGTAGCAGTAGTAGTAGTAGAAGGTAGTTGCAGCCGGAGCGAGGACGTCTACGACGACTAGCAGCTTGAGCGGAAACTCAACATTCCACGTTGACCGACTGTGTTTGAGTCGAAGCCGTGACCTTAACCGTACGCTGGTAGCAACTGTCATTGTAGTCGAGAAGCAGCAGCCGGCGGCAGGAGCACGCCGGATGCAGTATTTGAGTGCAGGCTAGGCTGACAACAAGGGGACTACCGAGAATAGGTGCACGTATGACTGTGTATGTGACTGTGTCTATGTGGTGCGCGATCTGCAACTACAGAGGCGTGCGGGGAACGAGTCGCCGCTTCTGTGGGTGATTGGTGTTCTTGCTCTTCTGTTGTGCTGCTTTTGCTGTCGTCGTCGTCGTCGTTACGGCCGCTAGCGAACGCGGTTTGCCCCTCTTTTGCAGGCCTTCCCTATCTCTCTCTCATCCGCCCGTTTTCTGCTTGCCCCTCTCTCTTTCTCTGACGTCTCTCTACCTATATATCCAGCGTCCAGTCTGCGTTCTCTACGTGTGTCTCTCGGTCATTTTCTCTACCGTCTCTACCATCTCGACTTTGTCTGCCTATCGTCCCCATCTCGACCTCGTCTCCCTACCGTCCATCTCGTCGTTCATTGTCGTTGTCCAGCGGGTGGCGGCGGCGGCGGGCCGCAACGTGTGATTTGGCATGCCTTCATGCCCCCGCTCCCCACCTCGCCGTTCGACGCTTTTTGTTCGTTTGCCAGCGCCGCCTTGAGAGCATAATCATCATCAGAAGCAGCAGCAGCAGTAGTAGTGTTGCGGCGTTACGTTTGGAGGCTCCCCTGCCTTACGTTTGGAGGGTTCCCTGTCTTACGTTTGGAGGGTCTCTTGCCACGCTTGTCGTCCCCGATGTTGCCGTTGCCCCCACCGTCGTCGTCAACATAGTTCACTCGTCCTGCGAGCAGGACTAGCAGCCACCAGAGGGCGCCACCGCGAAATCGACTATGATAGAGCTGGGCCGACTGCAGCGCCGTCTAGCGGCGTCGTCGTCTCAGGAAAGTAGGGCAGCACTTGCGGAGAACGGGCCGAAAGAAGCTAGAAAACGATAAGGAAATAGAGGAAAAAGACGAGGAAGAAAAGAAGAAGCAGCAGAACGAGAAAGAGAGGAAATCCGGTTCGTTCGGTCTCGACTTCTACGACTACAACTTCTACAATTGCTGCTGCTGCTGCTGCCGCCGCCACTAAAGCCTCCGCGCTTTCTACCCCCGAGCCAACTACAACACCCAGTGCAGCTGTAATGCTCTGAAATGATAATGAATCCAATGGCCGGCGGACCAACCAACCAACGTTGCCTATGTTGGGTTCGGATCTCTGGCTTTCCTAGCGTGGCCAGTTGGCGCGGCCAGGAGTGCAAGCAGAGATAGATTGGGGGCTCACGCGCGGAATTTAGATGACGCGACGCGGCCCGAAGACCCACCCACCCGAGCGCATGCACGACAGGGAGTTAGCGTGAGGAGTGTGAGAGAAAGAGAGAGAGACAGAAAAACGACCGAGTATTAATCAAATGATGACCATTATCCCAGCCAGTCGGAATCGCATTGTGTGGCCCCCGGTCTGTCTGGCGCCTGACCCCTGGTCCGAGCCACCCAAAATGCTCATCTTCCGCCGCCCTACGCACACCCTGTGCGTACTGTGCGTGCGCTTTCACCCGGCAAAACCTCAAAGTTTGCCTGCTGCTCCTGATAATGATGCTTCTGCTGGTACAACGATTACGACCCCTACCATTATTATTACTACTACTACTACTACTACTACAGCAATGACTAGTCGAGCTTCTTGCTCACCAGATGTCTATTGACCTGCTGTGAGCGAAAACGATACAAGGACGATGCTCGAAAAAATGTAGTGGCTAGAGCGCCATCACCGTCATAGCGGCCATTCGTTAATAGGGGGTAACATCTCAATGACGAACATGCGTTGTTGAGTGCAGCGGTGCATTTTGAGCGGAATCACGAGCGACACTACCCGCCGCGCCGAGCACATTTGCATGAAGGCTTTGCGACAAACAGAATTACAGACAACACGCTTGTCTTTTTTGTTCCTGGCTTGTACGGAAACAACTCCGAACGCTACGACGCACCAAGCGTTCCATGGGATAGGCTGGAGGCTCATGGCTCATTACAGCGCGTGGCTAAATCAAACTAACCAATATAAAATTTGTAGAAATTGGCCACCATGTCATTCTAAGAAGAAATCGTCGTATTCATATATCATACGAACGCCATCCACGCCTGGATAGCGGAAAGAGAGTTAGGACCCGGTGCCGAGGTGTCAGGTGAACTACGTCACTTACGAATACTTTGCTGTGCCAAATAGGTTTGTGGCAACTGTATTTCACTTTCTGCCATTCCACGAAGCAGCGATTCCTTGGCTGTTTGTAGTGAGCTTTTGTTCGGGCAAAACAACTACCGGAAAGAACACCACCTGACAAACGCGGGAATCAAGCTATCGAGGAAAGAAATGAGGAACATGGCGATATCTCTAACGCTGTGGTCCGTTTTGTTACGGCTACAGAGCAGGCGCTAGCTGTTTGTGTAAAATGGCCAAGGCCGACGAAGCGAAAAATCTCGCCGTACCACAAATAGAAAATTTCATAAATTATGTGGATTCAATAAGCGAGCCTTGGTGCAATGCAGTGTAGGATGCTGTAGTATCTGTGTGGAAATATTTTCACACAAGAATGCCGAACAAGAAAATGGGCAGCCGCTTGGCGCTTTGAGCCGTTTAACCTGCAGTCTTCCCCTAGAGTTGGCTGATTTATGTCAGTGGGCTGCGCACGGTGCCTAGCGGCGTTCTCAAATCTAGGATCAGAGTGTACCTGCTGGTTGGGTCGAAACTCGTCAAAAGCATTAAGTGTTTATTAAATATAAAAAGCACTATAATGCACACAGTATTGACACAGGTGCGACCGCTTACAAGATGAATCGTCTGATTTGCTCACTCGGATTTCAACTACACTCAAAACCACCTGCCAAAATTCTGAAGTTTGCACAATTTAATCACTATAGGTGCTTCGCAGAAGCGAAAATTGTAGATGTTTTCAAATGAGCGCCCTGATTCTTGAAGCTAACAAAGTTTTCGATAACATATGTTGTTTAATACACTCCATATGAGAACACATACGGTTATGGCTTAGAATTATGAGTAATAATAACAAGCATCTTATAGTTGAAAAAAGCGGCTAATGTATTTTTTTGTTGTAACATTTCAGTAGAACAGCGTGACAAAGGTGAACAAGGGTATGAATGCACAGACAACAACATAGCTATATGAATAAGTATTTGCAAATACACATTTCAGCGTAGAGCGCCCGTACTGTGAAGAGGATTGCCCGAGGGCTCGAGAAGACTAGCAGCCTACGTACTTCTTGAACTCTCTCTTTCTCTCTCCCTTGACTGTTCGGACTACTTCAGCTTCTATCAGGGTTATGACTAAAAAACGTGATCATTTGTCGACCAACAGGAGCGCTTCCTTATACAAAAAAAGGCGTAACGAGAACCTCACCATATCACACAACAGCCGTTCAATTTTATAAGCTGTCCAATTCCATCTAAAAAAACTCCTGGGGCACTTTCAAACCACTTTCACCGACGCAAATATGGTACCTGTCGAGCCTCCTACTTCACGCGAGCCCGAAGCGACCGAATAATAGTTTAGTCCAGACGTTTGACGAATCGTTTAGTCTATACGATGTCAATATTGCCCTCGCTCGTCTACGAAATATTGGGGCGTTCGAGCCAGATCTTGTGAGGAGTGAATACCTCCTGCAGGCACACCTCCTTGTGCCCGTATAGTGTTTTACCTAACCATCATGATCCTGCGCTCCTCCGATGACCTGCTAATATTTAGTAGAAATTGTACTGCAGAGTGTGCTTTGCACATTTGATAAATATTTATTTTAGCAGAATGGCCTCATAGTAAATGTCTCAAAAATAGAGGCTGTAAAGTTCCGACGTGGGCAGCAACGAGCCCGCGCAGATAAACTGCGATCCTACGGCGAGCGAGTGCAGTTCATCAAAAGCCTTTGCCATTTCGGAGCAATTTTTGCATCTCGCGATGCAACCTCTACACAACACGTAACAGAGCGTTGTTGAAAAGCGCTTATCGCAGCAGCCGGTATCGGAAGCCCAACACAGCTGCCTATTCAGCCGGCCATATATTTATTATTAGAGGCATTTATAAAAAAAAGATCTCTAGACCCCAGATAATCTTTATTGATCACCAGTTATGATTAACCAGGCTTGGAGCAAATCTCTCCGTCGGTGCCGGCATTTTGCCACCCGCTGCAGTATTCACGAATTTTGTTATCTACTGCGTCAGTCTGCTGGGTTCCACGAACCCGGAGCTGGAGGAAAACTGTAAACGCCATCGTCGTGGCGGTCAATATCCTCTGTATCAGCTCACCGATTCTACTGGATCCGTGTCCCTTTCTCAGCATTAGCAAAAATACTCAGAAAGCGTTTTTTAACTATGTGTGTCATATAATAATGTCCATAGTTGCATACACAACTAGGGCGCATTTTATTTTTAATTAATTACTGCTATTGCTCGTGCCGTTGGTCTGTATTGGCCATTCCTCGTACTTGGTTGCCTGACTTGACAGCTTAACGGTCAATTCGTTCGTCCGTTTAATGTTGTCCCTCTAACGCTCTCCGTCTCTCTCTCTCTCTCTCTCTCTCTCTCTCTGTCACGTTTTTGGTGCTGTCTCTTTTTCTTTATCTTTCAAAACAATTTCCTATCTCTCGTGTGTAAACGGTTGATCGGCCGGCCCACGACCAGCGAACGGCCCGGGCCGTTTGAAAATCCACAAGATTTTTAATATTCCGCACACCATAATACCTTGGTTTGAGAACGGTTGCCAGCTGCCATTGCTCTTTGTGACTGTAGTAGGCGGGAAGCTGTATACTTCTGGCAGCTGTAGTAGTAGTGTAATCAAAAGCAAACTAAAACGAAAGTAGTTTCGATGGAGATGGTTGCACGTAGTAGAATTCGCAGCGGCGGCAACACGACCATGTTGTTGTTGATGCTGTTGTTGTTGTTGTTGTTGTTGCTGTTGTTGTTGTTGTTGCTGCTGTTAATGTTGTTGCTGACCCGGCTGACCCGGCTGTAAGCAGCGTAAATCGTTTCTGCAAGCGCTTGCACAATTGCGCACGATGCGTTCTACCACTGTTGTCGACCCCTTCCCCTTCCCCTCTACCATCACTGCGTTGGGCGTGGAACTTCAGCGCGGTTTCACGGGCTGCAGGAAAGGCCAACGCAAGAAACATCGTGGACTTTAGACTTCTCGAGCTGCGTGCTCCAGTCGGCGGGACGCCAATGTGGCTACGTCAAGCCAGCATCAGTCACTCAGTCAGCCAGTCAGTCAGTCGTTAAACGTCAACAGCGAGTTTCGCCATCTACGCGCTATACGGACCATAGCTATCGGGCTACGTTACGCTCCCTACAGGTACTCGACTAGGAGGAATAAAAAGCAAGCAGAAAAGTGGCCAACAGATCGCTCGGCAGCTGCACTAACGGCAACACCTGTCGTAGTGTAACTGCCGATTTGCAAACGAACGCCGCTTCGTCGTGTCACCGAGACCGTCACCCATGTAATGTCGAAACAAGCCAGCCGAGCCTGGCGGATCCCGTTTGCGACTCCCTTCAGCCGTGCTGCTTTAAACGATAGTCTGCTTTACTCTTTCTCGCCTGAATGTGGAAACATTCAACCGCCCGGAAGAAAAAAATCATCCAGACATAGCATATTTCGACACAGAAATGATCACAGCAGTAAACTCCCGCGGCTCGGTTCTGTCGGCCTGTCTGATTCTGTCTGACGTAAATAAAACCGCATACTCAGTCGCTTGACGAACAAACTCAGCACGCACACGAGGGACGTTATAGTACCAAGCTCACCAAGTTAGTAAAGGCGTTCGTCTCTGTTAAGCAAACATTTTCGCGATACTGTAGGCCTAGAGAAGTCGGGGCTACATGTGAAAATTTGCTTGAACAAGGCCCTCAGTAATGCAGGGCGACGAGGTGTCACACGTCAGTGATCTTAACGAACCTAAGATCGCCTGTCCTATAAGGGTCTGCATATCTCTAAGATAACTTGAATCTGTCTAGATCGAGACTACAACTTATAGCAGCGCCCCCATTTTACCTGCAAGCAACTATAGCAATTTAGGCAAAAAAATAAATATAAATTAAGGGCATACAATATCTTTGAAATATAGTGAAAATAGGTTACTGAGCAAGGTAGCTTAGAAGCAATGCGGTTGCCTTGCATTCTGGAAACCACGAGCTGTTAAAGACCTGGACCGGCCACTCCTAAATTGGTTTTTACGGTTTCCAACTTCGACAAGTTGAATCCGGAGTCAAGTATAATCGGCCATGATCAAGTAAGAAAAGAGGGTTTACAGATGTTTCAATAATAGAGATAGTGTGTTATTATACCCCCCCCCCCTCCCCCTTCAGAATTATACTGTAATCGTATTATAGGTGCCGCCAGTTAAAGAAACTGTATACCTCAACACAAACCAGCATTTGTTGTCTCAATACAATTGCCTTCCAAGACAATGCAACTTGACTGCTAGCGAGGGCAATTAAACCTGCTGGAGATTTTGTTTAATTCAAAATCAATTTATCTACAATCTCAACAGTCTGTGAATCCGTGAAAAATCCTTAAAACCGTGGCTTATCGCAGTATATTTAATTGCGGAGCGCAGCCTTTCATAAGGGATTTATGTTACATTCACAATGAGGACTCGTGCCATAATATGATATATGCACACGCACCGTTTTCTGGAAATACAGGTATATGTGTGTTATGTTATTTTTAAGCGAAACGCGTTCAGTCCGAATATATATATATATAACACTTTAGAATACATATTAAAACAAAGTCGAGGGAAATAGTGAGAAAACAGAAGGAGCACGTACGCTACCTTGTACAAAAATAGGTTTTTTTTAGTAACGTGCCTTCACTAACAGTTACTCGATTACACAGGGATTAAGTCGCCGGCATTTAATTAATATGCGTAGTGTCTAATTGGAGCCTTTGACTCATGACATTGGAGTCACATAACATCTCCGCCGCACCGGCTAGTCAAGTCATTACTCTTGTGTACAGGAAGTGTATCTATGTCTTAAACAATCGTAACTAAAAAACGAAACAACTTGAGCTAACAGGAGGTCATTATAAAATAATTTAGGAGATATTTTTAATCTACGTTATATATATATATTTATCTTCGGGTATGCGTCAGCATGCTTCTCGCTAAAATGGTTGCTTTTTTAGGCTATTTCGTGTGTCTGCCATTGGTAATGGATTGCATTTGTACGATGTCTCAATTAAAATTATATACATATACCACCGAAGGTGAAATGAATGAATGATAAATAAGCCCAACACTTCTCAAACCAACGAAACCATATGACTGATGCGAGTTCAAATGCTACTTTCGGCGGTAATGTCTGCGACAATTTTGAAGTGCTACGCTCGAAAACCTGATGTACGACAGTATCCCACACTATCGCAAAGGTGCGGCAAGCAAGAAGCAATAGTATAGAGCTAGTCGTGAAGCGCTAAATTTACGGCAAACCTTTCGAAGTCTATAATGTCGGTCGACTGGCTTCCGAGAGCTCGCGTGTTTCGGGAAAAATTTTCGCACCTCTCAAGGGACAATGCAAAGTCCCCAAGCTTGGACAGTAATGCGCAGGCGTCAATTTGCCTTAAAAGCTCAACATTTCACTGCAGCCACGTCATGCTGTCTGAAAAGCGAGTTTCATAGAGCGTTTGATCCAGGGCGAGCAGTTTGACTTATGTTCAAGTAGAATATACACTTTTAGTCAATTTACTGATTTTCAATTTGTACTACGGGAAGTAGCTACAACGAGATATATTCAGTTGTAATGCACAATTCTTAGCGGCGGTAACGACTGAAAAGTGTTGGTCGTCTTATAAACGATAGCACGTTTGTCTTCGTAAACAACACAATTGTTGACCCCCAATATATATATATATATATACGTTTGTCTTCGTAAACAACACAATTGTTGACCCCCAATATATATATATATATATATATACAGGGTCTTCCATAACAGTATGTGCTTATTTTAAGGTTTGGTAGAACTCGGCAAGAAAATATTGTTTCCTAATGGAAGAAGGGGGCGGAAGCGTCTTATGTAGGAGTGAGGACGACATTTATAAAAGTAGTTATTATGCCTTTTTGTCGCTTACATAGATGTGCAAATCTGCGTTTGCGGGAGAACCCGTCAGTGCATGAAGGCACCATCATACCGGCGTGTTCGGTGGGCAAACAGACGCAAGCTAGCGAAAACCAAGTAGTCAGGTTAAGGAAAGTGATAAAAAGTCGATATGTTGTTATGTCTATTGCTGCAGCTTTCACGTGCAGAACCGTACATTTTTCCCATTACGACCAAAAATGTACGCTTAAAAACTATTCTCGTGCCATAGCATCTTTAAACGCTGGACTGAAAATGATGGGCAATAAATTTGCTAATCCTTGATAATAGTTATTTGAGTGCCTACTTTTGGTCGTAATAACAACATTTTACAGTTCTGCACGTAAAAACGTCAACGCAAACACAACAACATATCGATTTTAATGAGCTTCCTTAACCTAGTTATTCGCCTTTCGCTACCTTGCCTCTGCTTTTTCGCAGAATTTGCCACCGGACACTCCGGTATGATTTGTTTCTTCGTGCGTTGACTGGTTCTACCGCAAACGTAGATTTTGCAGAGCTATGTAGGAGAAAAAGACAGAACACCTTCGTTTATAAATTTAATTTGCACTCCTTAACTAGACGTTTCCGCCTCCTCCTATCATGTGGAAAATTCTTTTTTGACGAGTCCTATCAAAGTAAAAAATAAGTACTAATGGAAGAATATATATATATATATATATATATATATATATATATATATATATATATATATATATATATATATATATATATATGAGTACATGTTATATTATACCATAATATTAACAGACACATACACCATGTAGTTCGTAGCAACTATTGTTTCTACAATGAACCAAATAGCACTTGCATCTGTTACTATGGTGGCTTAGCGTAAAGATAGTTCAGTTTAGTTCAGTTTATTACTTTCAAACACACGCTCCTTACAGATCATCCGTGTCTCATACATCGTTGTGCTTGTCATTTCAATCATCTATAATGTTATTAGTACTTATTGGCACTCAGTGTATTTACATCGATAATTGTATAGAATTATATCATAGACAAGACTCATAGACGTTCTAGTCGCTGTTTAGCGCCGCTTGAACAAATGTTGAAATAAGTATACGATCTAAGACGCTGAAAAAGGCTTCACTAAGGCTTCCACTCTAGAATGGTTCAGCTAAACGCAGCCTGGAGCAGTTTTGCTAGTTAAAATTGAACAACAGAAAGCGGGCGACCTTCGGAAGGCCGTCAGCGCTGCACCGTCGGCGTACCGGAACGACCTCTGGCGGTTCCGACGGGAGCGTTATTTTGACCAGCTCAGCGAGCGACAACTTGGTGTGGGTCGTAGAGTTGGCACTGTCGGTCCAGCACCGGATATCGCTACATGGCGTCTACTGGCATGTTTACTTATTGAATTTGAGATAAGGTGCTACATCATTCTCTGCCGGTACCGTCATCACCGCCTGAACTAGATAACCATTTGGATCAACGATACAACGATATCAAACGAAAGCGTGAGCGGAAATCACTAAACTACGCAAGGCAATTCGGCGACTGCCACCTGTAATCACCGCCTAGTAACTTCGTAGGCTTCGTACTTTCTGGTCAGCTTGTCACGCGTACGTTGGGTGGTTCGGTGTGAGACGCGAAAGCTGCACGGCATTTTGCAGAGTGCTTCAGGTAAAGCTCTGTCATCTTCTCGCGGACGTAGCTAATTCGAGTCGACAGCAACGAACAATGGGCCCACATTTTTGTTCCAAGTGGTTTGTGCCTAGGAGTTGAGCCAACTCCAGGCGTATTCCCTGTACCCATACGTTATCTGGTCGACGCCTATTTCATTACAAATCGCCGCCACGGTCGATTATTGTAGTTAGCCTACAACAACAAACAAATATTATTATCATACCTCATTTGCCTGTAATCGTCGATTCGGTAATTTCCTCAATGAAGTGCAATTACATTGACTGTGTGACCTATAGTCGGTGAGATCAACCGACAGCGATGCGAGGTTTACGAGGTTGATTATTCCACGCGAACGCTGGAAAATATTTGTTTGAATAAACGTTTGTTTTGCTTCTAAAGGAGCACTGGTAGCACCAATATGCATATTTTTTTTTACGTGAAAAGCACAACATACCCACGTACGTAGAACAATCTATCTCAGTCGTTTTTAAAATGTATGCCTATTATTATTTCCGTATTTTTTTTAGCAAAGGTAATACATCTCCAGGTATATCTATTGGAATCTTGGCGGCCTTTCTATTGTTAAGTTCCGTTCTATGGCTCAAATTCAAGTTGCAGGTAGCAAGATACCAGTGGTGTTTCGTTTCACTAGAAAAACGTACTAAATTGTATGTCGTATGTAATCTTCTGCTGCTGTGGCGTAAGTGCATTTCGTCTATCGTCTGCTGTACGTGTCGCTGTTTTTTGCGTCTATTTTTTCTGAGTTTTGACTCTTAGCTATTCCAGAACAGCAAATTCCGGAACGACGCCCTGGCCTAACACGGGTTAGTTTAGCGGGGTCTGCACTACCCGAGGGTGGAGTCCACTGCTACGCATGTTGTCTCCCGCCGGGCAGTGAGACAAGTTGGATGACGACGATAACCCGAATGCACCACCTCTCTGCGATGCTCTCTCATAGCCTCTGCAGCTTGGCATAGTGGCGTCAGTGCGGAGAAGAGAAAAACAGAATACGACAAAAGAATTGCATTCACACAGAGAACAGAGACTCACGTGAAAACGTGTTATGTAATAAGAAGAAGTAGTGAAATAAGCCGGTATGATAGATGCACTACCAGACGGATGGACAGGAATGTTGGAGTACACAAATAGATTGTTTGGAGCTGGGAAGGCACCGTTTTTTCCTGGCTTTTGGCAAATGACCCTGTCAATACGATTCACCACTTATCTCTTAACTGAAGTTAAGGGTTGCCGTAAAATCTGTTTGCGTGCATAGATTTGATTGACTATTTTAATCCGTGCACAAACTTTAATACTTTCGTCTGCTAGCAGTCAAAATACTATGGTAATTAGCCTTTACAATCTTGTTTGACCACTTTCTTGTGCAATGTTAGACGTGACCTTGGAAAAATATATAAAAAATATAGTTTTAAATGGTTATTGAGCATTTTTCTTTTAAGGATTGGAATGCATTAGTGTCCAATGCAGACCGAGTTAGATGAGGTTCATGGCGACTCTGCGCTATGTTTTGTCACTGTTTTCAGCGAAACTTAAGAGTTTAAAAAATACAATATGAGGATCAAGGATAGCCCACATTCAGTAACCCAAAAATGTCTACTGATAAAGAAAACTCTGGAAGGTTGTACTCCACACCACTGGAGTATGTCAACAACTTTCCGTATCTTGGCCTCTCTCTCCCGACCTCCGGTACGTCGTTTACGGAGCACATCGCCGAGAGGGCCAGAAAAGCCCTCGTAGCAGGCGTCGGAATTGAGAAACCCACGCTTCTCTCCCTTAACGCGGCGCCAAAATTTTTTCAACCTTAAGATCGCGCCCACGGCATCCTACGGCATACAGCTCATTTGGGAGAACTTGAGCGTGGCCCAGCTCGCGAGGCTTGATCGAGTGAAACCCGCCTTTCTCAAGCGAGTGCTCGGCCTCCACACGTTATGCCGCAATCGTCTGGTCTATTTACTCGCCGGTACCCCGCTTTTCATAGAGGACCTGCAACGCCAGTTCCGGTTGCCGGAAACACAGGCCTACAGGGACTTTATCTGTCAGTGGGAGGTGAGATTGTCAGACATGGACCCCGACTTCTTTAGTACGGGTGCAATGACAAACAATGCGTGGAAGGGACTGCATCGCACCAACCGAAGTGTGGTAGTGCGCTATGCAGTGCATGGCTTCCACCATGTTCTCTGTAATACTCAAGGGTACCATGAGCCGACAGAAGAATGTATCAGTAACAGGTGTGGGAGAGCTTGTGGGAGATATCATGCGGGGGAGTGCCCCAGAGTTGAATCACTGGCCAGGCTGGCTCAGTGACCGTGTTTTTATGTATAATATTTGACTATATACCTAACAAAGGTGATTAATAAATGAATGAATGATAAAGAAAACGCGGACAATGTGCAGAATAATATTGCCGCAGTTAGACAGGTGAACATAAGGAGAATAGCGGAGGCCCTGGAATAGGTTTCGATGGTGTGCGTTCCATTCTGAACGATACTTAGAGGTGGAAACGCTTAGAGCAAAATAGGTGCCGCGTTTGCTCAGTCAAGCGCAAAAAGACTCACGTGTTACCGCTTCTCAGCAAAACATGGCTAAGATGTCGAAAAATCTGTCGGATTTGTGGCGCAAATTCGTGATCCTTGAAAAGCTGGGCCTATCACTACACTCTCGAGACAAAAGAGGCATCTAACGAATGGTCTTCACCCAGTGAAAGGCTACGTAAAACGGCATCGACCGGGAAGGTAATGACTACAGTTTTTTTTTAAAACAACGTGGAATCATTCTAGTCGAATACCTTGAAAGCTGTAAAATTATAGCAGGATATATTATGCAGGATTGCCTGCAGTAAGGACTCGCTAAGAAACGGCCAGCTTTGCAGAAGATAATTGTCCTGTTTCAGGAGAATGTTTCAATACACAAGCCGCGGCTAGCCGAAGCAAGGCTGACCAAAGGTGAAGTTGAGGTTCAAACTTATTAAACAGCCCCCCCCCCTATTCTCCGGACCTAATTCCCTGTGATTATTTCGTCTTCGGAAATTTGAAGTATAGTCTCGGTGGAAAGCGTTTTCCCAGCAATGCAGAGGTTACTGCCGCCGTTAATGCCAATTTTCAGTCGTAAGTCGCGAAATTCTACTCAGGCGGTATATATGCTCTAAAATCTAGGTGGCCTCTGGGGCAGTATATCGAATAAAATATGTGTATATATGCCACACGTTCCAAGGCTATCCAGAGCTTTCTTCTGGATGAAATAGTCTCACGGTGCCATACTCGGAAATGCATCTGCATCTTTTCTTGAAACCAAACGCATTTTCGCACTTAATCTAATGAGCTAAACAGAGACCCAGGAGCGGGCAAGCTACGTTCTATAAGAGTGATACGCCAAAAAATACCATACAAAGACCCGAAGGAAGCCTTAAAGCCGCGACAGAGGGCCCTGGAGAAATCGTTGGGACAGATATCGTGCTCGGTTCATGGACAAATTTTTGTACGTGCCAGACATTCTGCACCTCTCGGCTTGGTATAGGTAGCCCTTGTCGTTCGTTGGTCGAATCGTATCGACGGCCGAAACGTTTCGTCAATTAGATTAGCAACAAGAGCCGTCGTTTTCCTAGCTTCCCACCCCTGTTTGGTCCCAGTTAAGCTGCAAGAGCGAACACAAGCAGGCCAAATCAACAATGCAATCCCACACTGCTGCACTACAGTCATTCACACTAAACACAGTACAGCCCACATCACCCACCCACCTGTCTATATTAGCCTAGCATGCCCTACATCCCATAGATTATCGTCACAGAATTACAAGGACATCATCAACAACAACAACGGTAGTTCTGATTGTTGAAGAACAATTTCGATAAGAGGGTTAGATGTGCACTACGCACTGAGCTAAGCAAATTAAGAATGCCAGCGCCGGCTATAATATGCCGCCTAGGGATCAGTGGTCGTATTCGCTCTGCGCTGTTGCAGGACGGGCGACAGCATCTGGTCTGCGGTTTTGCTACCCGCAGGACCCAAGAAGCTAGGACCAAATGTCGTTTTGCGTTATTCACCGATTTCACTCATCACGTTAATAACTAACAATGCTTGACTACGATTAGGCGTGCTGACATCGAGGAAGATCTATGCTACCTACTTAGGTTCGTCTGCCTCTGCCTGAAGATGAGTTGTCTACTTACCTAGCCTGCTACGTGACAATTTTCTCGAGTGCCGGGGAGCCGCCGAGGTTGAGTGCACTCGCCAGAGACGCGGCCTCGAAAGCCGGCATCTGCACGTAGTCAATCATGTCACCGTTAATCTAAAGCCGTTGCATACACTCGTCTTGCATGACACAAATGCACGTTTGTTGTCGTCTTAGCGATTAAGCGTGTGCATTTGCCGGATGCATTACTGTCTCGCCTCGTCAAAGTGGCTTTTGGTAATTTAGCAGCGAGTTCGTCTCTTTGATAAGTGATTTCGTCTGTGCTCAACAGTAACCGTACCAGCGAAACTATATTTTTGTGACGTGTTAGTTACGTGTCTCGGTTCCTGTAGATAAATAGTTGAACCCTTATGCTGCAAATTAGAAACAAAGACGCAATTGTTGTGTGTCACGCATCGCGGAAAATCGAGGTCATTTTCCGCAATCTACTTTGGTAAAAGTGTAAAAAACAGGAAATAATGACATGTTATTGACATCGTAAATGGATGGTGTGGTTTGCAGATGTACTAACATACGGCTAAACCACACCTAACAGACTGCAAAATGCACTTTCGTTAACTTTGATCGGTTGAAAAAGAGTAGACAGGGAAAGGATCCTTCCATTTATACCCGAGGCCACGTAGGGTCAGAGTTTTGGCAAGCATATATATATATATATATACTTTGCCTATCGTCTTCAAGAACTAAGTGTTTAGCAGTGGAGAGTGGCATACGATTCTGCAAATCATTGTGCCACACCCTCGACGCTGTATTGTAGTTTGCCATGAGCGAGGTCGAATTCAACTGAATTCGACCTCGCTCATTGCATCGGCGTTCCATCAAGAACAAAAACATCGGCATAGTCAATATAATTTATATGGGACAATCAGATGTCTGGAAAACATCTGATTGTGACTCAGGGCGAGACATGTTCACAAATTGAACGGAATGAACATGCAGCCCGGCGCTGCCACCGGCGCACGCATTATTCGGCAATACTTTTCGTCAGGGGAAATGACATGGCAGAAGACACGGTATGCAGGTGCCAAGGCTTCAATGAAGCAAGTCCGAAGCTACGTCGCAAGATGGTAGAGGAAGTGGTTTTGTCCGGAGAACATGGTGAAGATAATGCTCGAATCAGAGGTTAGGTGGATGCATGTAAGCCACTTTGTCCGACAGATTATGCTCACGAAAAACTCGCCAAACGAAGAGGGAAGGCCCGAACGGACCCTACTCTGCAACTAAGAGAGTAGAGGCCATTTAGGACGTACCGAAGACATTACAAGAAGTGATAATTCGGGGCTTTCTAAGCTATAAAAGCCAAGAGGCGTTTTTAGTGGGTACTACACATGGCCCTAAACAGCCCGTGTCGGATTCCGCGCTATCTGCAACCCAGGTCGATTAGGTGTGCACTCTACAAGAAATTATATATAATGCCACTTCTACCTATCTTACTTAAACACTAAAGATGTATTTTTATTGTTAAGGCTGACTGACCTATCTTTTGGTGTTAACCAACTCGCATATAAAAATATTGTGACCTTGTTAAGGATGGCAGCAATCATAGAATAATATTAAACTAGCCTAGCAAGCAGCAATAAATGGTAGCAGTTCTCGAAACAAACTCAAGCAATGACATCGAGCGTTTGCTTTAGACTCTGTGAGTCTACCGTATGTATGGAGAGTCCACAGCATCCCTATTAAAGAAGCTATAAGCTATAATATAATTACAAACCACGCATTGGTTAATGAAAAGGACCAACATATAAACATATATATTAATGCATGTGTGAATGTGTGTTTTTTTCTGCACACGCAATATTAAAAACCAATAATCGGTTAATAAAGCTAAGTTATATATATATATATATATATATATATATATATATATTAATGAGTACTCTTCAAACGAGCGGGCTATCTCTAAAAACACAGATAAAAAATCTAACACGGCCGTGATTTCAATATGGACAGCGATTAACTACACATGTATGCAAGCCCGCTGCTTGATAGATGTATTAATATATAAATCATTTTCTGGCATTTCGTCAATGTATTATAAGATGAGTAAAAAAAACTTTATAAAACTGCCGAATATATAGTGGAAGTTTAGGTTCATGTTTTATATGCACGCAAAGAAAAACTACGTCTTCTACTGTAGAGCTTATGATGTGCGGCCTGCCAAAATAGCACCTTTCGCTTGAATTTATATCGGGTCCTGCCAATGATCCCGGCCTTATTGGAGTATATTAGTTGCCTTCACTTCAGCATTGACTGCACTATACTAGGCCATTTCCACGCGAATACGTTAGAGACGACCACAATTTTGCTCAACGTATGTGCTCTCCCTATAGGGAAGCATTACCGGCTCTCTATTATTATTATTGTTATTATATCTAGCGTTTGGGAGACGGTTCGCACTAGACGGCAGGTAGACACAAACCACCCTGCTCTCGGTAGAAAAGTCTGGTCGTCGAAAGATCGGGGATCTCACGCTTCGGAGATGTAGTAATTGAGATGTTTATTCCAAAAGAATCCGCTCACTAGGGGGTGTTTGAACGGTTCGGCCGAACTTTGCCTGAGGGCAAGTGCTCTGTTCGTCTGCTGTCCCGGTACGGGCCGCTATTAGTCGATCAACGAATGCGTTTTA
The DNA here is from genome assembly GCA_003439945.1 of Dermanyssus gallinae. Lineage (NCBI taxonomy): Eukaryota > Metazoa > Arthropoda > Arachnida > Mesostigmata > Dermanyssidae > Dermanyssus > Dermanyssus gallinae. The sequence goes on along the minus strand of QVRM01001782.1, from coordinate 784,904 downwards.
AAAGCTTTGGCCTCGCCATTTCACTTCAAACGCGGTACGAATCCATTGTCTTCCTAAGTACGCCGAAAGTATCATTTCTATTAGCAGTACTTTCTAAAGAGTCCGTAACGTTTTATGCTTTGCGAATAATATAGGTGCCCGAAGCACGCAAAATACCTAAGGTGAATCAGAACCAATCGTCCTCAACGGCTTGCCTGAAACTAATGACTTTCTGCTAGCAGCCAAGCGAAGCTACTTCAAGTGGAGGCCGAACCCTGCGCCGAACGCGCCGAAACACCACGGTATACTGCAAGCCGAGTTCTGGAGTTGGCTAGTTTATGACCGCTCATGAATGCGAATCTACAGCATCGGCCACTTTCTGTGTTGCATGGACGAGTGAGTTCGTGTACCTATAGCGTCCATTCTATCGTTGTTAGATTGGGCTAGATTGGGAGCGCGCATCGCAACCGCTATATCATATTGTTTTTCTGTGTTGCTGGTGCTGCTGCTGCTGTGTTTGTTGTTTTTGGCACTGAGGAAAGTAGGTTCTAGTGAATTACGTGCAAGCAGTGTGCTGCTGCTGCTTCTATAGCAAAGTTACACGACGAACCCAAAGCTGCCGAGGCCTGTTTCGGTCGAATTTCTCGGACGTACAGGCCGGTCTACGAGAGTGGCGTCCGGCCAGTGCAATTGCTTCAAAAGGCGGCCTATAGTGCTATTGGCGGGTGGCGACGTTGCATCAAATCTATGTACCGAACTTGGCAAGTTCTATCGGAATTGTCGGCGACTCGTCTACGGATGTCATCGAGCTGACTGTTGGGCGCATACGTGCCACTCTAAGAAGAACCCACATCAAGTCTTGTAGGTGATTGTACAACAACACATGCTGCATCTTATTGTTACCCACACTGGACGTCGCCTTAGGTGGCAAAGTCTCTTCCGTCTGTTCCTGATAATGCAAAATGTTAAGGTGCGCGCACTATTTTTACGCACATTATGCGCACGCAAATGAAATTCTGTTAAGTGCAAAAAGTTCTCGTGAAAATAATAGCTAAAAGGAATGTCTCAGTTTATGCAAAAAGAATCGTTTTGGGCAAACCTTGGATTGCTTAGAAGATGATTTACAACGTACATGAAGCGAGTACTGTGCCTGTCAATGCCGCTTTGTGTACCTAATGCCAGGCTGTGCACTGGTTGCTGAAGTAATTAGACTGAGGTTGAAGACGCCGCGTACGGTACAATTCGAGTGCTTTGTCTCGGAATGGGAAAGTAAAGTTGGACAAGTCCGACGAGAGGTTGGAGACCTGGATATTTTCAGTGCCCCTCACCTCTGGTCTGGTCTTGCATGTGACAATCGCCACGTCTATACCAGATACATAGTTCATGGCTATCGCCATCTGGTATGTTCGAATACGAGCTTCCACAAGAAGTACACGGTGTGCATCTGTCGACTGTGCTCTCAGGAGTGTACAAAGTTTCATGCGTGCCTGGCCCTCGCGAAGAGATCACTGCACTGCATCTCTCAAATAACACGCCGCGAGCAGCTGATAACTGTATAATTGTCTGTATGTTATATGCATACTCAATTTGAGTGAAACAAATATGATGATGCATTTATATATATATATATATATATATATATATATATATATATATATATATATATATATATATATACATATATATAATTATACAAGGTAATTCATATCGTTCTGTTCATATTTCGAGGGTTTGGTAGAGCTCGGCAAGAAAATAATTTTTCCCAATGAAAGGAGGACGCGGAAACGTCTTGTTTAAGAGAAAGAGAGAGTAAAATTTATAAAATAAGTTATTCTGCCTTTTTTCTTCTACATAGTTGTGCGAAATCTACGTTTGCGGGGGAACCAGTTAACGCATGAAGGAACCAATTATATTCGGCATATATTAAAATATGCATAACCAAAGACACTTCACTAGCTTGCGTGGCAAAAAGCGAATAGCCAGATTGAGGTAAGTCATAAAAGGAGCCTATATATATATATATATATATATATAGACTCATCATCATGGTCAGACTTATTTCATCATATATATATATATATATATATATATATATATGTATAGAGAGATTTATAAATCCAATCAAATTATACGAAATGTATTTTGGTTTCAGAGGGAAATACCGCCGGGTTGCGTGTGTTCTCTCTTTCACAACCTCTCCCATTCTCTGAGGGTTTCGAACACATACGATAAGTGTGCAACAGGGTCAGGGTAGGTGGTTAGCAGACTAAGGTGGTCAAAATCGCACGCACGTTTGCGGGAACCGGGGTAAAAGCTTCATGTGAAGAGCTAACGGAGCTTGTTCACGTGCCTGAGAATTTATTTGACAAACGCGCCGAAATAAGCAAGACAATGCCCGTGAACCAACATATGACTTATACTGTCATCGGCCAAAATGTGATTGTTGAGCTGCAATTGCTCGTACAGAGCGGATCCATTGGCGCCTGACGTTTATCTGTCGAAATAAATACACCAATATGGTATTTGATCACTTTTGCATGTGAGCTACACCACTGAGCGAGTCGTGAGATTTGGGCCCGCCGCCTCACGTACATTCCTTAAAATGATTTTGTACGAACACATGCGCCTCTGTATACTTGCACGCGGGCGCATCTCAAATATTGTAGTTTTGCGTGATGCCGGCCAATAAGAAATCGACGACTCTGCCTGGCAAGCTGGGACGCGACCAGTCAACGTTCCATTTCGAATCCTTGTATGTATAAATATAGTTCGATCGATGCATTCCGATGTATGATGTAGCTCGGAGAGAGAAGTACGGATCATTGTATTGCACTATAGCCAAGCCCTGATGAAGGTGAACCTGATTCGACCGCTGTCTTGCTGTCAGGAGTGAAAGTATTAATCTAGAGGAAAGAACAAATACCCCGTGCGGAGCAACGATATAACTAAGGATAATAATAAGGAACTATTTTCTGCCAGCTCCTCCTCCCTGTCTCACTCCCTTCCGAAGTCTGCGTTCCTGCCTCATTGCTTACGCCTAGCCAATAGTGAAAAAAAGTATCTTTTTTTAAACATTGGCTATTTAAACATATATAGCAAACATTGGCTGATGTTCATTATGTCGATACGTCAATCGTTTTGCGTGAAAACTCACGTCGCCTTTTTGGTTCAATTCTTCGTCTGCTTGTTCTTCTTTCGTTTAGTTTCATCCATATTTTATGCTACGAATCAAGCTACGTGAGGCTGACTTGATAAGAAGACCGTGGCCATCAGCAAAAATGGCAGAAACCGGCGGAACAAAAAAAGAACGAGATAAATTATGGACAGAGAAATGATGCATTATTGATTTGAGTAAAAAAATCGCTGCAGTGTGATTTTTCTTGAAAATTGCGCCCAACGAAAAGATGGACTGCAGTGGTTACCATGCGCATTTTAGGTTTGCTAGCTCTCTAAAAAACTCTAAATAAATGTACATCGTCTCAAAGTATTGTCTAACACATCTCCGAATAAGGGGGTGGGGACTGAGGTTTTTAGTGGGTGAGAGTCCCTCACTAGGTGTTGTTGGTTGTGAATACTGACCGTGCATTATGCATTTTACAAAGCTCCCACAAAAAGATAAAGGTACATGCTTTATATATATATATATATATATACTAAAATCAGTGACGCGAGTGAAACAACTTGTGGACAAAACTTGGTAACTGTCAGCAGACTAGTACCCGGCGTCGCGCCTAGTAACGTTAGAGAGCTCGGGCGCGTGCACGATGGCGTCTTCTTTCCAGCCAGACGCAACAGTGCCAACGGACGGCCTGGACGACACACCGGGGATCTGCCTCTCCCGAGCAAGTCACTCATATTCAATGAATCTGCATACGAAAGAATTGAAGGCGATTGGCGCGTGCGGCCCGGCCCGCAACGAAAGGACGGAAACATTTTTCGTTTATCCTGCCTGCCAGATGTGTTCGGACGTGCTCATGAATACGTGGCTTCTTCTCCGGCCATGAAGAGATGCGCGATGAAACGATTCCTACCTTGCTGCGCGCAGCGGTCGCGGCAACTGGCGAAGGGATGGATTGGTGGCTGCGCCAAAAAAGAAAATAAGAAAAACAACCGGGAACGAGAAGATGAAAAAAGCCAAGGCACACTTGAACCGGCGAACCACGGCAATGACCACAAAAGCAGTCGTGTGTGTATGTGTGTGTGCGCGGATAGACTCGACGCCGTCACGACCTTTCGGACCGCATCTCTAGCAGTCAAGCAGGACATAACTAGCAATCAACACAACAAAGGTCTTGCGTTTTCGGACGTGACATATTGGCGCCCCCGCATAATGTCTTGTCCGTCAGCCACCTAATCGTTTCATCTGGACCTATCTACGGCCGCCCGTGCGTTTATTCGTGCCGAGGCCTGGAGTCGATCGGCCAGGAGTTTTTCGTTTTGAAGTCAGTTATCTGCACCTTCCTGCAGACCAAAATATAGTTGTATTTGTCCGTTTGGATGTACATCAGATTGCTTGATACCAAAAAATGGCGTTTTCTCTCCGCTTATGGCATTCAGTAAGAATGAGATAGGCCCGTTTGCTGCGCGTTGAAAATGGCTGGCTGTTGATGCTCCGATCCGAACCTACAGAAAACCCAAACCGTTTATCGCGTCAATGTGTGTAAATCACCATCGAGCCGGTCTGGTGAAGTCCAAACAGGATGCCTTAGGTGCCGTACCAAACACTTCTCAGCTACTTCACTACGCATCTTATTGGAGCTCTTCGGCAATAGAGGGGTAAGTGGTTTGCTCTCCAGCAATTAATATTGTGAATTGTGGATGTCGGATTAACGTATCTCGAGCTAGTGAGAGCCACTTAAGTTCTGCATCGAGAGATTCGTGCAAAAATGGCATCGATTCCAACGGTGCTTTTGTTATGTCATGGCATTAGGTTCATAGTACTCGTCGATAGATTTGGCACATTGTCACACGATAGCAACAGTTTAATACAGCACATACTATATCATATTATATATATATATATATATATATATATATATATATATATATATATATATAACCACGATGTAAGGCTTAGGCCACAATTGGATAGAATCATGTCAATATCCTGTGTGCGTTGCCAAACCTCGGGCATCTATAGCGGCTGAAAGTTCGAAAGCGCTTCGAAGCGGCCTTTCAGCTGTGACAGCCCATAAACCATCTCAGTTATACAGGGTACCAAATATATCCAGGCGAGTTGCTCGTTGAGCACTGTGATTGATGCCGTTTTTTTGTTGTTCGTGTTTATTTCTCCATTTGCTAGAACAGCTTCCGGTACACCAAAAGAGAAAACCACAATGGCGTAAGGTTTGATTTATATACGAAGCTCGTGGAATCAACCTGGACGCCATTGATAGCTGAAAAATATTCTCGTTGCGCACAGTACGAACGACGTTTTTTTCCATAAGCGCATGGCACTTAACACTACTATACATACTATATATATATATATATATATACATACTATATATATATATATATATATATATATATATATATATATATATATATATGTATATATATATATATATATATATATATATATATATATATATATATATATATATATATATATATATATATATATAAAAGAACGGACTGTGTGAACAGGTCCTCATCGACGTGACTCACTCGACGGTTCGATAGCCGAGTACTCCAAAAAAATTCAGCGAGCAAGACACTTAGCAGTGTTAAAAAAACTTCTTGACGACATTTAAGTTGGCCATATTTAATTCATACTGAATGCCGGTTGACGTTCGCGTTTGATTTGTGTTTATTTTTCGTAAATGGTTTATCCAAATTTGCAGCTTCTAAAAAAATCTCAAACGTAACGTTTTCCAACTTCCTGCGTCAGAATCACCGGTCCTGTCTGTTACTAAAGGAGTGGGTCTTTTCTCTCTTTGACACCCCAGTATAGTTCCAACCGCACTATCAACACGGTTGTCATTACTTTACTAAGACCAAAACTAGGCCATGCTTTTTATTTTTTTTGGCAGATGGACTTCACGGGACCAATCCCCGGCTGCCGGCTGCTCACCCCAATGTTGTTCTTAGTGCTACCGGTGTTCTTTAGGCTTCCTTGAAACCATCCATGATAGACAAACATTAGATCTATCGAATGTCCCGTTTTCTGGCTTCGTGGCGCGTGTTAAATTTAAAAAGAACCGGGGTTGCTATGGTTTTGCTGAGAGGCTATTTAACGTGTTAGAGCGAAAATAAACCAGCTCGGTTATGCCTTTGCACTGTTATGCCTATACATTTACATTATAATTAATATTGTACTATTACTGTGACCGAGGGTCGTCTACTCACGTGTTACCGGCTCGTGGCCCGCCGTCATAACGTTCTCAATCACTTGCAGAACCACCGGCACGCATCTCTTGATGATCCGAACTACTTCGCATCGAGTCACACCAAAAACACCACCACACCAAGGCTGCGTCGTTATTGCTGTACGTCTCTATTTCACGTTCTATTCTACACGAACTCAACGAGGACGGACGCCTCACGCCAGTTCCTGCCCTAGCTCCTGAGAGGCAGCGGCTGCGGCGTCCTCCCTTACACACGGCAATCTATTGCTGCACGGGTATATTTGTCGCTGTTGGTCACTGGCCACTAGCAGCATTGTACACATCCTTCGAAAAGCGGCGAATTCCGAGTTTCGTTTTGTCTTGTTGAGGGTCCTAATCTACAAACACACACACACACATTCACCCCAACAGCACAGCAGCAACAAGCCTCACCCGTTGACTCGACAACGCACCCAGCTCACGATCCACGACGTTGGGCACGGCGACGATTTGGCCTTCGTTTTGTTGTGAAGGTTTTCATTCGCGCTCTTCCGTCGTGTACGCGATGAGTTAATGACGCGCCGAAAGCCAATCGCAAAGCAATTCTTCGTTGGGGCCTTTCTCTATAGGCCAAACGTAAACATCCATCAAAGGTAGGTACAATTGGCTATCGGGCAATTTCTCCGCTCCTGCCTTCTTTCTGCCCGCTGTCTGCTTCCGCAGACGTCTCGAACAGGGCAGGCGGCGTTTAGATCAGCACGGACACCTGCTGACATGGGCCCGTGCCTGTACAGCACTCCTCCGCTCCAGAATTCAGCAGGGGCGGCTGCGGCGGCGACGATACACGGCGGAGTCCATCATGGACGCCCTGCCGGCCAGGCCACCGCCGGTTGGCTGCGCACGCGCAGGGGTTCCCTTGCCACGCCGTCCTCTCCGCCGCGTGTCTCTCTCCCCCGGCTCGACGCTCTCACCCCGATACACCCCCCTCGTCGTTCCTCAGCGGGGCATTCTGGGACGGTCTGTGCATGCGCGTTTATGAGGCGCGTGCCTACGCACGTTCCTATGTATATGTCTGCGTGTCCTTCTTCCTCTCTCTCTCTTTCCCTATCGTTTCTTCGTGTGCCCTTATTTCACCCCTCACATTTCCAGTCTTTCCTTCCTGTGCCCTCGAGCAGCAGGCTTCCTTCAGGCCTTCAGAACTCTCCTGCTGCCGCTGTGGCCTGCCCCCAACTCCCGCTTAAACCCCTTGCGTAGTCTGTCGCTCTTCCTTACATGCAACCCCCCCCCCCCTTATCCCTAGCTTTCCAGCCATTCTGTTTCTCGTTACATTTCGCTCCCAAATGTATTCGTGCTCGTGTGTCCCTTTCGCGACTCATGGGGAGCGTCACACTAATTTTAGAGGAGTTTTGATAGGCCCCTTCGTCACAACCAAGCTAGCCATCTAACTCAAAAATGCATACGAGTACATTTATACATAAGCCGGAAACTTCTGATTCTACGAAGTCTAGAATCTATCGTCGTCATCGTTAAAACGAAAAATCAATCTGCTGCACTTTGACCTGCACCACATATTCGACTTGATCAGTCATACGAAAATGTATGGCAATCTTACCATAAAATCTCATCGTTTTTGTTTTGGTTTAACAAAGATAAAACAAACCGTTATACTACGTTTCAACCGGCGTTATCAAAAGCTCTTGGAGAACGCTCGGTGCGACCCGGAAAAGCGTATTGTTTGCTGGTCAGTTCTAGCAAGGCGGTCAGCTGATATCGGCCGTTACGCCGTCTAACGCTATGATTACCGCAACAGTATATATATATATATATATATATATATATATATCAGCATCCTTTACTGAAAAAAACGTCTAGTTTTATTACAACAACAACTACTACTCGTAGGACTGGTAATAAGTTCACATTCTAGTCGTGTCGCATTTTCCCATGCTAAAAAATGACGTAGTAATGCCTTGAAGCAATTGTTTCGTTATTTTACACAGGCGACTGAGATCATCTGCCACAGACTGTAGCAGCCTCCGACTAGCAGTACCTATAAAAATCCTATTTAAGATCATCTGCACACTCATATATATTGTAGGATGTACTATTTCATATCCAATGCAAAACGCGTGCGAAACGGAAGCGGCGATACCTTCGTTTCTAAAAGAGCAACTTTTCAGAAAGGGTTAACATTGCCGAGTCGTGTAACGGTATTTTGCACATTCGCTATATATTATACTACCAATGTATAGTGAATATACCTTAAATAAAAACAAAGAAAACATTCGCTATAACTTAGCGAGCAGCAAATCATGGTTACAATCAATAGCTGATATCTGGTTAAGATATCTACAGCATTAGTATAAAACCATTACTTATTACTTTCGCTGTAGATATGCGCTCCGCGCGTGTTGACCTTAATTTAAAATTAAGGTTTACGGGAATACACCATCTCTTTATTTACTGAATTATCTGTGTTCTCCGTTTTCTTCTTTTTAGTCCCATCATGGCTAATTATAGTCCATTGTAGCGTTCATCTCGTCTAAATGAAAGCCAATTTCAACTAAATGAAAAAACTTGAACTCACGATCCCCTTAAAGTGGAGTTAGCTTGAGTTTTTAATTCGTTTTGTGACATGTGAATCTGTGACTTTAGAAAAGCTGTATCGGCTGAGGACATTTTTTTGTGCAATGACGCATACGCGTTTGCTTCGGTCGATAATCAATCATCGCAAAGCACTTTTAGGGCATACCAAATAGAAATCTTAGCATTACTAGCTCGTCAAACTATCCTTGAGCCATAGAAATAATCATATAGGCAGGTGAACTTGCGCTTCCCGTAGCGGAGCATGATGTCGTGGGCTGTTTATGTTTTGCATTCACTCAAACCACAGACCTTTGAGTACAGCAGAGTAAGAGCTTCGCCTTTAGTTTTGGGCCTGGTAAGACAATTCGTTGAGAAGGCGTAATCGTCCTATGAGAGTTCTTTACGAATCGATTTTCGCCAACATTTATGCAAACAGGATATACGCGGCTACATGACAAGGAATTTAGTCGATCCATACAGACACTTGCTTCTTGTAAAAAAAAATAGATATTAACATAATAAAGCCGCCATATTTGTGTTGATCGTTGTTTTTTTTAATGTATTAGTTTTGTACATTAAGAATGAATAGTTCCTTGGTTGTCACCACCTGGTATGTCCAAACGCCGCCTTTTATGAGGAATACGAGTTTTGCACTTGTCAGCAGAGGTGTGCCAAGTACCAGTGCCAGTGGTACTTGGCAGCACTAAAACATTATTTGTTGCATTACATTACTTGGCAAAAGGGTGAAGAAGATACAGGATTGTAAGGTCCTGATGAATAGGGTATAAATTATACTCAATTTGAATGGAATAAACAGAATTGAATTTGTTATAAAACTCGTTACTCTGGCATTTCCCTGGCTGCAGGTATTATTCATTAAAAGCTAAATTGATAGATATAAACGTTATATGTCTGAAATATATAGTATTAAATCGACTGGTGTTCTGGGATACCTGATATGCAATAGTATTTCATTGTAAACGGTGATTGCACTGCATGTCTCTTGTCGAGCGAAAGCTACTTTACACTTTAGTTCGATGAACTAAAAAAACAAGATGTCAAGGATCCACGCTACGAAATTCAAGGAAGTATATCCCAACTTGTACCTGTACATGACGGCATAGGCAGTGTATGTTCATTTAAAAAAATAGTGTTACAAAAATGTTTGTAGAGTGTAGATGCAAACTATATGGAAAGGCGTGCTGCGTATCAGCCTATTACGTTTAACGTTGCCTGAACACTTTGTCGATGGCCAAAATACAGTAAATTATAATAAAATGATATGATAAAAGGGGTTTGATGTATGTTTGTTTTGTCCGATCGTGATTGATTGTAGTCCACTCCGGCATTCACCATGTCTAAATAGGAAACCACAAAAACGAATTTAGAAATTACCGGTCCAGATCTTGAACCCACGATCTCCCGAATGCAAGGTGATGACCTTGCCACTAAGTCACTTTGCTAGGTGGGCTTTGGCTTTGGCTAATGAGTTGTATGACATGAATGTGAAAATCGCTTATCGATGTAGTTCGTAAGAAAGTTAATCATGCGTGTCTGTAGTCATGGATTATTTACATGTCCATTTATAACTACCAATTATCCTGACAGTAGCTTGCTTGTAATGTTGAATGCGGATGCAGGTATCTATGTGGTAGTGCCCTGCACACGTTTATGTCAATGCAATAGGGTTAAATTAATAGGCTCGAATTTTTGTCGAAAAGCTTAAACAGTGCGGTCACGAGTTCGACATACACCGCAAGTACGAAGACGTGACCTGTTTGTAGCTATCCGTATCTTTTTTTCTGGGCGGGTTAACTTGCTTAATATGGCAATACATATTAAATGAATCGCGATGAATTCAAGTACACGAGATAACACCATTTTAGCAAGTTTTTACAGTGCTACTAACTTGAATGAACATCGACGAACGGCTTTCCCTGGGTATTGCATATAACAAGTAAATCTGAGCAAACCAGAGCACAGCTGCAACAATTCAATGCTGTCGCCAATGTCAGATCTTGCGTGATCTTGGCTTCCACTACCTGTCTCTTTGGCCAGATCACAGGTTCGGACACAGACCAGGAAATATGGTTTCAACTCTGCGGTAGCCGTTTGTGGTGCCGTGATCTAATGAATATGCAGTGCATTACGGACGCGGAATGAAGCACCTATCAATACGCACAGTACGTCCAACAACTGCGCAAACACACAAAGAATCGATAATAACAAAATAAGCTTAACATGGGGAACCGCATTTTTTTTTCGCTAAACTTCGATCAGCGGTCATCGCCCGCTCAATAACGATGGAACGAAGCCGGTATCCGGCCGATCTTGACGACGCAGCCCTAATGAGAATGGTATCGACACCATCGCTTGCACTTCATCTAGACAACCGTAGCCAGCTATTCAGCAAAAAAGTATGAGTGGGTGCAAAGTCCACCATGTAGGTAGACCCACGCGCGTATCCTGAAAACCGTTGTGTTCGTGTGCATGTTCGTATGATTAGAAACGTTGTAGACGTAGTTTGAGTGCTCAGTTTGAGGCGGAATATCTAAGCCAGCGCATGCTCGGCTCAAGCATATACCTCCTATAGTAAGCAAATGATGTGTCCCTAAGCGAGGACAACTTTGTTAGGCGTTTGCAATAATATTTGTCCGTTTTACTTTGTAGAGAAAAAACGGATACACAGACTGTTTTTGGGATATATATATTGGGACATATACAGGTAGTTCAATAAGTTCTTAGAATGAAAACCAAGAATTTTCCAAATCATGTTTTTAAATTTATCTTATTTGATATACTCCCCGAGATGCTCAATACACTTTTCCCACCAAGATTTCAGAGCTTTTATACCTCTTAAGTAGAATTCCGCGTCTTTAGACTGAAAATAGGCATTGACAGCAGTCTTAACCTCTTCATTGCTGGAAAAACGCTTTCCACCGAGACTATTCTTCAAATGTCCGAAGAGGAAATAATCAGAGGGGGCCAGGTCTGGAGAATAGGAAGGTTGTTCAATAAGTTCGAACCTCAGTTGGGCCAGTTTTGCCGATGCTTGCCGGGACTTGTGTGCAGGAGCATTGTCCTGGTGAAACAGGACGCCCTTCTTCTGCAAAGCGGGCCGTTTCACGATGAGTTCTTGCTAAAGGCAGTCTAACGGTCTTGCTTAATATTCTCCTGTGATCGTTTTACCGCTCTCAAGGTAGTCGACCAGCATTATTCTACGTTGGTCTTGAAAAACTGTAGCCATCACCTTTCCGGTCAATGCCGTTGTCCGCACCCTCTTCGGAGGTCCTTCATCAGGTGCACACCATTGGCAAGATGCTTCTTGGGTCTCGGTAGTGTAGTGATGGACCCAGCTTTCATCGACGGTCATGAATCTGCGCCAAAAATCCGACGGATTGTTCGACATCTTGGCCAAATTTCGCTGTGAAGCGAAAACAGGCGCGTTTTTTGGCCTTGGTTGAGCAAATGCGGCAGCCATTTTTCTCTGAGCTCTTTCATCTTCAAGTTTTCGTGCAGGATGAAATGCACACTACCCAAACTGATCCCCAAGGTCTCCGCTATCTCCCAATTGTTCACTCGCTTATCTGCGGCAAAGATTTTCCGCACCTTTTCCACGTTTTCCTAATCAGTTGCCGTTTTTGGGCGTTTTGAACGTAGTTCATCCCGGTGCTCCTGCGACCTCTTTTTAACTCATTAATCCAGTTGGAAACAGTGGCAAAACATGGCGCAGAGTCACCGTACACCTCGTCTAACTCAGTTTTCACTTGGGTCGCATTCCAACCTTTGAAATAAAACGCTTGATAACCACTCGAAACTCTTTTTTCTCAATTTTTCAAAATCACGCCGATACGTTGCACGGGAAAAGCGATCAAACGAAATCGCAACGGCCAATCACCATAATATTTTGACTGCTGGCAGTCGAAAAGTTGCAGTTCCTAATAGCGGTGGAAGCGCGCCAAAATTCGAATTCTAAAAAGCTCATTCTAAGAACTTATTGAACTACCTGTATATATATATATATATATATATATAGATATTTTTTTTTATACACTGGTATCCACCTACAAAACGAATAGATATTTACTAATTTTCTAAAATATAAATGCTTAAGAAACGTAGATGTGTTTATTTTTTACATTCTTTTTTGTCATTACGTTGGAGAAATAGAAGTCCATGCCCTTAAATGGGCCTGATCTTCTTTTAATAAAAACCGCGCAGATATTGCGTCAAAAACACCATAACATCCGCTGCGGTGGAGAATCTCCTTCTTGTCCTTTAGTGGTGCCTGAAAAATCAACAGTGGGTCCTTCATTTTATGATCGTTACGGGATTGCGAGCACATAGAGGTATATCATCTGTATATCATCTGTGTATCCGTTTGGCCTTTAAACTCATCGTCCAAGAGACATTCCCATTCTGTTAACCATGACCAAATTTACATCTGCTGAAGTCTTAGCCTAGCTATAAGACTGAATTCCAAAAGACTGCTTAGCAGTGCTTTGACATGTGTCACGTTTTAACGAGCCTACTGCAGAACCTTCGGAAGATCTGTTCAGGACCGACTCTGTATAGCGTCGCTTAAGACAGCATCTAAGGCTCCCTCACTCTTTCTGTGGCTGAGTTAGTCGAGGGTGCACATTGGCAACCCATCCATAATGATCACGTCAACAACCGTCACTACTGCAAGCACCTGGCAGGTCAAACGTTCGCATGACAATAACACGCTTTCGGAGTAGAATCCTGCAGAGGATTTTTTCTAGTCCGAAAGCGTGCTATTCTCATGCGAACGTTGACGTGATCTTCATGGATAGGTTGCCAATGTGCACCCTCGACTAACTTAGCCACAGAAAGAGTGAGGAAGCCTTAGATGTTGTCCTAAGCAACGCTATACAGAGTCGGTCCTGAGCAGATCTTCCGAAGGCTCTGCAGTAGGCTCGTTAAAACGTGACACATGCCAGAACACTGATAAGCTGCCTTCTGGAACTCAGTCAGGCAAACCACTCAGCACGTTGACTTCTTCATAGCCATTGCAATAGGTTGCAAAGCTTTGCCTTGGCGTCCTATGGGATCGCTCTCACTAAAACGAAGTCAATCAGCATCTAACTATCCTATACGCGTGCATGATGCGCAGCGCTAGGATCCACTTCATTGGATGCCGGCTCCTTGACATTGACGCACACTTTGAATTGATTTGGGGCGTCCCCCACCAAAACAGACGCGCAGAACAAGATGGCCGAATTCTCAACTGACGTAACGTGCTCCCCCCTCCCCGCTCTCTCTCTCTCTCTCTCTCTGACAACGTATTTGTTCGATAAAACATATTTTGTAGCCCCCAAGGCTCTAGTCGTAACTGGCTTTTTGCTAGGGGTATTTTTCGCGTCTGGTGACCGCCTACTGCCGCCATCTGCATACACGCTCGTGCCTGTTTAAGGAGACATCCTGCCGCTAGGAAGACAGCTTCACTTTTGTTCGGCCCTAATCTCAAACTGTTTGCACTCATACGTTGTGCGATCCCTACGAGTACATTGTGTAGGCTCTTTTGCACGAGTTCTGTGTCTAAAGGTAGTTCTTGCGGAACAGAGGTAGACATCTGGGGGACCCACGGGCTATCCTGCAGTAGAAGCGAAGGACGTCAAAGCCGTCACAGCGAGGTTGATGAGATTACAGCCCGGGCTTTCAGATCAGCTCTAACGCCGTGCATCCGAGAGCGCGCCGGCCTCCTGAGAAGCGATAGACACAGACCAGACGGTCTCACCCTTATCCCCTTTGAAAGGGAAAATGCGCTTGTTTGGGATGCGACGATCACTGACACGCTCGCCCCGTCGAACCTGGAGGCCAGTGCATCTGCCGCTGGCTCCGCGGCGCGCAAGGCAGAACCTCTAAAGACCAACAACAGCTCGCCAACGAGTTCATTTTCGTGCCACTTGTATTTGAGACATTGAGGGACCCAGCCCTCAAGGCGCATGGCCGCTTCTACAGAAGATTAGCAAACGAATTGAACTGGCAACAAGGAAAACAACGAGCTCTTGACTTTCTACATCAGCGGCTATATTTGGCGGTGCAGCACGGCAATGCGGCAGCAATAGTGGGCACAAATGAGTGACTCCCTCGAGGATAAGCTCGACTGGTAATTTTAAAACAAATCTATTTTATCTTTTTGGAAGAGCTTTTGGTATTCTCATTCTCTGGGTTATAATAGCGATGCTTTCTCATATGCCCATTTTTCAACCCACCGCTTTCATGCAATCTTGCATATTATTAGATTATTGTATGACTCAGTTTTAGTTTTTTGGGAGGTGGAATCTCTATTTTCGTTGACGTAATCAGGTAATGCGTAGTCGACCACATTATAATCAGCCTTGGCCTTCTGTCTATTTTTTAGCTTTTTATATATTCGAAACCCAAGAGCATTTTGCATGTGCAACATAGAACGTTTCATGCCAGCTTTACTCAGTTCGGAGCTAGTCGAGCACAAATCCCAAGAATTAGTACCTTTAGCATGGAATATTGAGACTTTACTAACCCAGATTCTATTGTGATTATCCCGCGTATGGCTATGTGGACCTTCAGCTTTTTTGCTTCATAGCCAGTATTCGCCTCGTCGGCCCGTTTCTTTGTACCGTTTGTCTGTACTTCTTGTACCTACCCGGGCAAGCTGCCGAGAAATCTGCTTGTCCTCTCCCTTTGTAGTTGGAGCACCTGCTTTCCTCCGATGGTCCGTTTCTGTCAACGGCGGTGCAGTTATGGCAGCATTTATTTTCTAGTCTGCCGTCTTTGCATTCGTTTGCTTTGTATCTATGTCTCTGAAATCGCATTCAACAAGGTACCGCCATGACTCCCACTTATCGGCAATGGAGTCCATCCCTGATCTCGACGACTCTTTAAGAGAGGAAAATGCTTTTACGCATGTCAGCAGTTAATATTAATGGCGGGTAGTATGAGGTTAAAAAAAATCCACCCTCCACAACTCCCTGCCCGGCACGTAATTGTAAAGCAGTACTTCGAGGTCAATACAGGGGAGGCTCGTACTCAATCCTCTCCTGGGTCTTCGGGTACTGAGCCGGGGAGAGCTGGGACTGACCGCCGTGCCATTCTAGTCCTCCGGGCCTTTTCCTGCCGCGGTTTCTCGATGCATGACAGAGCTGAGATATTGGATTATGTCCATCCAGTCAGCAACCGAGGAATGCATGCGAAACACATCTCCGTTGTTCTCTGTCAGGCGAAAAGCTCGTATCGATCGATTACAACGCCGGAGAGTGACGTTTCTCAGAAGTGACAACAACAAGTATCATACGGATTGGTTTTGAATTGTGAATTGAACAGTGATAATACTGCAGAACGAGTATCAAGCAGCGATTAAACATTTCTATTGGATGGCTCAACTGCAATAAAAATTAAGGCCTTGTTCAGGTCTGCAGCTTACCAGCTAAGCAATCTAGCTCTACTACATACGCCTCTCGTTATTAATGCTGCCTCGTAAGGTTAGGGGACCGCTGTTCTTTGTTTGTTCTTATCGGGTTTGCCTTACGTTACCTAGAGGGGTATGGCTGCCTGTGACCCTCGTCTTGAGAATTTCAGTAAACGTAATATTTTTTGAACATAGTGCTATTTTTCTGGCCTCCCACCTGCACTGCTTAATAATTTAGAATATCTGGTTAGCAATAATTTGGCTAAGCATGCTACTGGCTGGCGGCATTAGTATGGTGCACCATCTTGGCTTACTCAGGTCAGAGAGAGGTCGCGGCCGCGGGCCGGCCTTACGCAACAACAGTAGATGTCCCTCAATAGTGCGTTCTCGAACCGATGCTATAACTATAAACAATATGCTAGACGGGTCTTCCGCCAAGATATGAGAGGCAAGGTACCTAGGGGTTATAATGGACAAGAATTTCATGAGTGCCCCGCAGATCCGCTACGTGGGCAAAATGTCCAGCAGTCTTGCAGCAGGTTGCAGGCCTCATTCGGCGGAATCCATAACGATATACGCCTCAATTATATAGGCGGAACTGACGTACAACACGAAACCGGAGCCCTACATTTGGTGCACCGAATCATGGCCATTCGAGTCTGCGGTGGCTTCCGAACTGTTTTCACCACAATTCTTTTTGGTTTGACCCAGATGATTCTGTGGAATCTGATTGTTGGTGAATGCGGCAAAATATCTCTTTTGATGGCGACGGCCTCTCGGTATTTAGGAAGGTATTGCTGTCAACTTGACATCTTGGGGGCGTTGGCACCAGACAAGACAAATCCAAGGGGAGGAATATTAGGCCGCGTCACTTATCTTCGATCTACGCAAGTGTTATGGCGAACCGCCCGGGAAGCTACCGTACAATACGGCGCAGGTCCTTATTAGAGAGGAAAGGTTCCAGGCATATAGCCAGACAGCCTCGCGGGCAATCCACACT
Organism: Dermanyssus gallinae; assembly: GCA_003439945.1. Taxonomy (NCBI): domain Eukaryota; kingdom Metazoa; phylum Arthropoda; class Arachnida; order Mesostigmata; family Dermanyssidae; genus Dermanyssus; species Dermanyssus gallinae. Next base: position 767,599 of record QVRM01001782.1, on the reverse strand, counting down.
GTGGCCAACTACTGTTCGGCACTGAGCCATTCCGGCACCGGCAGTAACTACGCAGGAGCTGGTGAAAAGACATTCTCCATTGTCATTATGATGTCCCGCCAGTCTGACTGGAATGAGGGGCTCAAGTACTTAAATGCTCTGATACGGGAAAAGACGCAGCAGGAGGCTGAACCTGGCGCCTAGGACGTGGTTAAGTACGAGAATCCCACTCCTGGCCTCAATGTACTGCCAGGCAACTCCGAACCGGGGGAATTACACAAATTGAGGAGAGGGTGACTTTTAGTGCGTATTACACGCGGATAGTATGGAGTCCAGTACTGTCCGCCGGTGTCGAGTCCCACACTACCCGTCAACAAATTCGGCGGGTGTGGGTAAATGCATTTTCTACCCTCCTTAACAAAAACACTTGAGGGAAGAGCCACACGTGACGTGGTAACGCACATCATAGAGACACGGGACAGCATTCACAGCAGAAATAGAGACACGGGACACGCTACCCCAGCGCCATCATAAATTTGAGGAAGCTCGAGGAGCCGCTTTGGAGAATGGTCTCCGTGTAATACTGAGATAAGCAGCCATATAGGGGGAGGAAACAACGCAGTAAGGTCCTCGAGACAATTTAGACGTGTAGCTAACCGAGGCAACGTGCACACTTTCTCTTGGCATAGACAACACTCGATTTAACTGTGGCGGACGAGATACGTGGCTCGCTAGTCTGAAACTGGGATGTAGAGGCTACAAAGGAGACTTGAGCGATGATCATCGCTACATCACATATAAGGTGTTCTCGCCAGCCAAGCGCCGCTTAGGACGATCTGGGAGGCACACCTGGCAAACGCTCCCTTCTGTACTAGACGCTGCCAATACGTATGCCTGCCGGACGGCCCAGCACTCGAGCGGTCGACGTTGGCGGCATCCTCCCATGTTCTCGCTGTCACCAACTGTCGCCGGTAGCAGAGGAGCTCTGACATGACTGCAATAAGGCAAATCGATTACCGTCGCTTCATATGCCTACTGAACCGTATCGGCAAAACTGGTCAAACACGTCTTGTTAGGCTAAACGCTGAGATACTCAATCAAAACGGCTTGCCGGACTAATATTACAGATTCCGGTAGGGTCAATCGACTCTGGACGCACTTCTTTGTGTCCTACACCAGGCCGATTAGGCGAATCCATTACACTGTGACATCATTATGACAACGCTGAAGCATAGGGAAAGCGCGCTCATCCAACTAGAGAAGATATCTACCCCATCACGTCGAAAGCTTCATAGGGCTCCATACAGAACTTGCGTGGTCAATTTCTGGAGCTGTACGGATACTTGATTTCGATTACAAGCAACATATCTGGGTGTAACAATTGACAGTGGCCTTACAGGCACATCAGCAGGTCTGTCAACCTGGGGAGTATCCTACCCTCAGAGGGAGAGGCTTCCCAATGCAGACGCCGCCTCCTGGCTTACGTGGCCGAGTCTATCGCCTGATACGCCGCCTTAATATAGTAGACGAAAACGCTTACTATATTTCTGCGGAACTGAAAATAAGATCAAGGTTCATTGACCTACTATGCCACACTTGTCTTGACGGCCAGTTCCAGCGGTACGTGGTCAGAATAGGCAAGGTTTTTATTGATGCATGTGTCTTGTGCAGTTCAGGTGTTCCTAATGACGTAGACCATACGATGGATATATGCCAAGCACATGCTTGTTTCCGCAAATGATCAAATCTCAAGCTCTTTGCAAAACTTGTCGCCGAACTGGTCGCGTTCTTAATGGTAAGCCCAGATGTCTTGGCAGAGCGGCCACATTACCTTGACAAGACTCGAAGATGCCACGAGGTCTCGCTTAAGAGTCGAGATGAGTCTCTAGATAACGCCAAACAATTCTGAACTTAAAGGAGCTGGGAGAAGGGTTTTTAGTTGGTATTTCATATTTGGCTTTAGACCAGCCATAATGAGTCCCACACTGTGATAATCATCGCCAGATTTGCGCAAATTGCATTTTATCTATCCATAAAAAAATATATATATATATATTCATCATCATCATCAAGCTTTTATTTCACCATAAATTGGTAGATTAGGAATACAACAAGTTAGGACAGTACATATTTCACTGGCGAGGTAACAGACTCCCCTTCAATTTCAGTACATTCGAGTATGTGGTAGCGCCCGATGTCACATTCTTCACAAAAACTACACACACAATCTTCAATACTGAAACAGTTAGGTTTCAACAATATATATATATATATATATATATATATATATATATATATATATATATATATTGTTGATCAAGAGGCTTCTACCGTATAACCAATATTTCTAGAAAATGAAACTTCACTACGTTTACTTGTCCTAAAGAACCGTGCTATTATTTAGTACTTAAAACCTAATCAGGGGGGAGTGCATGTCATGCAACAAATTATTCGAATGCAATCAGAGGGAAACACACTACAGTGTAAAACTTGTATTACACTTACTGCCTGGTTGGACAGGCAAGAAAACGGAGAGTGAAGGCATATCTGTCTTAGTAGTGGCACCGGAAGCATGAGGTAACAACAGCTGACTACAATTCAACACCACCTATGATATTTCTGGGACACGTTATAGTACACGTCGAGTTCGAAAGTAGAATATGAGCTTGCTATAGTCGTAGACTGCTGTACAACGGGCGGATTTTGCAGAAATGTGAGAGAAAAGTGAATGCACATTTGACTGGGTCAACGCGCGGATTATAACGTTCCTTGAGAGTTGAACGGCGTAACGCAAAAGCATTTTGCATGCGCAACGTAGAACGTTTCATGTCAGCTGTTTTTTCGGGTCGCAGTCGGTCGAGCATAAATCCGAAGAGTTTGTAGCAACGCTACGCGCGAAGGAGGGCTTTGTTTGGCCACCGATGCAAGCTCATACAAATTCTATACCTTACCACGAAGAGCAGAAGCTATCGTAAAAGCTCTGCCCACTCCTTCCAAACTTCCAAGCTGCACAGTGAGTGTCGCATAGACTGAAAGAGCTGATAATTAGGGATCACAACACTTAGCGCTTGCTTTGAAAAATTTAATTAAGCTATTCTTCATGTTTATTCATTCTCTGTTCTCACACATTCTCTTTGTGAAATTACTAACATGGTTTCTGTGGCATCCTTTATATACATTTCAATTCACAGTAAGCGCAGCGTACACATTTTATTAAAACTTCAGGAAAATGAATGTTTGTTACCAGGATAAATCAGTTATTATGTAGGTATAAAGGTATTATGAATACGCCAGTTTAAATGATACGAAAAGAGAGTCTCTCATTTTCAAACTTCTTCATTGCCTGGTTACGTTTATTGTTGGGTTGCCTGTGATTGACCAGGGAGAGACATGACAACTTAGACAGCGTGTATATCTATGTTTCAGTAGTTGTAGTCAAAAGATTACAGCAACCAAATGCATCTATTTGACTTCAGCTCATCTGATAAGGCTGATACGACATAGTTTTGTATGAACGCTTGGACTTTCAACGATTAGATGCCAAGGCAGTAAACAATACACTGTAATCATTCCTTAAAGTTAATGTTACTCAACGTACTGAAAGTTGAACGCTGAACAACATTAAAAATCGGTAGTCAAATGGAGCTTAGGCATTTTGAAGCGCACATCAGACCTCGTACTTCTGCCTGAGACGTGTCCTCGTTGGCCGGCGTTTGGCAACGTCGGCCGTTCGTCCATTGGGGGTTGTTTGTGCGATAGCTTAAAAGCTATACTGAGCAGGGCCGTCTAAGCATCGGCCTGCCTTGCCCGTGTGTACATAGGTATTCTCCTGCCCTGGTCGCTTCGCTAACGCAACACAGGCTTGGACGACCAAAAGAACAACGGACAAAGCGGATATCGCCATTCTTATGTAGATTGGCGCCATTATTGGGTTTGAGATAATAACAAGGGGTCAGCGGGGAAATTGCCGCCGCTGCCGCTGTTATCATAACAAGTATTGGTATTCCCTTCTCACTCTTTTTCTCGCCTCCTTCTCCCTCTCTCTCTATACTAACCCCCGACTCCCCCTTCTTTCTCTCTCTCGGTACCTACCTCTGACTCCCATCTCTCTCTCTCTCTCTATATATATATATATCTTTCCCTTATCTACTTCCCGATCACAAAAAGATCCCCTGACTCCTTCTCGGGCAGAAAGCTATCATCCATCCGGCTTTCTCTCCGCCCGTACGCAGCCCTGCAAGAGGGAGCGCTAGGGGATAAGGGCTTCGATATATCGATAACGCATGCCATGATTTCCAGTAGACGTTTACTGCCAGACGTTCTCCTCTTCGGGCGCGCATTGGCCGCCGAAGGGACAGGCGCAATGGCGACCACAGTCGTCGTTGGCCTTCCGCCGCCGCAACGACGTAGATTTTCGTTGAACTAAATAGAGCATGATCAACATGACTAGACGCTCGTCTCAGTCAACAACACCGCCGCCACATACACGAAGTCCACTAGTGTGCGCTACGAGGCAGCATTGGCATAGTCGAGGTGCTTTCCTCCACTCGTCATAGAAAGGGCGCGCACGTGCTTTGTGTGTCGGGAACCCTCTCATCATCATCTCAGCATGTCTTGACCTATTTATAACCGAGGTTAGAAACTGCCCATAGATAACCACCCATAACGCTAATGAGGGCAGACAATGCGCGGCTTTGGTCCTCTAATGACAAGCGTCTTGGTGAAACCAGCCGACGCCGCTTGAATGCTACGACTGGAGATTGTAGGGTCTCCGCAAACTCCGCGTCCGTCCTTGAAACGCTCAGCGAGGACAGCGCGGGATCAAGGCTGTCCTGTCCGTGATCACGCTAGTGTAGGCTAGGAGAGTGCACGCTCACTTCAGGGACAATTGTCCCCCTTATCTTGTGATTAAATACATTGTCTGGTTTCTCTCTGTTTGTAAATATATATATATATATATATATATATATATATATATATATATATATATATACTATTTCCCGTAAAGGTTGCGGATTTTGGAGCATATCTAATATGTCATAATGATCTGCATTACGCTACAACGCTGTTAAGGGTTGTTATGAGAACAAAATGTCTAAGGTCGGCTCGCAAGGACTGCCAGTCGTAGTCACCAACTAATTTGGACCTATATGATGCTTTCCTACCAGTATTACACACATTTACAGAGAATGAAAGCATAAGGTTGTAAGAGTTTAAACTTTAGTAATTCATTCGTCATACATCTATCAAAACGTGGATTGTAGGTGACTCTCTAAAACACTAGCAAATCACAAATGTCTGTAGATTGCAGGTACAGTATCTAATTCAAGCGGGGCGTCGAGCACCATCCTATTATATTCGTTGCTGTCTTTGTCGACCCTACTACCTTAACTGTCTTTGTTTCAGTGAAACTTCCGAATTTTATTTCACTAATTGCGAGTTGGGAGATATGCAAACCTGGCCACTTTCCTATGCTTCGAACTCTATAGACACCTACAAAGGGTGTGGCACCTAGAGCGTTTTTCAAATGTTATTAAACAGATGGCGGGCTCCCGGGACGTTTAAAATATCGTATTTGGTATTAATTCCTGTCACACTATGTGCGAATTTTATGTGTGTCAGGACCGCTGCGGTCCTGTACGACTAGTTGGTCTAGAGTCTAGAGTGTTAGAGGGTCTCTGTGTTATATGAGGTGTATACACCATTTCAATGTTCATATTTATAATACATCTAGACCATTGTTTATTTCTATTTCCTAATTGTAACTTTTTAAAATAAATAACAAGTATACCTCTCATCTCTAGCAAAACAAATACGTGGGTCTTACAAAGTGCCTAGTTGTCGGATTTCCGGGCAGATTCTCGTTGAACTGAATACCATCCTAGCACAGATGGTGCACGAGCAGCTTAGAAAACGGCTTATCCGTGTAAACCCACATGAAAGCGCCTTAGCGTCTATTCGAGAATTGCGAGCGACATAGTAGACATTGCTTACATACACAAAAAATTGCCACTTGCACTCTTGTTGAGCTTCGTATTTATTGCTGGACTATGGACTACCATAGCCAGCACAGACACCTCTAGAGACTCTTCCTGATATGTGTGAACACCCTGTCTCCCTCAAACACAGCTTGGCCTCAACTGTCTACAAAATGTATCTCGAGACCGCTATGCTTTTAGGGGTATGGCCGATCGCATCGGAGAGGAGTCGAGATAAAGTAGATGAATAGATCAGTTGATGGCTTCCTGCTAAATGGAATTAAATAATCCCCAAACATTTAGCTGCATAGAGCGTTTGCGACGCCAGGTTCTCTGTAAACGACGTTTGCAATGCAACTGCAGAGTACAGTGCAACGCAGCCAACTGTGTTGTTCGTTGAATGTTCTCTGAAACTTTTACTACCTTGAATGATTGTCTACACTGGCCAATACCTAGGATGATTGGTTTACGGCGGCGGCGGCTGCTTCTTCTCCCCATTCCTCCCCTGCTCTTGCAGCCGCTTTTTTGCCCTAGCATAGCAGAGCGGAAAACGCGCGTCCACGTGTGGAAGAAGTTGGCAGAAGGCCGCGACACGCCGTGACCGTGCCAGGAATAATACTCTTAATGCTGATTGTACATGTCGCTTGCCATTTCTTTTTGTTGTTCGTTTATGTGCGAAGCAAATAAACGACAATTCTGGGTAGCCAACGATGCGATTGTGTGCACGCCCTCCCTTCGTCGACGCAGCTGCTGTGTAACGTGGAAACTTGAGCTACTCCAGTTCGACGACGCGCTTCTCCTCATCGTCATCATCAGCCTTGCGTCGAACCGCTCGGGGGCTTCGCGTTCTCGTAACGACGACGACGGCGACGGCGGCAACGCACCCCGGCCGCTCTCGGCTGCTCGTTCGGGGGGCAGCGACCCAAAGTGACGACGAATATCCGAGACACGTCTCTGCCGGGCTGCCCTTTAGTCGTTCATCTAGATCCGTGGGATTTGGGCTCACCAGATAGCCGGTCGGGGCTCGCCCAGATGACTATTGAAGGCGTCCCGTCGGCTACTTCGCTTCGTTTCTCTGGTCCCGTCCGATGGCTGCGTTACGTACGTGAACGGAGCGAGCGTAAGCAGCAGACGCCTGCCTTAGCGACCGGCGCGCGCGTATACGACTCTTGCCCGGGCCCCTTTGCCAGAGCCCTATTTTGAAATGACGCCACAACCGTGAAAGTAAGCAAGAAACGGATAGGCTGTCGGCAGCGGTAGGAAGACACTCGTGGCCGACGCGCTAAGGATACTCAGAGAGGCTTTATCTCTATAGTCAGAAGCCCTTTGACAAGTCCGGGGTTACTCTGGGAGCCATACACAAGCCACTATGCACACCTAAAATGTATTATATATATATATATATATATATATACATATACATATATATATATATATATATATATATATATATTTAAAAGACATTTTAAGTTTATAGTTGCTAGTGTGGGGCTCCCAGAATAAAACCGGACTTGTTAAAGGGCTTCTGACTACATAGATAAAGCCTCTTTGAGTGTCCTTATATATATGTATATATATATATATATATATATACATGGCAATCTTAAATATGGGAATGACGTAGAGGGAATAACGCTAAATAGGCACATTTTAACGCGTTTTTCAGTGCACGGACTGCCCTACATTTTCTGAGGGGAACATGATTTTCATAAGCCCCAAGTGTAAAAGCCGCATGCAAAGCACCCTCATTTATGTGTCGTCTTTTTTTCTGCGCCGAATCCCTTAGCAGTCACTCTGAAAAAAACCATCTCGATGTTTTATACGATTTTACCTAACTACTAACAACGAAAGCTATATTCATATATATATATATATACGTATATATACATTTACACGCGTATCTGTATATGCATAGGATATATATGTATATATATATATATATGCGCGCAGACGTCTATGTATACATTTAGATATGTATGCATATATTTCTGTTTCAATCGAATCTGTAATCGAATTTTATTCGGGCGATGCACAATAAGAATAGATGATGAACCGCACCGCTGAGAGTCAGCGACCACGCTGCTGCCACAAAAACTATTGAGGAAACCCTAGATACCTCAACATGTTTGTTTATCTTGCCTCTTTAAGGCTTCTAATATTAAAGGTTAAAATGCGTATTTAGGTATGTATACTAAGTCAATCATAAATTTATCCATACATACATGTATATGTCTATCTATAAGTCTATCTCTAAGTATCTATAAGTACCTACAGTAAATAAAATGGGCTGTCATCCAAACAGGCCATTGATAATATTGGTGCAAGCTGAGTTATCTCAAACTAATGATGCAACGACTATTTCGGCTGCTTAACCTGAGATTGTAAAATTGTCTAATATTACATACTTTTTAATTTCATATAATGCAAGTTTGTTTCGCTGTTTAAACAATGTCAAAACATTTGCGGCAATGTTAAGTAAAGATATATAACGCTGGCGTTTCAAAAAAATGCTATAGACTCCTTTGCCAATTTTCTATCTTACCCGAGTCACCTGTTACTTGGTAAGCGGCATATAAGCTTAATAATAATGCAGAGTAGGCTCAAAGCTTCGCTGAGGTGAGCATTTTTTAGGTGAGTTACATAATACGATGCCTTACGATACTTGGTGGCACTTTTCTACTAACTAAATCGATATGAAATTACTGAGCTTCAAGAAATCGGGCTCTGTACCATCAATAGTCAAATATGGCTTAGGTGGTTGACGTGGTATGAAGCATTACGATTTTCGAGAGAAAGAGTGTTTAGCAATTTTAGAGTTATTATTGGAGAGCGAAAAAAAGGCAGGAAGTTCTTGATGTCAGTAGAGATTCGGAGATCATCTGTAATATGCGCGTAACTTTTGCTAATCTATGTTCAATGTTCTTCGTCGGTTTGGAAATTACAAGCTACAAGTTTGGGCTCAAGACGAGTGTCACAGATAACTACTGTCGAACACGTCCGATAGGGTGACGATACATATACTAAAATTGCATTTATTTGACAAAAATAGTGCCAGAGTTGGTCTCACAGTCGTACTACGCATTTACAGCTTGTTACATCATTAAACGTTCTTGTCTTTTTCTTAGGCCGACCGATCTCATATTCTTAAGAGGCACACGGTCTTAAACTAACGCGGTTCTAAATGTTTGCTTTCCTACCAGACCGCTTCAACAAGCGGTCGAACGAATTAACATTGAGACATCCACAACAACGAGTTTTATGCTTTATGAGACCGCAATAATCTACGTTCTGTCTGAACTGAGGCACAATAGACAGGCAGGCGTCCACAAGTTCGGCTATGCTTCATATAAGTCCTTGGGAAGACTGTGTCTAGTCAACGGCCTGCGACTGTGACGTGATAAGTTGTGGCTTTGATCACGACACGACGTATACTGACCGGATCGATGCGAGAAACATGCTTCCTGTGTCTGAAAATAATAAACCCTTACTCTCAAACTGCACCATATTAATCCAGGAAGATACCTATCCTCTTATAATTAAGGCGCGCATTTGCCGATAATTAGCCTACCCCAAAGAAGTGAGCGTCCGTAGAGACAAATACGGTCACACTTCACTTATCTCAGATCAATTCGTAGTTACAGAGGTACAAAATCTGCTTGTCAAAGAGAACCTAATTAGAAAACAATACGCCATCTTTTTGCAAATGGATTGGCCTGTGCGCAATACTGCCACGAGGTCAGTAAGGCAAGTATCCTGGGAGATAAGGCTCCAGCAAGAACTATATCGCTATCACAAAGGTCCAGCAAAAATTGCACTATTGATGTAGTGGAATCACGTACGCTTGGCTCTCGTGGCGGCGTGATCTAGGGGACGAGTGCGCTAGTCATATCGCGTCGTCATCTCAGTCGCCTCGTCGAACCACTACCACCGTTGTTCTTAGAACTGCAAAATTAATTGCCAGCCCTTAAAAAGGGAAAACTCTCTTCCTATTAAATATTGACATCCTGACATTCAGGGGGGTTGAAAACACTTTAGCTCTAACACGGGCATCCTATGTAAGGATTACCCCAGCCAGCATGAGATGCCACGTGCGTAACATAGAGGGACACTGCGCGACCAGGACGCAGTCTCCAGCATACAGATTACGGGTCACACACATCCGCAACAACCGCAAACAGAATGACTAGACGTTTTAACGTGACACAATAAACATTCACAGGGCCCCTAGAGCATACAATCTGGCGTTTCAATTTGCGGTCGAAAAATACAGTGAAATAATATCTTACTTCTCTCCGAGACCATTACACAGCTTTCTCAACCTGAGCCCCATGCTAGCAACAGCTTCTCTTTGATGAAAGCATTTCCCATAAGATTATCTTCCACCTGAGTCGAATAAGACACATACTTTTCTTTCATTATCATTCGCGATATCACGAAGCCGCTTCCCTAATTAGGCGCTGCATTGTTTAGTGTATATTTCTCCGAACTCCACCTTGCAGGAACGCGAGGACTTCCTCGAAGAACTAGGCTTCAGTATGAACATCCGCGGCCATCAAAAGATGTTGGGGTAGGGGACCTCAATGCGGCGCCTAATCCTTAGGGAAGCGGCTTCTCATTAAGGAAATAAGAGTAATACAGTTAGTACAATAAAGGAAAACTCATGGAATAACTGGCTAGAGGATCCACGAGACCCCTCCTTATTAACTTTCTATTTCCGTCCCAGGGAAGCGTCGCTGTCAGCCTGATTTCCGCTTTGGTAAGGATTGTAGACATCCCTATCGGTCTTTAAAGCTAGGGTACACGGCGTTCCAATATAAATGACTGAAGAAGAGGTAAGGTGCAAGTTGCCTTCGTTGCCTCCGTCCGACTTTTCGCTGACAGGTGCACTCCAGGTATGCAAGAAGTGCGACACTCCCGGAAACCTAGCTGCCCTCGGTTGACTTACCTTTAGGACAAAAACCTAATAATACTCGAAGCCTGCACACTGCAACAGGTGAGAGTTTCGTACCCGACGGCCAACATCACCGATGTGAGCCCCTCAGATTAGATGCTCTGTCAGTAGCGTCTTCTTATACCAGCGTCTTCTTGTGATCTCTCAATCACTTTATGACCCCACCGTACATCTGCTACTCCCGGCTCCCATGTCGATTCCCAAAAAAAAACGGAAGATTTATAGGGCGATTTACAGTAGGGGCCTCATTGTAAGGCATCGCTAAATCGAAACACCCATCAAGTGGATGCGTAAAGCGACTGAGGTTGTGCCCGACTCTAAAAGCATCTATCCTGAATTGTCTCAGATCCTTCCAGGAGTCAGCCTAGATTTGTCGGCCCAGTCAATGCCCTATTAGAGCTTTCAGAATCGTTGATACAACTAATGGACAATCTACGACAAATTGTACAAACGTAAATAATTCCGATCATGATTACAACAGGGCGGAGTAGCTAACGGCCAAACGCCGTTTTATCCGCAATTAAATGTCGACGTGGCCTATAAGGGAATTTATCAGCCAGGCACCCCACCGCCACTGGAGCTTCCTCCACGATAGCTATCACCCCTGAGTACCCCGTTTGCAACCAACACACCTTTAGAGGACATTCCAGTTGGTATGAGGCGAATCATACTAGTTCGAATTATACCAAAGTCAGTCGGAAAGCAAGTGACCGAGGCTTTTACTCGAGTATTCTCAGAGTTTCATCTGATGATGACGACGTTGAGGCTTGATATCGCGTTTTCGTTTCGACGGTCGTTCGCCTTCATCACGCCCTAGCGATGCTTCATTCCTCTTTTGCTATCATTCGCAACAATCTTCGCAATCTTTCCTAAGGTACCCACGCTTCTCGTGATTGTGTCTCAACGACCAAACCATTTAAAAAAATACCGTGCGCTAGTCTATTTTTAAACTTTAAAGAAAATATCTCTGGTGTATCTTGCAAGAGAAGCACCCGTAACCCGGAGATCTTTTTACGTGAAAAATGCGTATGTGAGTGTTCTCTTAAGCCTATATAAAGTTTTAAGGTCATTGAATAGGCCTCCTTTCCTGGATCCTCTGATGTCCCCAGCTGGTGGGTTGGACCACATGCGCGCCATGTGTCGAGGGAGTTCTTCAGAGCATGCGTCCAGGAAGTGTCGCCGTCCAGCTTGCGCTTGCTGCTCTCTTCGGCAAGTATGTTCCAAGCAATCTTGCAGGCGAGCGCCAACAAAGCTGTTTATTCTATATGTGGGTGCACGCCAATTGGGATACACAATACCTGGCTGCGACTAAGGTAATGCGCGCAACCCGTGCCACTCTCGACTTGCGTAATCCTTGTGACTGCAGACTCTTGTAAAGCCTAATTTTAAAAATGCGTTTAACAGTTTTAGACGCGATCACCTGATCAAAGCCATTGCATCTTTCGCCCCTGACTACTACACCACGTAGCATTGGTATATCGGCATCCTGCCCACCTGGTTTTGCCTGAGCAAGCTATTTTGTCCGGCTCCGGACTACAGGGATTTTTTCGTTTCACCTCTGTTTAATCTGAGTATCAAGGATCTGGAAGATTCCTTTAGAAGTCCGCTAAGCCTCCGCCATCTCCACGATGCTTTATTAAGAGAGAGCGTTTGTACAGGAGCCGAGGACATTTGACGGGTTCATCATTTTTTAATGTTTTATGTAACATTGTTATAAATAATTCATAAATATTAATGTAATTAAAATTAAACCACCTCCTATTTCGGCGTTTCATTCCCGATCTAAAGTAAAATCCACCCAAATGCAAGCTTACCTTTTTGATTCTACCCGTGAGTTCTTCCCCGATACGCAATATTGTTCGAGGGACTGGCCTATCCAATTGAGCCGACACCTTGCAAACGTTCATTGAGTTGACACTGTCCAACATCGAGTACCTGCTAAACTCATATCTGCAAAAACAAGCGTTGCTACCCGTATCTAAAGGGGGTAGAGGGCTCGGGATCCTGGATTTATTAGCTTTGGCCGGCCATGCCATTGTCTACTTGACGCTACGCACGAAGAACAGGGCAATACTCTTCCTAGATACAGCAAGAGTCGGCTAGTTTATAAACCGCTTGGGTGAGCTCCTTCAGAAAAAAACCTGAGGCTCGGTGCGAAGATTGGCCAGAGAAGGATTTAAGCACTTGGTTACATTAGTTCTTCAGTGCCGCCGTAGGTGCCCTTTTTAATGACGAGTCGACTCGCATAACAGTAAACCTACGTCTAGGAACAGATCTGGTTAGTGCTGCTATTAGTGCGGTTATTCGGTCTTCCGTGCTGCGTATAAGCGATGGCCTCTGTGCAAAAGACGGCCGACGTCCAAACGAGATGACACTTATACTTTTTGCGCAAGGCAAAGTGTTAGTTTGAAACGCAATCGTCACTGACTCCCTAGTCCCTTCTATTGTCAGTGGCGTCGCATCTCAAACTAGCTAAACTAGATCGTCGTAATTCTTTAAACAGCCTCTAGATCCTGACATACAACGTGGAAACGCTACCTCTGTTCAAAGAACTTATCTTAGCTGGGTCTCGCCTGATCTAAACGAAACAAACCCGTGATATTCACATTTTAATAAAATATCTGACGAACCTCTATATATATATATATATATATATATATATATATATATATATATATATATATATATATATATATAGGGTTTTCCGTTAAAAGTAGCGCGCTTTGATTTGAATCTCTGACCTATCCGGAATCAGCTCGTCAGGCACGAAAGTTCATGTTTCGTAGAACCCGACTACGTATTAACCATGACTAAAGATGGTGCCTCATCTTCGGAATATGAGCAAAGAGCAGCTACTGCGCGCGTGCCCTCAGCACCGAACGGACTTGCGTCAAGATTGCAAATATTCTTGGTGTCGGTCTACGGATAGTTCAGCGGATTGATGAAGAAAAAAACAAAATCCTACACAGAAAGGAAGAAGATTCACGACAGACTGCGTGTAGCAAGGACTCAATCGATACAGTCTAGCTTTGAAGTTTTGAGAATCCTTAAAAGTCAATCAGACATCCTGCGCTAATCTCTAACAAAGCAACCATGTACACTGTACAGGCCTCAGGTCGCAAGGACTTCAGATACAATTACTATGTCATACTCTCTGAGGCCGCGAAAGCCAGTGGACTTTCTCGATGCCATTTGCTCCTCTTTTTTTCTCAAGCACAAAGCTGTACGCCGTCTTCATGTCTTCTTGCCAAATAGCCTTGATTTGAATCCATTGAGCTACTAAGTATTTGTATAACTGAGCAAGAGTCTAACAATCGGGGGTCTAACATAGGGTCGCTCACTGCTTCTACTAGGAAAGCCTTTAAAAATTAGACCAAATTTATATACGCTTTTTGCACCAAATTAAAATAGTTCTTCGCGTGGGCGGGGGTTATGTTGAACATAAATATTCATTGGGAGTTCCTCTGTCAACCTACACAAAAATATTATCTAAATATCTGTTTTCATATAGGTATGGGCTTAAAGGGAGTGTTAAAGTACGTGTCACAAAGAAGGAACACGCTGTGCATATTTTGATTGGACCGTTTTATCCGGACGGCAAATTTATTCAAATCCTGTAATTTTTCATTCAGTTTAAAATATCTATAATTACACATTTCAATAGTTGTAACGATTAGGGGCATTTAGCAAAAAGGCTGTCGCCCGTGTCTGTATATATGAAATACATATGAAGTTAGCCATCAAGCTATGTGTTGCCATCAATTCTATTACAAACGAGGCCAAGCTACAACAGGAACACTTGTATTCTGCCTGTGGTGCCTGTGGAGGTCGGGCCCAGGAAGACTTCGGCTCGTTCGCTGGCCTTTGAACAAAGATCGTGCTAATTCGCCGAGACGAGAGTTTTCACACGACGTCTGCCGACGTGGCCTAGATGACATCGTTCTAGCCGGATACACTGTCAAGGTTACCGGCTATCTGGCACGGCCTAAACCCCCTCCTAAACCTAGCAGAAATAATCGATAACCGAACCGCCGACGATCGCACAATCGGTTTTCTTCGATCGGCGGCTTCGGAGCGCAACGAACACATCTGTGAGACGTTCGAGTGCTTGCTTGTCCTGAATTTAATTCCGGCTGAACAAATTTGCGTCCGTCGAGGCTTCGCAGTCACCGCGTCAGCCTTTTTGGGCTCCATTCAACCGGCCGCATCTTCTTTCGGCAATTGCCAACCTCTTGGGGGGCAATCTCTACACGAGCATTCGTTAATGCATTGTTCCCATACTTGAACCAGGCGCATGCCGTCGGCCCTTGACGGATTGCTGTGCTTTTTGTATCTAGTGAGTGACTTGATACGAAGCAAATGTTTCAATCTCGCAAGAAACTATTCCCAAGCCAGAAAAGAAGACAGTCGCAAAATAGCGCGGCCCCTACAGTGTCTAGTCAAATAAACTACGTCAATGTGCACGGCGTTCACGCTTTAGACACGTAGAAGTCACTTGTTTACGCTATGATACAAAACAACTCTGAATAGTTTTATTTTTCAGACAAAATCACGCTGTTACGTATACAGTTCGCGGCCTCCGTAGCTGTTCCATGCGAGAGCTTGATCGCATAGGAGCGTGTCGTATGTTTTTGCATAGAATCTCGTTTTGCATAGGATGATTGTGTATTTCAAGAGATTAGACATGTAATCTTTTTTAACGCTCTGACAACCACATTTTAGACGCTCGTAATAGGCTAAGTTGCCTGTGGCACGATATCGTCATCGCGTTCTCGTACTAGAGTACTGCAAGAACTAAGCATTCTATTATTTCACATCGCGACTAACATTTAGCTGGCTAACTCGAAAGAGATCGGCAAGTTTTAGTACTTTAAATTTACTTTGCCGTCGATTTCGCGACGGACGTGATGAGACCAAACGATGGCTCGCGTTCAGGATTAAAACCCAATCCAAGGAGAGAGTCGATCAAAGATATTCACTGAATTATGCCTAGCCTGATATATGAACTTCAATTGAAATTCTCTGTAGCAAAACTTACCCCGCCCTCTTCTCATCACTCCAATCTGCCGTTTTTCCCAATTTATCTCAGAAATCTTGCTGTTTTTGTTGCTCCGCTAAATTGCCAACAGCGTCTGCTGATCGCGAAGCTCGGCTCCTGTAATACAGCACCAGCGTCTCGCACACGGTAGCGGTAGCGTCCCACACAAGGCCCTTTCTAACGAACCACAGAACCAAGGTCATTTCGTCTGGCCGTAAAGCTGAGTCCGCTGCCAGTTCGATGGTCTGCTTTTTGCGGGGTACATTAGCAGATCGCAGTGTCTTTGAAGTCACTTCATTGGGGGCGGCGTGGCGCGAGAGTCTCCCACAGCTTCTAGAACAGTTGAGGCATGCTCTCCCGGCAGCAACACCGATGTGTTGCGTAGGGGGTTACAATTATGAGGCGCACATACAGCCAAACTTCTACGAATGTCTGCCATCTGTTGCTAAGATCAATAAAAATAGAGAAAATAAAAAAATTGCAGAAGCAACTTGACTTGATTCCGAACTACGCCTTTAAACGTGTTACGAAGAGTGGGAAAAAAAACATTAAAGAATTAATTGCGTATGATGACGTCAGCAAAGACATACTTAGTGAAGTCCTAAGAAGAAAACACCTGGCAGAGGCAACTCTTCCGATACGTGTAGATGGTCTGGAAATAAGAAGTGTTTTTGACCTAGCTTTGTCTGCTACGCTGTTTAACTTGTCCGATTTGGTCTGGTGACCGCCTTGTTAGTGGAGGGGCGGTTCGATCACAATTACGACATAGAACCAGTAAAGCACGGGACACTGTCAAAACCATGTTGGATCCGGGCGCAAAAAATCCGCTCAGCGTCTGGGCAGTGTTCTTTGTCATTGGTTCCAGGGCCGCATCCCACTTGCGTAAGTCCGTGATGATAGAGCGTGTCCACGCAACTCTCGTGTCTCCGGCAGGCGGGTGGGTCCACATCTCCGCTTAAGCGGCGAGTGTGGCCTCTCGAGCCTTAGTCTGTGATACCCCCCGTACAATCTCCATCTACTCCTCTCTTTCGCTAACATGTCCCATGGAAGGAAGCATGCGAGAACAAGCAGGACGTCCGTGGAGACCGTCCGGTTCGCCCGATTTCGGGCTGTTTAGTCTCGGTAACTTAGATCTTATCTTTCAGATGCAACATCTGTTCAACGTCTAGCACCTGGACGACGCAATACTCGGTAAAACATCCAATGAAGCGATGTTGGCCCTACACTAAATTGAGACATTCCAGCAGCTAGAAAGTAAAGGACTCCTCAACCACTAGCTGATCCTAAAATCCTGAAATGCATTACACCTTTCTCAAAGTAATGCGTCCACAATATACTTCGGCGTGCTCATTCCAATGTACAAAAGGGCTGAGTACCAGGAGTATAATACGTAGACCAAAAAAAATGGTGAATGCTGACTATAAAGCTGCACGACAAAACTTGGGATATGGGATACAGTCCCGCAACGATCCTCTTAATATCTCAACTCCGATGTTCGCCAGCGTTCAGAAAGCGCGACCTACTACAGCGTTTTAATGAGATACTCCGGGAGACCCTACAATCTCTACTTAACGTTGATTAAAACATTTGTCTTGGACTTAAGCTAGGTTTTCCGTTGGAGCTGGGGGCCTAGGTGCACTGAGATCGGTCGATATTGCCCTATCCTGCTACTTGGGTTCGTTGTCCGAAGGTAAAGAGCTTGTCGTCGCCATCGGGGCCCCCTCGACTGAAAGTTGGATCGCCGACACAACGCAGGCAGCACTCGCTAACTTTCGCTAGCAGTAGAATTCAGTCCTGTAGTACATAACACAAGGATCTCCGGATCGGATCATGGTATCTCGACTCCAACGCAACCTAGAAAATCAGGCTGCCGGCAACTTAGGAAGGGCTGTTCAGAAACGTGCTTTGAACAAATTCGTCGCAAGTGGCTTCAAGTCCTCCTCTCTTCACAGCTGGGAACGATGCTGGACAAAAACACACACCGCATCGTTTCCGGCTTGCGGCTGGGGAGGTAGTTTGCGCACCCCACCCATACAACCTGTGCAGAGCCCCAGTAAGCGCCACTGGAGACACGCCTTGCCGTGTCCCTATAGCGCTGGGCGTTACTCACGTCACTTCGCCATCAACGAGGTTATCATTCGCGCTCTTTACTCGGCCCACATTTTGGCAACGAAAGAGCCTGTCGGCCTCAGTCGGCATAGCCAGCTAAGACCAGGCGGAAAAACTTGGGCTCGTGGTCGTCTCCTCGTTTGGGATGTTACTGTATCATGTACGCTGGCCAGAAGCTACGTTCAAAACACGAGCCATGAGGTAAACGAGGGCGCCCGGCTCGCAGAGAACCAAAAATTGACGAAAAAACAGAAATTAGCGTCGCAATTTATGTTCAGCCTAAAGTCATCGCTGCAACGCAGGGTCTCGCGCTAGCGAATACCTATTGCAGCGTATATCGATCGAGGTTCAGAGCAGCAACGCTGGGGCTGTAGAAGGGTCTCTTCCGTTAGCCGTAGGGCTTCCGGAGATGTCGTAAAAAGTGTTTTTATTGCCCATAATTGTTTGCTAATGACAAAATTGACACCATTATATACCCTAAAAAATAACATACCACAGATAATCCATACAAACAAGGAATGCCGGAACAAAGGATAAGAGTTTGGCATGGCTCCAGCCCTTTGGAAGAACACTTGTAGCAACGTAAATCAGACGGCTACGAGAGCATAAAATGAGCACGAAATGTGTCCTTAATGAGCCTTGGGACTTTAGACTAAACAACCATGAAACAACTGACTGTCGTTGCTTGGTAAGTGTTTGGTGTATCAGACCACTCTTCTCTCACCTTTATAGCTTCTCGTTAGTTTCTATCTAGGTTACAGGTGTGTAAATACGAAGCAAGTAACGGATCAGACTGAAACAGGGCAAAATAAAAATGAATGCGTAATAAAAGAGAGAAAGAGAAATCCGTAAATACGCAGAACTCAATAACAATTTCCATTTCGTGCCAGTAGCTATGGGGATATCAGGGCTCATTAGCGGTAGAACAACAGGCAAGTGGAATGTAGACAGTGGCATGGAGCCAGCGCAAAGGAGATTACTTGAAACCACTGCCATCTTTCGCATTGTATAAAATCAAAACTGCTTTATGCCGCTATTGGATGAGTAAATAAGCTACTGCTGCCAAAACCAATAAACTGTTCGACCCTCACAAATGTAATTTTAAAGCACTATAAATACTAATCCCTAGAGACGAGGTACAAAGTAGTACCGTTCGTTATTGTTTAAAGAGCAATTGTGAGATACACCTTACAATTGTATTGCTCCTTAAACAATAAGTAATAGCAATCAATCTATGATTAATTACATTGCATAAATGGATTGTGTGTGTATACTCACTATTAAAGAAAAGTAATAGCAATATAACAATATATGTAATAATAGAACAAATTATAAGATGGTTCATTGACACTAATTGGGTAATCCATTTACATTAAACACAACTCGTATTTCTTGCGTATTACTGGGTATTCTACCTTCTTGGTTTAACTAAACTGCTGGACATACTGCGTGGCTCCGCGGGTCATTCTCCATCATGCCAATTTTCTTTTAATGTTCCCTTCCACTTTACAATGTAGTCTTCAAACACCCTCGTCCTATGTAAACCTCGGTGGAAGCCAATCCCAAAACCCCTAACTTAAGTAATCTAATTCCCTCCAGTGACTATAGGTCGGTCTCCCCTAATTTCCCTCATATTAGTGTTACCGAGAGCTGCTATTGGTTCTTTGCTATTCTTAAATGGGCAGATGCGGTATGTATTGGCGGGGCTTATGAGTTTATAATTGCTGGCCGAATGCTTTTCTTGCTTTCCATACGTATTTCGAAACCGCTATAGTGACCTCCAGATAAATACATTTATGAGCAAAATCAACTAAATTCCCCTAGCTCGAATAGTGTCGTCTCTTGCAAATAAAAAGACTCCTTAAAACTTAACTAGAACTGTTTTTTTGCCAGTTAATGATAAGCTTCATCATATTCAATATCAATTTCCTTTTCCGATCTCTTTTACTCCTAAAAAAGAAACGGACTGAGGTTGTTTCCCTGGGCCATTGTTGTGGTCTACTTCACTTTTTCCACAATTCCTATGACATTGTCGGTGCATGCCGTGCCCAACTTACGAATGCTCCCTAAATTTCTAGCAATTTATTAGAAACTCCTTATATGCCTAACTTCTCTATAATTGTGCAAAAGGCGGCATTGAAATATATTTAATTGTATATATGTTTTGTTGTATATATATATATATATATATAACATTGAAATATATAAATATAATGTGCATAACAACATCATCTGGAGTCAACGGGCCCGCTGACTAAGAACACAATAAGATTTATCGGCGAGATTAGTGCTTGAATAAAAGACGACATGCACGTTCATTAAAAATGCGAGTTTTCACAACCGCTTTTATATAAAACAAGTTAGTATGGATGCCACAACCTCAACACTTCACAATAAAAACACATAGCAATTCGGAATTGTGTTGAACAATACTTCGAGGCCATGAGAGGGGAGCCTCGTGCTCTACCGACTTATGGTCCCCGAGGTGCGTCGAGATTATTTACCTGGGGGCTGAATTGCATTGGCCCCTTGCGGGCACCCTCGTGTCGACCGCGCGTATGCAAAGCAGTTTCGGCGCAGGTCTTCTAGGCTAACCTTCCCTTATGATGGTGTCGAGGTAGAACAATCCGTGCGTCCATGAAGCAGGATTGCGCAGCATGTACGCGACGATTGCTGGTATCGTCTGGTCGACTGGTGTAGACGTACGTTTAGTAGCGAGTGTCGTGCAGGCAGAGATTGTGTGTTCGACGTCGTCGACAGTACCAGAAGCGCAAAGCACGCATATATCGGTGGTCATTTTGACAATATGGAGCATGTAAGTTTGGAATTGCCCATGCCCCGTAAAGACCTGCGTGACGTAATAGGTGAGGGGCCCTGCGACGTCCAACCAAAGGCGAAGATCAGGAATGAGGATGCGGGTCCAGTATGCCGGAAAAGCGCCCGAGCGTGTGGTGGCCCATTCCCGCGCCCACGCCTCAAGGGTCACTGCCCTTGTTTGGTCGAAGTTTAGATTTTGGATGTCCTGCCAGCTCTAGGACAATGGGTCGGGTCCACTTTCGGCCTATGAGAAATAAGACCTCCGGCTTCTGAGGGGCTAGCTGAAGGTGGTTCTGCTCCATCCATCTGTAAACGAGGGCTAACGCTGTATTTGCTGCCGCTTCTAGTGACGTTTCACGGCGAGCTGTAACGAGTTAGGCTAGGTCATCAGTCTAAGTAAGAGTTTCTGCTCTGTCGGCAAGGGAAAGCCGAAGGACTCCACCATACGCCAAGTTCCAAAGAACAGTACCCAGAACGAAGTCCTGCGATACACCCGCGGTGTGACACAGGTGAACCTCGTAGGTAACATTGCCTAGAAGAAGAGCGCAGTCCGATAAGCAAGAGGATATAATGCGCCGGAGATGGGCAGTTATGCCTTGCCTCTCTAGTGTGTCTGGTATGACCTGCCAGTTAAAAGTGTTATAAGCATTTCGTACGTCAAGTAGTATGAGTAATACAAAAGAGCGGGTATTAAGGGTACTCGTTCGGGCCCCGAGGTACTTGGTCAACGGGCCCCAGGGTAGACCGGCCTAGCCGAAAACCAAACTGATTGCCCGATGGGGTTTGCGTAACTTCAATTTCGGCAGTGATTCTCTCCAGTAGATACTCTTCAGAGTAGACAGGTCTGCCCAGTTGAACCCTGGGCCAGGATTGGCTACGGGGAGAAGGGAGTTGTTCACCATATAGTGGCGCCTTCTAGAAAGTCGCAGTAGGTGTTTGACGAGCGGCGTGCAATAGTAACATTGGGTTTAGAGAGTTGGCAGACATTTATTTGGTGCTAACGCGCAAACTCCTCGCGAAAAAAAACTATATGAAATCTTCTAAAGTGAAGTAAAGACCCCCGGAGGAGGATAGACGCTAAGCGTCTCTAGATCCGCAGATCTGAATAGACCCTGCTTGAAGTAATTGCGCCATAAGAGCTGCAAGCATCCGTTGGAGGTCACGACCGCGACGTTCCGTTGTGACGTACAACAAAGGAACCGGGCTATCTGCCGGCGCCAGGTGAAGCGTACGAGCAGGTATTAGTCGTGCGGTCCATATAGTGGGCGTACCGAGCTTGTGGTCGCCTGCCAAGGACCCCACCACTAGTGTGCGCTGGGTTCCCTGGTGCTTGTCAGGCTCGTCTGGAGTCTCCCACGCGTCGCTGCCACGAAAAACGACTGCGGTGCCTAGGGGTTTCCCCGCCAAGGCTGGCAGCAATGGAAATTGAGCGACAAGTCCCGTAATAGCGAAGGTGTCAGAATCCGCCCTTGCACTGATAAGAAGACTTACATCTCTTACATCTCTATGGGCGGTAATGCCCACATGAGTTGTCTGGATCCTTCGCAATGCGCAGGACGGCCAATGGAGTTTAAGGAGTGTCAAACTGCCTTTGTCTGTCTCCGTCGCGCGAAACCGGGTCGCTGGGGTTCAACGGAGCGCACTAGATACAGATGGGCCGCCTGATAAGCCAGTACTTCGTCCCGTTTTGTGCGTAAAGCTTCTATCGAGCCTTGAAGAGCCAAATTGTCAGCGTGCAACCGCGCATGTTGATAACGAGTCACATCGAGTCAGAGGCTGTCTCAACCTTAAGGAAGACCATCCAAGCTTCTATAAAACCACCTTTAGCTCGACCTAAGTGTTCTGGACCCTACATAAAGCCACAATACTTTTTATATGTTCCGTAAGGATCTTAAAAGCATCGTCGAAGTCGGTGACGCGAAATTCCTCAAAAAGTCGAGGGGAGTGCTCTTAATGACGGTGGTCACTACCGAATCTTCAGCTTCGGCCGAAAGACCGGCGCCGCCTGGGGTGGCCATGGCTGATCAACCCCAGGAAATCCGGGGAATTAGGACAATGTATAGCTCAGCAGGAATTATATCATGACGTAAAGTATGTCGGCAAGTTATATGGTAAAAGCCGCGAGTCTACGTCGTTTTTGGCCCCCTCAACTTAAAAAACACTGGAAGCGCTGATCCAGGACAGGCGGCACTCTTGTAGGACTTCTATAAACAGGGTGTTTAGATTTGATTGCTTAAAACTGAGTGTTGGATTCGCGCGCAGCGTACGTGCAATAGACGTGCAGTGCACATGTAATTGGCTTATAGCATACTTGTAATTGACGTGCAGCATACGTGTACTTGACGTGTTGCGTACGTGCATGTGGAACCAGCGTGCAGTGCACGTGAAATCAGCAATATAAATTTTATATATATATATAAATTTATATGTATATAATACACGACACAGCGAACAAAGCAGACACCGGTAAAAAGCACTACGCACAAAACCATCAAAATCTAGGAAACTAAGGCAGTCGGAGTTGGAACGGTCAGCACGAGACTTTGTCCACGGACGGCATGTTCCGTGGCCTCCTTTATAGGGTGGTGACTAGACGCAGCGTTACTGCAACAGTTCCCCCCTACTGCAGCCCTTTAAAAATAATATTCTAGGCGCGCTATTTCCTTAAAGCGACAACAAAAAGTTAAGAATATAAGGAAAAACTTCATTCTCTATTTTGAAGATATATATGTGAAAACGGGAAAAAACGGTTCACGGTAATTAAATCAGAGATCGTTCTACTATCGATTTTGTACCATAATGATTCCCAAATGTGTTTGTTTTAAAAGCACGGTGGCCAACATTTAATATATAGTATTAAAGCATGAAAGATCAAACATAAAATGGCATACACATCATAGAACCTTTCTTTGCGAACTGTCCGTAACGCGCCTATTTGGCTTCCACTAGCCAGCGTTATTATAACAAAAATCCATAATCACACCGGTATAGCAAGCATTTGCAATTATGTTCTCACTCCCGAATGTGATATTTCAGCCCTATTCTATTGTAATAAATTATTTTGGAACAAGTTGTGCACACGCCTAGAGTACGGGGACCAGCTGCTATATATATATATATATATAGCAGCTGGTCCCCGTACTCTAGGCGTGTGCAGAACTTGTTCCAAAATAATTTATTACAATAGAATAGGGCTGAAATATCACATTCGGGAGTGAGAACATAATTGCAAATGCTTGCTATACCGGTGTGATTATGGATTTTTGTTATAATAACGCTGGCTAGTGGAAGCCAAATAGGCGCGTTACGGACAGTTCGCAAAGAAAGGTTCTATGATGTGTATGCCATTTTATGTTTGATCTTTCATGCTTTAATACTATATATTAAATGTTGGCCACCGTGCTTTTAAAACAAACACATTTGGGAATCATTATGGTACAAATCGATACCTCGCTTTCTTTGTGCCTATTAAGCCAAGGCAGCAGGCGTCCCACACGGTACTCCCAGGTTGCTAAAGCCCGGGGCATTAACCGTGTAGCCCGGGGACCGTGCGCAGAACACTTTCCCCGTATTAACGAAATAGCCTTAACAGCCCTCGAATGGGCCACGACAGGATGACAATATAAATTCGTTGCCACCCAACCGATATCGTATGCCTTGCCTCCCGCGCCAACAAAAGTGACCTCGGGAAAGTTAGTTTAGGGAGTTTACACCGTCTGACTAACTTACATGTGGGCCAGTGAAGGTCCCCGCAGCGCGTGGCAGTCACGCACCAGCGGACCAAGGCCGGTAGAGAGTCATAGTTACTCCCGCTATATATATATATATATATATATATATATATATATATACCCTAAAAACTGCCATAGACTAAATTATAACCTTAGCCTCTGGAGTAAGTTGGTGCTCATTCGACACGATGTTGTTACTGCATTCTCTGCGCAAAGATATTGTATGCACGTGCTGCATAAACGCCCGCGTTTTTATGACACGTTTTCCACAGCCAGGTTTAATTTTGGCTACATGGAAGATCTTCTTTACAAGGTGAACCTGCTACACAGTTCTCAGTGAATTTATGTATCAGTAGTAACGAGAATTCATTGCTTCTGTTCATGTGTTTATTTATTTACCGATTTAGTTCAACGCTTCCTAAAGAGCTCAGTAAAAACGCTCAATATAGCCGTATTTATGTCAGAAGCTTTCTTTGGATGTTGCCCGCTTTGATAGCTGCAAGTCCCTTAGTGATTAGATCTCAGGCTGACTAGTAGAAGTTCTAAATGCAGCACTGCATCCTGTTACGGCTTGACGGTTACTGCTTTTTGGGGTACTGATCGACGATACTTGCTAACGACTCTTGTCGTCTCGCTGATTCGATGACTTATTTCAACTTGGCCTAAACTGTAACTTAGAAATGCTATGATGGCTACGTGGAAAGGTCTACACACGAAGCTATATAATGTCAAAAGATATTTTGCACTGCACTTATTGTTATTGATATTAGCCATTATTTTGACAATGACATTCAGACGTTTAATGACTGAACACTTTCGGTTACACACGCTACCTTATATTATTTCGGGACCTGTTTGATGAACAACAATCCAATGTTAAATAAACAATTCGTATTGATAATTCGACGGTAATTTCAAACGACTATTCATGTGATCGTCGGCTAACTGTAAGTGGCCTTTCCTGTAAGGTTGTGTTGTAGCTATATTTATGACTGGACCAATAGTTCAGAGTTCGATTTTGCCGATGATCCCCGTCACATAAGTACGACTATGAAAACCTGAATCACACCATGTTCTTTGAGTGCTTACTGATTAAAAAAAAGATGTGTTGTTTTGAAATCGCGGATTTTACAATAATAATTCTACACAACATCATATGTAATAACAAAAAGACAGCAGAGACAACAACTTAAAATTATCATGGCACAAATAAATTACTGCAAACCTAGACATAGGCCAGCCACGTGCGTGTTTTTCAACGCCGTGCACAACAACAACGGCTTCGGACGGCTGCATTCAAACAGATCGTCGATATAAGATGTGGCCATTACAAGCGATGCACTTCAAACTTTCACTGCTCGTTAGGACGCGGCGAACAGTCAAATGTTTTTCTATGCGTGACCACATTTAGTTGCATCTCTATATAACCCAATAGATTTCAGTCGCGCATGACACCACCGAGTCGTACGTTTTTTTGAAGCAGTCCCGAATTTTGCTCTAGCTAGCTACAGCTGAGATCGCGTTGGATCGGATCCCGTACTGCCTGGAATTTCGCTGCATCTTTCTGAACTTATGATTCCACGGGCAGAGCCCGCCACGCGCGCGGCCGTCGCCCTTGTCGTTGACAGCGCAACTGTACATATTTCGCTGTATCGCGCGCGTTCGCCGCGTATCTTGCTTCGCGGCCGCTCTTTGCCCGTTTGTTTTTCCTTTTTCCTACTCGCCTCCCTATTTCTCGTCGGCGTCGTTTGCTACTTCGTTGTCTTTCCTTTTACGACAGCATTAGTCGTTACGGCTGTAGAAACAACCAAAAGCAACAGCAACAGCAGCAGCAGCAGCAGCAGCAGCAGACATAGCAGCTGCTGAAGAATCGGCGGCTGCGCGAGCGGTGGCGGCGACGGCGGAAGCAACGCGGGGGACGCCGTCTCAACGGCCAACCAAACGGATAGGATGGCGCCGTGGCAGTTAAATTTAAGCGCGTAAACTTTTTACGCGTCGTCCACGACATCGTCCTGACGACGGTCGTCCGCGCCGTGTCTGAGGGGCGTCTTCTGTGGCCTTGGCGCCGACTCTACGCTGCACTTGCGCTGTGCACTTCGGCGTCGAGGAGAGACAAACACCGAGAGAAGATAGAAGGTGTTCTGCCTAGGGATTCTCTTTTTACTCCACAATCTCTTCTTCTCTGTACAACCTTGCCCCTGTCTACATCCAAGACCTCTCCCTCGTCCACCCCCCCCCTCTTTCTCTCTCACACACACTCTCTCCTCCCAGCTCTCGCGAACGCGGGGGTCTGTCTCTTCGGGTGTTGTTGTTTGCTGTTTTTTTTTTATTGTTGGCTTGCGTTGTTCTCCGCATATCCATCTCGTGCATCGTCGGCTCCCGTTTGATTCGAACGGCACAAGCTGGTTACTACCGCCCTTGCTGCAGCACCGTTGTTCTAGCGAACGAATCCGCGTGCGTTTTGCGTTTTGATGATACCATTTCGTTGCTATTCTTGTAGTTGTCGTCGTTTTTTTTGGCGCCGAATAATAGACGGATTGAATGTCTCTGTTCGCCAACTTCCGTCTAGCTTGTGCTCTTGTATATATATATATAAATATACATATATATATATATATATATATATATATATATATATATATATATATATACCATATACCTCTTTGGTTCTACGCCTGATGCATATCATGATCTACAATCACACTGCAAGGAGTATGCTCGTTTGCCTTCAAGGGCTAATAGCAGCAATCAAGCGTCGGAGATCAAAACTGAAAATTTCGCCCCTCGCCCACCTATTTTGGGGGTTTGCCGAGAACTTTGCTTGCCCAAGTCCTCCTTCTCGTCCTTAAAATTCGCCTAAATAATCGAGCCGACGACACGCAAACTGTCAAAAAATTGATAGCGTCCACCCTCGACCTGCTGTGTGAGTGTCCCTGTTGAACTCATCTCTGACATCTGGCGCACGGCAACAAGCGTTGCTACCCATCTAAAAGAAGCCTCAAGGTTACGAACTTGCTGATTTTAACCCCCGCCATTCATGTGGATAATAGGGCAATCCTCTTAGATATAGCGGGAGTTAGACAATTTAGAAATCGGCCTGACATTGTACCATTGTGACTATGGTTTTTATATATATATATATATATATATACACATACGAGAGCACAGTTAAGCAAGTACCATTTGTAAAAGCCTAGGCATGCATTAAAACGCTGATTTTGCGTGCTCGCACAACGTACGACCCGCTTTGGGAAATCCGCGACTTGTATTTTTGGGTAGGCAAGGCGTTTGGTTTACGTACCCAATTCTATCACATATTATAAGTTCGTAAATATATTGTGTCAGGCAGCACAAAACAAAAAAAGCGTGGCGTGTTCTGTAATTAGAATTGACGACAAGGCTCGTCCACATGTGGAACACCAAGCACCAAACTTCTATGAGGATGGAAGTTAAAACTTGATTACACAATACAAAAAATATATAAATATATATAAATATATATATATATATATATATATATATATATATATACAGGGTGTGACTGAAAGGTTTTTAAAGCGTGCATGGAATTGTAGAGCTCGTTAAAGCAAATATTTTTTTCCAATAGAACATGGTCTCTGAGACGTCTTGTTTCGGAGTGAGAGTGTTATTACTACAATTTGTGACACTGGTATTTTTGCCCGACATAGCAGCACAAAATGTGCTGTTGCAAGACAAGCAGTCCTCCTAGACAGAAACTAAGCACACCTTCGTGTTCGTGATAAAATCATGAAGAATATGCAAAGCCGGTCAGAAGACGCGACACGGTCGCTTAGAAGAGAATTCGCCAAAAATGAAGTTATTTATTAACATTCACGCCAAATACTTCAAAATCATAACCCTACAACCACTCACAGCGCTAAAAACGGACATTATCAATGGGCAATTCAACGGCGATCATTTTGGTACCAAAATGATCGCCGTTGAATCGCAGTTGATTGCCGTTGATCACAGAGGCGGTCCTCGTCCTGGCTCGCCAGCTCCCCTGGGATCTCCTGGCCAGGTGAACGAAGCGAGTGTAAAAGAGATGGCGCGACAGACTTCACGCAAGCCCGAGCGACAACGCTTGACGCGTGGGCTCACGAATGGGCCACGCCAGGCTCAGGAGTTACCCGGGCAAACTGGATCCGGTCGCTTATACCGGACCTCCGACGTTGGTATGACGGGTCTGGCCGGAAGCCACTTACGTACTCCAGGTCTTTACGGGCTATGACCGCGATGTTGATCATACGATCTCTTCCTGCTTCGCTCTGGCCCAGGTCCGCAGAAGCTCGACGTATTGCTATGCAGGGAGATCGACACAAAACATTGTCGGCCACATGATGAAGGATGCCGCCGCATGGGCGGCAGGCGTCTATTTCTCAGGCGCTGTTATGCGCGAGAAGACGCGGCAAGAAAACGCTTGCCGCGCGCGCGACAAAGGCACGCAGGTGCCATTAAGTGGTCGAAATGAGGGTGCACCGCAAGGGGCTATGGCAACCCAGCCCTCAGCTCAACGCATCCCCTCGGGTTCGTGAGCTGAGGACACAACGAGATTCATGAGAGCCGGTGGAGCACGAGGGTCCCCTCCCACGGTCTCGAAGTAGTGCCACACAATTCCGAACTCTGGGGGGATGGGGAGGATTGAGGTTTTTAGTGGGTAAAAGTCCCACACTAGGTGCTGTTGGTTGCCAGTACCGATAGTGCATGAGCGTTTCCAAAGATCCCATTAAAAAAAAGTCTCCGTAGAAAGAAGAAGAACAAGCCAACTTAAAGTGTTGGCAGCATTTCCCTTGGAGTCTCAATACGAGAATTCATGTGAACCTCTCTGCGAGATACATCTCGCGCGTCGTCGCATTGGCTTGGTGCAGAGTTAAGCAAAAGCGACAGGCCTTCAGGCGGATCGAAACTGACTCACACAACAATCACTGACGTCCCAGCATTAAAGGAACCACAATCTAGTCAAAACAAAAAGTTGTCAATTAGATACTTTCAGTGGAACTGTAAGGGTATCAAAACGAGTTTACGATAACTTCCCTTAACGAAACAATTCGATGTGTTAACTATTACCGAGACTTGGGTCGACCTTTAATATATAACAGTAAACTTCCTGAACCCTAGATTTAGGACCAAATGTCGGGGACCCTAGCTTTAGGACCAAATGTTAGAAAGGACTAGCGGAAGCAATTTGGTGCTGGCAGAAGCAATTTGGATCAAGTTCTCACAAGAGACCCCGATCACTCTCAGCCGGCGTTGCCCAGCGATTGCTGCTAAGCATTTTGCGCATGCATTGATGCGACGTTTTTGCTACGAAGCTGCCATCTCGAATTCTTATGTAGTACAGGACCAAGACACATAGTGGCCAGAAAAAAAACAACTTGCTGTCCCTGGAGCTGAAAAAGCGCCATGTAAGCGCAGTACCTTCTGTGGTAGTTAAGACACTATAAAGCTAAAGTTGTTTGGCGTTAAAAAAAATCCTAAAACTATTAAAATATGTGATAAACCTATTTTTTACAAGCGCCGGTAATCTGCGTATATCTACATCAATATCCAAGTGGTCAACGCAAAAAAGAATCACCAGTGAGTCATAAAGATGTACAAAATAAAAAGGAGAGACTGTACAAAACTGCAACAGCTTAATTTGCAATTAATGATAATTAAGCCAGCACACCCATTATAACAGGTCTCTACCCAACCCTTAATTTGGCAGTACGCCAAAATTTGAGTAATTGTCGCTCCTTAATAATATTGCTAAACATCTTACAGCAGATTTCTGCTCAGAGAGTTTGGCACTTTGCTCCGTCCTTATAAAGCACTTTCCCAGCTCTGCTATTTCCGCGGGAGCCACTTCATTATCCGCATTTTATCAACCGTAAAAAGGCAGATTATTTTATATTCTATTTATTTATATTACTACATTTTGCCGTAAGAAGTGGGGGTCTATGATGGCATGTGTTAACTCGTTGACTCTTCTGCATAATGGATATAATACTACGTACAAAAATATACATACTTTTGGTGACAGTTTTAATAAGCAAAACGTGGTGAAATTATAATGCGGTTTGCCGTTCCATGACATATGGTAACACCTTGGCATTCCGTACTTGTACATTGCAAATATCGAGCTACCTTAGCCACGAGAAATACGAAGAGAAGTATACGGGCCGGTACGCTATAAAGTTGAAGGCCAGCTCAAAACACAGAAGATGGCTGCTAGCAAGACACCGCTGCACGCCCACGCTGCGTTCGAATTTTCGCGAGGCAAGCTGGGACTATATACGAGTGAGCGGTAAAGCAGCTGCAACGCAGGCAAATCTAATATTGCTATCGGAAACGAAATCAGTGTTATTTGAGAGCGACGGGCTACGCGGGTGACTACATACATGAGTCGACGTTACCCTATCTACCTACGGGGCAACTGGCGCGAGAGAAGCTTCTCAAACATCTATCTACGTATCTGAGACGAGTATCAGGGCCGGACGAGGGTCTCTCTACCGCCAGCCAGCCCACCTCCCCACCTCCCCGCATGCAAAACAGCCTTGGCGATGCTTTGATGCGTGCTGACACCCTCGACTTCCGTGTCATTCCTCGTACGAGGTATTCCGCGCCGTTTCTTGTTGCGTTGGAACGAGGCGAGAAAGCAACATGACGAAACCTGTGAACACTCGCAGCTTCAGCATATAGCAACAACTTACGGTACATGCAATAGTGACTGCGTCCGATTCACAGTGCCGCCGTGTTCAAGGCTTGAGCTAGCCTTAGGAGCAAACTAGCTAGAAATAGAGTATATATGCTCACACACTACAAAACAATATAGTCTGGGACACAGATATATATATATATATATATATATATATATATATATATATATATATATACATATGTTTATGCTTAGTTACTGTGGCATGACACATAAAATTGCCGTACAGCGCGTCGTACGGAAATGTCCGGTTGGATATATCGGCGTATTTGGAAATAATTTAACGTCGGTAAGTAGTTGCGAAGTAGTCGCATTAACGGAAATATGCAAAAATCGAAATCCTGGAAGTTGTAGTCTTGAGTTTCTGCGTTTATTGCATTGAAATGCTGCCATTACTCACAAAACACACACATATCCAGCATGCAGAGAGGGAATCATTTTGGAACAAATGGATGGCGGTACGAGTTACGGTTGCAAAGTAATTAAGGCCATTCGGTGCACATGTTGGAAGAGAGCGCTTATATACATCTAGCATCATGATGTGTTGATCACACGTAGTCTCTTAGAATAATTTGAAACAATTAATTGTTACAAGAATTGCTCGAAAGAGCTCTCAGTAGCCATTACAAACATTCTATAACGAGTGACGGAGAGGCGTTTTAGTTCTCCGTTAAGAGCCTAACTGTCAAAAATAATAATAATAATACCTGCGGCTGAGAGAAGCCCTGGCCTGGACGGCGTTCCAGCAGCAGCCATCAAACTGCTATTTAAGGAATTTCCTCTCACGGTTGCCAACTGCATCGTCAGCGAGGGCAAACTCTCAAAGGCTGAGGTCGTTTTGATACCCAAGGTGGCGGGTCCTACAAGCCTATCTGCCTCATTAACACCCTGGCGGAAGGCCCTGGTGGAGGCCGTGATCGAAAAAACTAAGGAACTTCGCCGAAGAAAACGGTCTTTCCTTAAAGGCCCAATACGGGTTTAGAAAATGCAAACCTGTCCTTGCGGTTATACACCGGTTATATATATATATTACGGTTATATATATATATATATATATATATATATATATATATATAAACAGCCTCAGCTCTCAGATCTTATTTGGTTATTTCGTTTCCCCTTATATCTCCAAAACAGGCTAGATACGTAATACGAGACGGCCTGAATCAGCCTCGTTAAAGGACCCATGCAACAGTACAGAATAACCTTCTCGTCACCTTCCAAACAGACTATAATGTATAAACAATGTACATAAAACACGCAGTTATTTGCGGCGTTAGGTGTTGCTATCTCTGGCAACCACCTTCTTGCGTCAAGTGTCGTTATCATTATCACCATCATCACAATCACCCCCCAGGCACTCACGATTCTAGGTTTTATGCCGCAGGGAAGAGAGGCGCCTGCGTGTTAAGCAATTCAACCACAAATATACTTAATTACTCAGTTCATTAGTAGGCTGTCTTGTAAACTGGGTGCATTTTATTGTAGTCTAGGCAAAGGCCAGCGCTACGAATATGGAATGGGTTCGATGATGCCGAGAAAAGCAGTGATCTCCACGGCCAAACCTGGGTGGAGTGTTTTTTATTTTTATTTTAGACGCTCGTAATTGGCTAGGTTGCCTGTGGTATGATATCGTCTAAATGCATCTATCGTCATTGCGTTCTCATACTGGACTTATATAGGCTTTCTCAAGCAGAGGTATAATATGTAGCAGCAGGGCAATGACAACCACGTACAACAAATACAACCAGCAAGGCCGGAGCTCGAACTTGCGATTGTTTTGCTAACCATGGTTGCCATGGCACCGGTCCGTTTCGAACGGTGCGTTAGCCGCCTAAGTCACCACCACTACTTTTTTTTACGCAGTCAGCCCGGTGTAAAACATTTCTGCCTTTCAAAAGAAACGAACGATAGTACCTCGTCGTTAACTATCAAATATTGTTTCAGACTCTTCATTGTTGTCGGCCTTTATTCGCAAATCCTCTTGGAAAGGCAGAAGTCGCCTTTTGAGCTACTATAGATGTCTCTTGCCAGAAAGTAATGGATGTCATGCTTCCCGTCAAATTGACCACAGCCTTGCACCGCAGTTTAGATATGACATTACGGCAGGTTGACCAGGATATCGATGTGTCCGTAAAACTGAGAGTTCTCGATATTTTATTTGAGCTTGCGGGCTTGCTTCTACCAAATGCGCACGTATATTACAAAATAAATTGTGGTCAAGCATATTGCCAACAATATTGACTTTACTGACTGGGCATATTTTTTTGCTGCTTATTCCATTTATGTTATGCATCGACCACTGAGGCTTATGAAAAGAAAAAATGTTGTTTTTTACAAAAGTTGTCTTGAACACAAGCGCGTAACTTGTTGCTCACACAGACACGCACGACATTAAAAACACACTGATTAAGGTTTCAAAATATTTCAAATTCTGACTGCAATTATTCTTAACAATAGGCACCCCTGAACCATTTTAGCTACACCAGTGATGGTTCGATATAGGTCCTGAGTTCTCATGCGGTTCGACCATAGAAGCCCTGAATGCCTTTCAACTCTTAGGCTCAGCTCAGGTAGCTGCTCTTTCTAGAAAAGCCAAACTCTTTCCTTAAAATACAGTCAATAGCTGTATCATACAATTTCCGGATGAACTGGGTATTTTCATTCGGAATTCGCATTCTTCATGTAACTCTGGTAATTAAAATTGGTCTAGCAATTTAAAGCCAATATCACAATATCGGTGTATAAATCAATAAAAGAAACTATCGCATCATTCAACCACTCATGAGAATAATAATTAAAGTAAACCACTCATGAGAATAATAAAACCTATTATTCTCTATCTATTTATTTCACATTGATCCTAATTGAAATGTTTTATTATTCCCAACTTGTGTCATTGCATCGCAGTTTATGTAACCGCAAACCCTTATCTCATTCAGCACAAAATCTAATAAGTCAGGGCCTTATCTCAATGCGGTAACACCTGTTTCCCATTGCTTCTACAATCTCTGATGTCTACATCGTTTCTATGTGTTGCTTATTGGAACAATGCTCATTTAGTGCTCATCGGTCTGGAAGCCCCATCTAGCTAACTATAGAAAATTGGCGTTTAGAGAAGGTACCTTTGGAATGTAAGTTTGAACAGCGCAATAAATCTGCAACTTTAAAAGTCTTTTCAGGAAGAAAAGACAGATATTGGATATCAGACCTAAGATGTGTATTTGCGAATTAGAACTGCGTGTAGTTACTGACTGCTACTAAAATGTATTTTTGGCTTACCCACACCTTTATACATTAATATATTTATAAGACTCATGGGCTGCGTTTAACCATTTTTGAGTTACCCAGCTGTTTATGTCTGCAAGTAGGTGTGATAGATATAATGTGTTCTTCCATGTTGCAATCTAGACCCTAACTGTTCTTGCCAGTACGGCACATTTCCTTTCTAAACACTGCACGCCTCCCAATGGATAGGCTGTCCCTCTATATTGTCATCTCTACTGGCAATGCCAAATAAATCATGTAAGTCGGCTGCCAATGCCACAGAAATCGGACCCAGTCCTTTTAGCGTGTCAAGTGTTGGCGTCTCAATTATTACCGATAATCGCCATTTAAAGCTGTTTCGGCCTTCCTAATACGTAGCCGTTTGATTCTCTTTGTTCTGTCAAGGATAAATAATGTGGCTAATATATAGATATATATACATTATGTCTTTATGGGGAACTAGACATTTAGTATTTCATGTTGTGTATATATTAACAAAAGAAACGGAACACATCGCAACTAAAGAACAAAATGTGACGAGCAACGAGTAGAGTAGGAACGAACAGAAACCTGGAACACCGGGTTGTTCCGGCCGAACCGGGGCCGGCTACTAACTAGGACGATCAGGCCCACCACCACCACGGCGAACGATGATACCTCCGCTAAAACCAGCTAATGAGCTTCTGAATGGCCGACGTGGCCGAATCGTAATTGAGTGAGCAGACCAATTTGACGTGCATGACCACCGTACAGCGAACGGCCAAAGTGAAACCGCACAGGAACGAAGAAGAGCTGCAGATGCTGCAGGATAGGATGCTAAACGCGCAGTGAACCGGTGCAGTTTTAATCGGCGATCGCTACGACGGATCCAGGCGACCCGCATAGAGAGACGGAGAGGGAGAGCAAGAGAGAGATATATATATAGAGAGAGAGATCAATGTCGGCGCCTTGTCGTGGCCGTAGGGTTCCATTGTTTTCATTCATTCACTTCGAATTAGACGCCGTGCTGCTTCAGGTGAATGGATGGACCGCTGCTGCTGCTGTTGCCTCTGCTATTGTGCGTGGATGAACAGTGGACAATAAAATAAAAGAGCTTCTACCATCACTTCCCATAGAAGCCAGGAATCAATTTCCGGGGTGATCAAGCTCCGTTGTGCCAGCGGGGGAAACAAAGCAACAACGAGCCGACAGTAATAATAATAAATATTATTATTATTATTATTATTATTAATATTGACGCGAATGAGTGTGGACGTGTGCATACGGAGCCCCGATAAAGTATGCCTGTCAGTGTGTGTGCAGGATGGTAAACCCTGGAAGTAACATACCAGAGTGATGCCTGCAACTCGGTGAAGAATTTGATGTACTGCGTGTGGCCATGCGACGGAGGGACGAGCAGCCAAGGGGCTGTAAAGATCCAACAAAGACAGGGTGAAGCAAAACGAAACCACCCGCGCAACGGTCCGGAGGCTCAGCTGATATTCAAATTCGAATTCTAACGACTTCTCAACGAAATTTTGAGGTTCGAACATCTAATCTACAAAGTGGCGCCAACAGTTATTTCATCACGCAGACAATGAAAACGGCGGTTTTCTTTGGAAAGGCAAGGCATGAGAATCTGACAGCCACAGCAAAGCCAGTAACAGTTCTGTTTCGCTGGAGAAGCAATTGCAATAGCTAATGAGTTCCAATGCCCGTGATGTTCAATGTGCTTCCCAACGAAGAGGGTATCCAAATTCACACTGAAAGGACTCATAAGAAAAATACAGCCGAGTTTGGTGGATCAGCAGCGCTCCAACAGGCCACCGCCACTACCAGCAGCATCTCAAAGCCGCTGGTTTCTTCTCGTGCTCCGCTAGTAGAACCTTCTTCTCACTCCAGCAGCCAACCGCCAGCGAATGGACGACCGTCATCAGCCAACATCTGCCGCCCTCTTCTCCCTATCCTCTTCACCGGTTACTTGCCAACGTTAAGATGAAACGCAAGGTGCTGTGCAGGATTCCAAAGAGAGCGAGAATTCATTTGCGCAAGCACCGTCTGCTGAAGATGTTGTGAAAAATAATGACGAATCGAGCTAGACCGCGCTGCTCACTCTCGCCCCAAAAGTTCTCCACGTCGACAAAGAAACTGAAAGAGACCATAGCCTGGCCAGCGTGGTTAAGGAAAAGGTGGCTCTCTTCGGAGGTGCAGATCTCAATCGCATAGAAGCTGAGGGTCGAGGCAAAGGTGTAATGACGGATAAAGCCCGCGCTCAGATTGCTGCTCGCAAGCTCTCCATGGATTTTAATATGCGAAGCGCCATTAGAATCTTGTCTTCTGACGACACGATTGCATTCGTAACGGAGAAGTCGATTGGCAAAGCACTGTTCTGCTCCTGCAGGGGACGTGGTTCCACCGTCCCCCATTGGCTTGCCTGCGGTCGGGTCGTGCTCGAACGAAGATGTCGCCAAGGCACTTCGTACCTTTCCATCTGGTGCGGCGGGAGAACTCGAGGGCCTCACGCCCGACCATCTAAAATGCCTTCTTCCTGCCAACGGAGACCACAACGATGTGCTGGAAACATTTGCCAAGGTATGCGACATAATGCGTAACGGGCAAGTTCCGGAGGCTGTGAGAAGCGTCATATATGGCGGGTGGCTCATCGCCCTGAAAAAGAAAACCGGGGGATACCGACCCATAGCCGTTGGTTGCACTCTGCGTAGATTGGCCACAAAGGCCCTGCTTCCCCAGGTAAAAGTGAAAAACTACCAGCTGCCAAGGCAGTTGGGGTACGCCACTGATAATGGGGCGGAAATAATTGTTCATAAAGCTCGCAGCTTTCTCGAAAACAACGAGAAACGTTGTCTCTTAAAAGTAGAGTTTACGAATGCTTTCAGCTCAAACAAATGGAACCAAATTGACAGAAGTTTTCAAGCACGCCCCAGCCCTCTATCCAATGATGCACCAGGCATTTAGCTGGCCGACTCCCCTAATGTTCGGTGAGACTGAAATCACGTCATCAGCCGGGACATAGCGGCTCCACTTGCGTTTAGCCTGCTTCTGCGTCAGTACGTCAACCAGGTGAAATGCAGGGTCCCTCTGTTCTACCTCGACGATGGGACCCTCCTTGACAACGATCCTTCGGTGTTACTCTGTGACATCAAAGATCTTAGAGCGTTTGAGCAATGAAGCGGGCTGCAGCTCAACCCCTCTAAATGCGAGCTTTTTTTTCAAGGTTTCGAAGACGAAGAAAGACAGCAGGTAATCGCGAAATTCTACAGCAAGCTCCCGGGCATCCTTGTAAAAGACCGGTGTGAGCTGGACCTGCTGGGTATGGCAGTGCTCCCCGACACGATTGGCCCGGTAGTGGCCGAGAAGGGAGAACAACTCTACCGGCTTTACCAGCGGCTGGGCCATCTCGGGAGACACCAAACCTACTTTCAGCACCGGGACGCAATGGGAGTGCAAAAGGTCTTTTACGTACTACGGACTTCACCTGTCCTTCTTCTGTCGTCAGAAACTTTGGATCTTGAGGTGAGGAGAGCCTTAGAAAACATTCTTGACAAGGCGCTTGAGGATAAGGCATGGACGCAGGCAAGTCTACCGGTCCGGCTGGGTGGAATGGACATTCGCTCGGCCACGGACCTTGCTCGCCTCCCTTGCCTCATCATATAGCTGCGCCTCCGCAGTGGCCACGACTGCCGGCGGATTCATCAGCCACCAACAAGACACCGTTCGGCTCTGGGACGCGCGTCAATATGGTCGTCCTTCTGACGAACAGGTCACTAGGCAGAAGGGGTGGGACCAAATCGCCACTCATTGGCCGACGATCAGTTCCGTGCCGCCAGTAGCCTCAGACTTAGCATTGCCATGTTTGAGAGAGAGGAATGTCCATGCGGTGGAACAATGGATGAGCGCGGCTTGCACCGGCTTAGCTGCACTAAGCTGGCGGCATTACGCAGGGCCGCCACAATGTCATCCTCGGGCGCGCTTTTAGGCAAGCCGGCTACCGCGTCACGCTGGAGCCTGATGGGCTGCAGAAAGAATACAGGCGTCGACTGAATGGCCTTACCAGCCGGCACTGGGACCATAATCGGCCGCTGGCGTGGGACGTCACTGTCTCTGATACGTACGCCCTCGGCTATCGTGCACTAGCCAGCGCGGGCGTCGGCCACATCATTCACCAACGGGAGATGCACAAACGGCGCTTATACGCGCATCTTCTTGAGGACCACGTGGTAAGGGCGTTTGGTCTCAAGTCATCTGGCGTTCGGGGCAAAGATGCACTCAAACTGACAAAAGAGCTTGGGAAGAAGCTCCTTGAGGCCCCAGCGGAGACAAGATCAACCGTTCCTCCGACAGAGAGTGTCATTGGAACTTCAGAGAGGCAACGCCAAGATGATGTTAAGTGTTCAGCGACACTCGAACAATAATAATATAAGCAATATTGTAAATGTTATATAATTAATATATTAGTAATTGTGATACATGTGCATAATAATAATAATAATAATAATAATAATAATAATAATAATAATTATTATTATTATTATTATTATTATTATTATTGTAAAGTATTATAGGACATTCTTAATAATACAGAACAGCTACGATGTACTCGTATATTTGTAAATCTAGATATCAATGTGGGCTGCGAGTTTCTCAAAAGGGTAAATGAGGGCAGCGATTATCGACCAAACTTTTAATCTCTCAACTTTAACAAAAATTAAACTTGCCTACTTAATTTGCATCCCCTCTTGGCCACTGTACGGTCATGTTCTCTGAGGAGCGCATGCACGGCCTTTGCTTCACATTGCTATTCATAGAATTTTTCGAGTTTTTGAGAAAACATTTCTAAGGTTTGTGAGAAAGCATCCGGGGTAATGCAAATAGAGAAGGAATCTGAAAAACGTGGTAGACATTTAGTAGTTCGGTATCGTAGCTGGGATCATTGCCTACGCTCACACTGCCTTGTAAGCTAATGTGTTGTTTCAAAAACGAGAAATTCTTGGTTCTTTGTAATTCGTTTTAGTATGGACGACTTTGCCCCAGGTATATAAATACAGCGTAGTATGTTCCTTTCAACATTTTCGAGACAACCAAAAACATTTACTGCAATGTAGTCCAAATTATGTTTAATAATTGGCGACGAAACAACATTGATGCAGTAATCACACTTTAACGACGTACGTCCTATGGCTCTTGTCCATTCATAGTACGCTACTGTATAATCTCTTCTCCGTTCTTCTTTCCCTATCTGGGATGTCTCTACAGATTGGGGTCTCAACGATATTGAATCGAGGCTAAAAGCATGTTCGTGGCGTTAGTAAAGCTGTGAAGCGAAGTGCTCACTGCACTAAGCCCTTTGCTACAAGGAGCAACGATACTTGATAAACATGGCAAGCTTTATCAGCTTGGTTTAGCTGCATGTCATTCACGATCCCGGCAGCTTTCAGTTGACACTCTGAGGACCTTTTACTCGGTGTCCCCATCACCAAAGGTATATGGTGCTCCGAAATTTTTGGTATCCCTTATGTGGTCTCTTAATTGAACGACGTATTAGTTAGCACAAAAAAAGCTTAGATCAGATCCGGACCTCTTGTTGTACTGATATTAAAGCTTTTAGCTCCATGGGCGATCAGCATACAGACTACCATTTTACGTGTTCTGGCACAATATTTCAGAAATATACCAGATTCGTGTTTGGACGTCAAATGGCTTCGCCGCCACCGCATTATGAATGCAACTAAATCATTAACTGGGCGTTAGCAATTAGTAAGAATGCACGAACAATTGTAGCCTCGCGTACGTGTATCCGCACTCCGGTTAGCTCTAAAAAAAGCTTTTGGATATGAAGCAATACAAATGGCTATGGTTCCCAGCACAAAATGTTTACGATGATCGTTTTGAGATAATCTTTGTTGGAAAAACTTTCTAGCATGCGATGTCTCGACGATAGATGGAGGAAGTCTATAGGATCTCTTAAATCCGAATAAATTACTTGCCTCCGCAGCGCGAACGGGAAAACTTGCCTCTGGAGCTTCGTGACAGACTATTAAAAAGGCTAAGGGGTCAGTCACAGTCCCGTCCCTGACCAGCTTTTTCATATTTTCCTAAGCAATAAAAGTCAGACCGTTTTCTGTCACCTGGGCCTCTAGGTTTAAGGACTCACGGGGTGCCCAAACACCTAAGAAATCGCGTCGGCGTGTCGTTTAGGGCGATGTGACTGGCCTGCGCTACAAATGCGGGGCAGGCTGTGGTGACCAGAAGGAAACTGAGATGTGTTGAGGATTTAATGGAGCACAAAGGCAAAGTCCAACAGACACCCACACACAGGCACCGGCTAGAAGGGCCCAACAGTGCCGATCTGTGAAGCACATACACTGCCCTAAGCCTCGCTCTATGCACACCAGCGAGTCTAAACATGAGTGCGTCATCGCGGTGCAGACGCCCAACTCGGTTAAAAACAGGGATCCTCAGGTGTGGAAACCCCAGTGTAGAGCAGTGCTCGTGTTCTAGACGAGTCTAGAAGGAACATTTAAACCTGTACTGTTCCGGAAGGTCTAGTATACGACACCTCCTCTTTTCCGCGATAAACTAGGAACAGCATTGAAATGTGTGGTAATTAAAGAGCTCTAACATGCCAGGTCAAACACACGTAATAAAAATTGACTCGCAAACTCGAAAAACAGGCTCTCGGTAAAAACAAAGTCCTATGCGCTTTAGGCAGATTTAATTGTAGAGAAGTAGTCTTCAGTCTCTGTACTCAGTGAGATATATGGCGCTGTTTCCTACAAGACGGCACAGGTACGCCTAAAACCTTTAACGTGGTAATCACTGCTCTTACGGAGTTCGGTAGTAAAAAGTATGTGCTTGTATATTTGTGACAGCATTAGCTCCGAAGCAAAATGTTCGCATATACTTTGTTATAACTTTGACTGAAACAAAACAATGATCAGAGATAAGCAAATGTGAGAG
Source organism: Dermanyssus gallinae (assembly GCA_003439945.1). Classification (NCBI taxonomy): domain Eukaryota; kingdom Metazoa; phylum Arthropoda; class Arachnida; order Mesostigmata; family Dermanyssidae; genus Dermanyssus; species Dermanyssus gallinae. The sequence goes on along the minus strand of QVRM01001782.1, from coordinate 726,054 downwards.
ACTCTTGTAGGCAAGGTAAGCGCAGCAACAGAGGCCCCGCACATACTCCGACGAACTGCACTCGCAAAAGGTGGTTGCAGTGCACAGCGTCGAAAGCATTACGAAAACCCTGTTTTACTAGGGCTGCATCATTCACCCCGTTAGTTTCGTCGGGTACCGAACCTTAAGTTGTGATTCTTAGTTGGCATCCTCAGTTATCTTCAGGTATCTGGTACGTGTTGTTCCAGCAATCAACCATCGCATCCATTTAACGAACCACAGAAAAACACAATGAGTTAGATAGATCCAACTTTTTTAAAACAAATAATCTTGCTGTAAAGATGGAGAAGTTTAGCTGGTAGATAGATCGGACCCAACAGAATATATGTGCGCTTAGTTAGAGTATCTAAGAGAGTTTTGTTCCGTAGAATAACTACACTAACAATATTACTAATATTTTATTTTTAGTATTAATAGGATGTCTTCTAATAAGATGAGAAGATTTAAGATATGGGCGTATGTAAACGTGGGACTATTATAAACTACTATATTAAATGAAGCCGCTCCTAACTGTTAAGATGTATGTATACAGGGTCTATTATAACCGTATGTACTTGTTTTAAGATTTGGTAGAACTCGGCAAGAAAAGAATTTTTCCCAATGGAGAGAGGAGCGCAAAAGTATTGTTTAGGAGTGAGGATGAAATTTAATTGAGTTATTATGCTGCCTTTTTTCTCCTACATAGTTGTGCAAAAGTTACGTTTGCGGGAGAACCATTCAACGCACGAAGGAACTGCACATTCTGAATGACACCAGAAAAGCCAGGTTAAAGAAAAGCATAAAAAGTTTTTATGTTGTTATGTTTTGCATGAAAGCTTTCATGTGCAGAACCGTTAAAGTTTGTTATAACGACCCAAAATTTACGCCCAAAAAAGACTATTCTTGGACAAAAGCATATTAACTAATTCAATGCCCATCATTTTCGTACCAAAGTGATGGTGCGACGTTACGTACTACCGAGCAACTAAGCTTTTTTTACAGCCATATCGAAAGCGGAGACATACATTGCTAGCACTTTGGCCTGCTTCAGCAAGGGTGAATGAGAGAGTAAGGTACATATTTTGAGGTTTGGCAGAACTCGGCAAGAAAATATTATTTTCCCAATAGAAGGAAGGGCCGGGAACGTTTTAGCTAAATTGTACGGTTCTGAACGTGAAAGCTTTACCGTAAAACATAACAACTATGGCTGTTGAAACAACTTAGTTACTCGGCAACTGCGTAACGCAGCACCATGACATGGATACGCAAATGATGGGCATTATATTTGCTATTGCTGAGAATAATCGATTTAATATTGAATTTTTGGTCGTAATGGCAACATTGTATGATTCTGCACGTGAAAGCTTCAGCGTAAGACAAAACAACATTTTGACTATTCCTTAATCCGGCTGTTTCCCATTCGCCAGCTTGCATCAAGTGTCATTCAGATTGTGATTTTTTGGCCAAGTTTTGCCAAACCTTAAAACAGGCACATGCGGTTATGATAGACCCTGTATATATATATATATATATATATATATATATATATATATATATATATACAGGATATTACAGGAATATTTGATCAATGATGTATGGAATTGTAGAGCTCGTTAAGGCAAATATTTTTTCCAATGGAACATGGTCTCTAAGAGACCCTGTTTCGGAATGAGAGTTATTTACTACAATTTGTAACATTGGTGTTTTTGCCCGACATAGGAGCATAGAATGTGCTGTTGCGAGACAACCGGGTTTCCTAGACAGAAGCTAAACACACCGCCGTGTTTGTGAGAACATTCTGCTTCTTTCAAAGAACTCATAAGGCCGGTCAGAAGATGCTACATGGTCGCTTAGAAGAGAATTCGCCAAAATAAAGTTATTTTCTTAACCTTCACGCCCAATACATCAAAATCATTACCTTACGACCACTTACAGCGCTCTAAACTAACATTTTTAGGCAAATGCGCATTTTATCACGATCATTTTGGTACCAAACTTATGACAATGCGAGCTGTGGTTGCGGAGTAATTACGATTTTTTGGTGGGATGTCCAGATTAAGTGCATGTAAAATGACGCGCTGCGGCTGTCGCGCGACACGTCGGCGGTTGTGAACATCGCCACACAGTCATTTTACATGCACTTAATCTGGACATCCCACCAAAAAATCGTAATTACTCCGCAACCACAGCTCGCATTGCCATAAGTTTGATACCAAAATGATCGTCATGAAATGCGCATTTATATGTTAGTATATATATATAGTATATAGTAGAATATGTTAGTTTAGAGCGCTGTAAGTGGTCGTAAGGTAATGATTTTGAGGTATTGGGCGTGAAGGGTAATAAAATAACTTTATTTTGGCGAATTCTCTTCTAAGCGACCATGTAGCATCTTCTGACCGGCCTTATGAGTTCTTCGAAGAAGCAGAATTTTCTCACGAACACGGCGGTGTGTTTAGCTTCTGTCTAGGAACAGGTTGTCTCGCAACAGCACATTCTATGCTCCTATGTCGGGCAAAAACACCAATGTCACAAATTGTAGTAATTTAACTCTCATTCCGAAACAGGGCCTCTTAGAGACCATGTTCCATTAGAAAAAATATTTGCCTTAACGAGCTCTACAATTCCATATATCGTTGATCAAATATTCCTGTAATACCCTGTATATATATATATATATATATATATATATATATATATATATATATATATATATATATATATATATATATATATATATAATATATATACATATATCTTATATATATATTATATTATATTACATTATCTATTATACTAACAATCTATATAGCTTACTATCATATTTATATCTCTATATATATATATATATCTATCTATATATATCTCTCTAATCTATATATATAGATATATGATCTATATCTTATATCCAGAGTAACTGTAACCAAAAGGAAAAATATATGTTATATATATATATGTGCTAGCCTAGATGCTTGGACGTCGCACTAGAGCCTATACGGTCGATCGCCATTAGTTTAGTGTTAATTGTGAGTTTTAAAACTACCGGTGGGAGTAGAAAAAAATACGAAAGGGAAGCCGAATACGCACCGGTGTCACCTGCCAAGTATATATATGTATACACAGAGGTTTCTCCCTGCAATGGCGGTTTCGGCTAGCCTGCCACGCTGGCTTGAAATGGCAGCGTGGCGACGGCGACATCAACAACGACAACCGCCCAGCAGCCGGCTGCCCAAATGGCTACATTTGATATTTTTCTCGAGGAGACACTCTAACCTCGAAGTCCACACACACACGCACGGAAGGAGAAAGAAAAGGGATGGAAAGAGGTAGGCGCTGCGAGCCGAAACGGTGCCTAGTTTGAGCTTAGAGCTTAGCCGTAGCGGCAACGGCCGTGACGCTTGCTGACGATGTGGAGCCCGCTTTCCTTCCGTTTCCTGCGTTTTTCCGTCTTTCTCACTCCGCCGCCTTCGAGGCTGTTACAGGTCTAGCTCGCCTTTTTGCCAGTCAGTTGTGGGGGGTACCGCCACCACCACTTCGAGCAGCTATAGCAGGTTTCGTAGCCACAGAACCCCACCTGTAACGTCGGCGGCACCTCTCAACTCCTTGGCGTCCTCTCCTTGGGGCCCTCTGCAGCCGCCAAGCCCCGGTCCCGATTATCTACGAAAACGACGTCTGGTGTGATCGTGCTGCTACTCAAGCGAAGAAATATTAAAATTTATTAATCGCCCCAGCGTAGCTCGGCCTCGCATGGCACGACGGCAACGGCCGCGAAGCAAAAATAACTGCAGGCTATTTATTAGAATGGGGGTTCGTTCGGGCAACGGCGGCAGCGGTAGCAGTTCCGGCTCAGAACGGCACACCTGCTGGTCTTTGGGCTGGCGAGGGGAGACTGACTCCGGGGGGTGGCCACGGGGCGGTTTCCCAGAGCAGAAATGAACAACAACGGCGTCGACGACGACGACAACGACAACAACAAAAACAACAGCAGCGACAGCCACGACCCCATCTTCGTTGAAGGCTAGGAAAGTAGAAGAAGCAGGTTGAGAGAAAAGTGTACCCCGAACCCGAGCAAACCCAACGAAGAGCCGGCAAAAGACTAGAACGGCTGTGCTAGTATAAACGAGCTCGAGAAGACAGAACAGGGAGATATATGTTTGCCCATATATATATATATATATATATATATATGCACACATACAACAGTCCTACTATGCGGAGTAGATAGACATTACCAGAGGCATATAAAGGAATCTTTCCTCTTTTTCCGCGTCCAGTAAAAGATCGTGATGGTGATGGCGGTGGCTAGTCGTGCTTAGGAAGGCGAGTAGGCAAATAGCTTGGTGAGGAAAAGGTAGAAGAGGTAGATGGTTGTCTTGGGCTTTTTTTAGTTTTGCTGGTCCTACAAAGTACAGCCTCTCTTCTCTTTCCGCACTGTGTCTTCTTTTTTGCGTTTTTCTTTTGGAGGTGTATCGTCACCATTCGGCAGCAGCTGGCAGGTCAGCGGTCACTGTTGTTATTGCTGCTGCTGTTGTTGTTGTTGTTATTGTTGTTGTTGTTGTTGTTGTTGTTGTAATTGGTACAGCAGCCCGGCCGTTTTGGCAGTCGCCGTAGATGCCAATTGTTTGCCGAGGGTGGAATAAGCTTGTTTGAAACAGCTTCCGAATCGCTGTCCTCGACAACGTCGGCGTCGTCGTACAAACATGTGGTAATGGCGTTGTCCCTTGGCTCAGCGCAGAGGTACCACCGGCGGCTGAGTTGTTATCAACTCTAATTCAGCAACGGAACAAACAGAGCGATACAAAGCGCAGTGAGCAATAAATTACGCGGGCGACGGGCCAAGTACCTCTTGCACGCCGTCTGGTCGTCGTCAGCATCAGCATTATTAACGTGATCTGTGACGATTCCAGAAACCTTCTACTTGGCAACTTTTTGTAATTATTTAATTACCAGTAGTAGGCATTTGTTGATTCTCGTGGCAGTAAAGATAATGCTACAAAACTCAGATCGTATGCCTCTGCTAAACTCTAACGATTCTTTATGCATTCATGTGTGTTAATACATGATTCACGTGTAGGACACTCACAGTGGAACTTGCCTATGTCTTAAAGAAATTTTTTTGTGATTTAAGAACGTTACTTGATCACGATGGCCACCGTTTTGACCGCTATTCCCGTAATATGTGCCGTATTGCATAAGGAATCGATGGCATCGCCGGCTGTTCTCTGAAAAAGGCATGCTTCTATCACCGAAAAAATGTGCTGTACAAAAACGTGGTGCGCTCGACTTCAACAACAAAATGAACAAGAATCTGTTATCCGATCTGCTGGACTAAATGTTTTGCCTATCCTCAATAATTACAGAACCTAAATCGTAGACGCTTTAGTGCGTATTGCTCTTTTAGTCTTGAACTTAGGTTTAGTCTAAGAATGACTGAATTTTGTATTCGTCTGTTCAAAGCATTCTACGTCTGATTACATAAATGGATTATTTGCTTGGCGCATAGCTAAACTGCGCACACGACTCTCACAGTGCCATCGTACTATGTATCTCTTTTAAGCAAGAAATGAAATTACTTTCTGTTTTATTTGAAGAAAACGGTTGGCCGCGACAATAGACCGCGGCTGGCGGATATAAGTAAGCATTTCTTGACAAATAGTCATGAGCTGCGAAGTTTTGCACGGCATTCGCCCCACTTCTTAAAGCGTCTCCTATCAGAGCGCTGCTTGCGAAACAAGCTGGTCTTTGGCGGAGCCGGCGGATGGAATGCGAGCCGTTTATTGTTTGGCCGAAGCGTTCAGGGGGTTCTACCGACGTATTGGCACTTTATCGACGAGATTTCATCAGTAGGTTAAAAATATGGCCAATAGTCCAAGTCATTCCGTGTTCATCGTGTGGTGAAACCGAACAACCCCGATGACTATACTCACTGGGTTATCGCAAATGTCCAGACAGAGCGACTAAACACGCAAAACTCGAATAACACCATCAAAGATAGCTCTACGCAAAGCAGAATTACCCTTCACGCCCGAATCAAAACTGCAAAATAACGTCGCCGTAAATTAATAGGGACTCCTCAGCGATCGGATGGAGTCATTATAACCTTAAGAAGCGAATGACATATTTTAAGCGAAGAGAATTGAAAGAAATATTTCAAGCGTTCAAGAAGTTGCTGTTTTATTACATCAATTATTTATTTATACATAATATACTATATATATTTAGTACATAATCAGGTCAACCCCGGTCAACCACTGCCTAAGGGGGACGAGCCTAGCAACGCGGCCGTATTTCCACGCTCAACTTCAACCGATATTTTCTGTAGCAAACATTCTTCATTAATCGATATTTTCTCACCATTCTCATGTGCCGCTTTTTCCAAATTTTCGTAGAAATGTTACTGCAGATGTCTCCATGACCGCCCAGTGTTTCTACTGCAGCTGGCTATGCTACAAACGTTGCCTCCAGCTTGCGATACTTCACACGATTTTGTTGCTCCGTTAAATTGGCAACAGCGCCTGCTAATCTCGAAGCGCGGCTCCTGTAAGACGGCACCAGCATGTTCCAAACGGCTGCGTCTGACGCAAGGGCCTTTCCGGAGGACGGCAAAAGCAAGGTTAACTCGTTTGGCCATATGGCTAACTCCGCTGCCAGTCCGACTGACCAGTTCCTGTACAGCACATTCGAGGATTGCGTTTATTATGAGCGGCCTGGCCCGAGTGCCTCCCTTAAGCTCTTAGAACACCATGTTTTTCCGTCGGCGAAACCGGTGTGTTGCAACGGGAGCCAGTATGAGGCGCACATACAGCCAACCCTAACCGTAGGCCAGCAAACATGCGGAGTGTTGTATGGTTCAGTATCGTCGGTTTCAAGCTATTTGGCGCTCGATTCGTTGAAAGCTGCTAGTAGGGGCATCTTGCTAAGTGCATCGGCCGTGCGGTCCAGAGTTTCATTTGAGTGACTTCGACTGTGGCAGCATCCAGTGCAGACCAGCGTGTGTCATCAAGCATCACCTGGTAACGGGCGGCAAACTCCTCTTTTTGTACTCCATATAAGTCCTTCTAGGTGTGGCCTGGCGTTCGAAGGAGATATCGATGAAGTGAAGAGTTGAAGATTGAAGAGTGGTTATAGACTCAAGAATGCGGTCTCGGCCAGATCCGTTGTCAGATTCCTAGACCTCCGGCAGAAATGGGAAGAATAGCCTGGCCCCAAAGCAAACGATATATATTAGTCTTGGGGTCGAGAAGCTAATTCGCATCAAGTATAGGCAGCGCGTATCTAGGAATTTTAATCTGGAACACTAGAGATCCACTAGCTCGCACATCCTGCTCAGGGCGAGCTTTGTGGAGCTCATTGTAGGAAGAGCTCTAAGAAGCTATAATGTCTTCAAAGGTGCATAGCTTGATGACAAGAAGCGGGTCCCTGCACCCGGCGCACGCACTCACCACGAAAGGCGGAATCGGATGGCAAACGTACAGATCACACTCTAAAGCAGTAAGTTGCAATTCTGAGGTGACACCGATATCGATTACTTTTTCCATATCACCAAGGGCGGAATCATGGGTAGCACTAATCGTTCCATAATCTGAGAACCACAGTTTAAATTCTGACTCGAGAGAGGAAAGTAACTGAGAAATCGTCTGACAGAGAACGGACGGGCCGCTAGTGTCTCTTTGCTGTACCCCGCATTTCTGAAATACGACTTCTTCCTTCGAAAATATTGGATGGGCTTCTCTACATCTAGTAGACAGCGAGGTACAAACTTTGATTTGACATCGTCAACAAACAGATCCCTTCTTAGAGAATGAAAGACAGTTTTAAAGTTCAATTATATTAACACATTAATAATATGAAGTTAATATTTACAAATGTACTTGCAGCGTGGACTTAACAGCCCGGTTGAGCAAAAACCATTTTGTCGACAATCGACGCTATGTATCTGCGGATTAACACCTTGCACACTAGCCGCTGCAACGTGCTTCTGCAAAACCCTGGTAGGCGGCCGTTCACAACAAGGTTGCAGAAGCCCATCAGAGCAAAAACGAGAAGGCAGATTTCTTAACGATTTTTAAAAAGGTCTTTTAGATGTCTGGGCTTGAGGCATCAGAGCCGTTACTTGAACTATGTAGAAAATTATGAATTGCTGACGTCGGATATGCTGATGCTTCTGGCATTAACAGGTGTTTTTCGCTAGGTATGCGATGAGTGTTGGTCTTGTAAAGCTGTAAAATCTGTCTAAATAAGAACGCGAGTTGTCGCAGAAACCTTCTCCTGGGCCAGCTTTGCCTGTGCCACTTGAGCTCTTTGGTACTCATCATTAGTCTTTGAGGTCACGCAGTGGTTGCAGTTGATGGCGGCGTCGAGTGAGGCACGACTCCTGAATCGACTGAGGTTGTTTCGAACAGGCGAACACAGCGACTTTCTCTTTGTCTTCTGCTTAGAAATAGTGAGGACAGTTGTTGAAGAATGAGCCAGACGGGACCACGATTCTAGATTTGAAAACGAGAACGACGGCTAAATGTCGGCAACAGGTTTGCAGACTTTGAGTGGCATGGCCTCGGGCATTCTCTGTTGAGTTGTATTGCTTATTTCTTTAGATGGTCGATACGGACAGCTGCCGTAAGTGGCTTCACAGTTTGATTTTTGTAGGCAACGCTATGTTGCTTGGTTGCAGTCATTCCGAACACGGTTCATGAAGCCACAGCGACAACAACGAGGTGCCGCTTAGGGGCAGTCCGGCTTGATATGGTTAAGGCTGTAGCTGCGGTGCGGCTCCCTATGAAGCATCACCGTGTGAGTTTTTAGGCCCAGACTTCTCGTTATGTAGCAAAGTCAATTCCGGCAAAAGTTAGAATTAATTGGTTAGTGACCATAGCTATGTCAGTTCGGCCGTTATTAGCTCTAACTCGAAAGGCCTCGGTGACACCTAGTGGCCCCAAGGTATTAACAACAGCTGTATCGCTGAGTGTTGGATGCATACCGCAGATTTCCCCTCTACTGTTGATCTTTGGTCGCTCACCTGGACTGAACCGGGATACCTCATACTGATCAGCAACTTAAAATCAGCAATGTGACTCCCTCTACAGATGTCCACGGAATCTTGAACTTAATGCAAAACGAAAAACCGCACTAGGCGAGTTCAGAAAAAGTACTGGATTTTAATAATAATAATGCGCCGTTGAGTCGGGATGGGAAGCAGAGCGCGCGGATTCTTGCTCGGCCCCATCAACTCAGGTACAGCGAAAAGTCTGAAAGATATCAAAAACGAATAGCAGAAGTTACGGGCGATCGACGCGAGGCCATGTCTTTGAGATGATGGCTTTGGAGGCCCTACAGACAGTGCTGAGTCTAAACTTACGACCACGAGCGGTGCGCCAGGCGGCCCTCCCCACGTCCATGGGCGGCCTTGGTCTCCCCTCAGCTCGATCCTTGTCGGGCCCGGCCGTGGCTGCCTCGATGCATGCTACGTCGGATAATGTCCAGCGCCTGCTCCCGCCGGCGGCTCAGGCAATGTTCGAGGCGGCTCGTGACGATATAGCGACTGGACTTCAAGCTTCATCGCCTGGTCCCGATAGACTAGCCTACCAGAGGGCCTGGGCCGAGAAGGCTCACGAAGCTTCGCTTAGTTCGCTGCTTGAAGAATGCAGGGATGACCAGGACAAGGCACGCCTTTTAGCTGTCGCTCGCCCAGGAGCAAGCGACTGGTTGCATGCACTACCTGCTGACTCACTGGGTACCCGCCTTGATGACCAATCCACCCGGATATGCGTTGGCCTTAGATTGGGGGCTGATTTGGTTGAGCCACACAGATGCTCTTGTGGCGAGCCCGTTGGGCGACTCGCCAGACACGGCCTGTCTTGCGCTCACGCAGCGGGCCGACGCCCAAGACACACTGCCCTCAATGAAATGCTTGCAAGATCGCTTCGGAGGGCGGGGATTCCGTGCGTCCTGGAACCACCTGGGCTTTCAAGAGACGACGGTAAGCGCCCCGACGGTATGACTTTGATACCCTTCTTTAAGGGTCGTTCCCTGGTGTGGGATGCGACGGTGACCGACTATCTGACCCCTTCCCTTGTCGGTCCCGGCGCGTCCCGCCCGGGGACTGCCGTTACGCGAGCTGAGACCTCAAAGATGAGAAAGTATGCGGACCTAAGTCGGGCGCACCACATTTCGCCATTCGCGTTCGAGACGATGGGTGGCCCTGGGCCCCTCACGGTAACATTGATCTCTCGGGTTGGCGACGCATTACGGCAGGCGACAATGGACAAGAGGGCGCACGCCTTCTTCTCCCAGCGACTGTCCCTGGAGATCCAAAGAGGTAACGCGACCTCAGTGCTCGGAACTATGAGAGACTGGATGGACCCGGACCTTCGTGCCAGGGGGCGGGCAGGACTTCCTCACGGGCATGAGCGATAGAGCGACTACGGCGCGCAGAAGGAGCAACTAGGTCGACGAGCAGCAACGCCGTGAAGCATTTTATATATCAGGGATTCTGAGAAGAGCTTAGCACTGTATGTGGTTACAGCACCACAACTGGCGGACGCTCAAAGCAACAAGTCACAACAAACGCACAACAATAAAGTGATATGCCATTTCATTGTAATAATAATAACAATTAATATTATTTATTTATTTATTTTTTTGTATTTTTTATTATTATTATTTATTCAATTTTTCAGTATTTCCCTACAATTGTGGGACCCAAACGTGTACCCGCGTAGGCTCACCCCCCCTTCTCAATCCATAGAGCCGATGATAGCGGCGGCGTTTCCCCTACACACTGCGAGCGAGAGTTGCTGACGCAGAAACTCGCCCTCGCGCTGGTCACCCGTGTTATCACTAATTTTGACATCTAGGTCTTTGAGGAGGATACTTGTGCTCTTGCTGATCGGGCCCATCGTTTCCATGGCGATGGGTACGAAGTGATATCTCCTCCCCAAATCCGAGTATTTGCGTTTCTTTGCGATCTCGGCATGTTCAGCAACCCACCCTGAATTGATAGCGCTGTACATCAGGTATGACGGAGCCATTGTACATGATACCGTGGCATCCCATACCAGGCATTTGTCGTTGGACCATGGCGGGATGGTGACGCCGTCTGGTCTTTTGTCGTCTTCGAGGCCCAACCTGGGCTCCAGGGTGCTTGGTATGCCGGCTCTACGAAGAGCCTTCTTTAGGATCGCGTTGATTTCCGCGTTTCTGGGAGTCCTACCAGGGTTTTTAGTGCAGCTCAAAGGGTGCAGTCCGTCCTCATCCACTGTTTTTCCACACGCCTTACACTCGTATGGCTCACATATGGGAGCGCCTATTCTCAGAGCTATGAATACCGCTCTCTCTGTCGGGGATTGGATGTCATCTAAGATCGTGCGAGCAGTCGTTTGACACTTGTAGCTGTCAAGCATGTGCTGTGTAGGGTGTTGCTCCCAGGGGCCAGGGCCTATCGATTGTCTAGCTGCCAGCTCAGCTTCATCCCTCCTTCCGCGCAGCACAGAATGAACATCCGGTTCTAACAACGTCTCCGCAAGCCCCGAGAACTCTATGATAGAGGCCGCGTAGCACAACGAAGCAAGCTCTGCCACGAACCTTAGTCCCAATCCTCCTTCGCTGAGAGGAAGTGTGGCCCTTTCCCAGGATCTGTCGGTAAGGCCACGTTTAGAACTTCACTTAGTATCTCCTTTGCCACCTCGTCAAATGCTTGCAAATTATCACAGTGGTGACCTGTGGGGGACGTGCGTAGAATGTAGTTTAGCCTAGGTGATCCTAGGCTGTATCTCCATAGGCATAAAGTAGCCTGTGCGTGCATCGCCAATAGCCGAGTTTTGATACACCGGAGGGCGTCCCGCTTATCCAGGATAGTTTTCGAGATCTTCCGAGATCCAATGGGGTCAGGACTTCCAAGTCAGGCAACCCAATTATTACTTTTATTATTATTATTATTATTATTATTATTATTATTATTATTATTATTATTATTATTATTATTATTATTATTATTATTATTATTATTACTATTATTATTATTATTATTATTATTATTATTATTATTATTATTATTATTATTATTATTATTATTATTTAATTCGTAAATGTGTTATCAGAGTACAGTTGTGAGGTTCGAACGTGTCGCGTCGATTCAAGCACGTATTTAGCTGTTTATTCCATGGCGCCGATTATAGAAGCGGCATTGCCTCTACACACCGCGAGAGACAAAAGCTGTCTCAGATATTTGCCTTTGCGCTGGTCCCCCGTTGTTGCTGTCATTCTCCTGACTAGATCCACACTGCTGATGGGTCCTAATGTTTCCATAGCCACCGGTACGAAGCGAAGACTGTTTTCAGGGTCTGCGTATTTGCGTCTCTTTTCCTGTTTGGCGTGCTCTGCTACCCATCCTGTGCTAACAGAGCTATGGCTAAGGTACGATAGAGCTACTGTGCAGGACTTGCCGTTTGTCTTGTCTGAGGCTCTGTGGTTCTAGTTTTGCTGGCAACCTTGCCTTCCTAAGAGCTCTTTTGATGATTTCATTTAACTCCATGTGCCGTGAAATCCTTCCAGAGCTTCTTGGACAGCTGGGTGTAGACCGTAGGCATCAACCTCATTTCCGCATGCTGCGCAAGGAAAGGGTTCGCAAATTGGAGCTCCTATCCTGATAGCAGCAGCCATGCGGAAAGTGGTTGGGTCCAGCATGGTGCCTAAATGTATAAGCCAGCCTCTAATAGCCAGAAATATCTCCGGCGGCTCGAAAAACCCGGCGCGTACACAAAGTGCCTTGGATGTTTCTTGCTAGCTTTCTGCTACTATATCCGTCTAGCTTGCGCTGATATAGATGTTCTTCCAACGGGCCGGGGTCCAATTTGATCTTGATTTTACATTCAGCTTCCATCTTATATTTGTGAATTAGCTGTTGCACATTGTGGCTTACCAACGATTCTGACAGAGATCCGAAGTGGTTCAGCGAAGCAGCATAATATACTGGAGCCAGGTCTACTGCACTCCTTAAGCCAAGTCCACCCTCTTTGATAGGTAAACTTGCCCTCTTCCATATCTCGTCGTTAAGCTTGACGCTCAGCACCTCGCTCATGGTCTCTCAGGTGGAAGCATCATATGCCTCAAGTTCATCTGGGCAGAGGTCTGTCAGAGCACTACGAAGTATGTAGTTTAAGTGGGGCGCTCACAGGCTGTATCTCCACAGGCCCATTGCTGCTTGTGGATGCATTCCCTTGAGCAAAGGTGATACGCCCTCGATAAAGGCTGTTTGGTCGTTTAGCACTTGAGGGATTTTTCGCCTGCCTAATGGGGCCCCTAGTAGCTCCATATCAGCCTTGTCTAATTGTCTCGCTGAAGGTAGAATTTCTAATATTGTGGTCATTGCGCGTGCTCTGTCTTCGTGGGATCCACCGAAAGCAGTTACTTCGCATTTTTCTGTATTAAGAGATAGGCCTCCTTGTTGTTGAAATTCTTTAGTTTGGCGTATGTTCGATGCTACGATATCTGCCGGTCCTCCGCTTGTTCTGTTGTCTAGGTACCAAACGTTGACCGGGCTTTGCATTTGGGCGACCAGGCCTGATATATTAAGGCTAAAGAACGCGGGTCCTAACGGGTCTCTCCCCGTTGAACTCTATTTTCTGAAACAATAGACGTCATCGTATTCCAGGATAGCAGTGAGGGTTCTTTGTAGCTTTGCCAGACCAGTGGCAGTAGGTCCGGAACATGCTGTTCTACTTTCCGCATTACGCGCGCAGGTCCTTCTTCTTCCACGTAGGCTCGAGCGGCGTGAACTGCCGCTTCCGCTCCGCCCTTAACTGCTACACCGACCTGGTGCAGTTTTATGGCTGCGAGTATTCTTCTCTTAATTGTGGCCAAAGCTATCTTTGCTGCTTATCTCCTTAAGGTCAGTCCGCATGCAACTGGGCGTATAGAGCCTGTTTTCTTCCGAAGAGCAGTAAGGTTTGCCCCGTAGAAAGTCGAGAGGCAGAACGGTGGTAGCCTACCAATAATTGCGTTCTCCATAAGAACTCTGACTCTCCTCCAACAATCTTGTTGAAGATGGAATCGTTTGGTCTAGCATATTTGTTAGGTGTCGTGGACGTAAGCCATCCAGTTCTGCTTCTGAAGCTAGCGCGAAAGATCCGACTGCCTCTAATACTAGAAGCTCTGACACAGGTCTATGGTCATCCTTTGTAGGCTCATTCATTGCTTCTATATTCTCGCTGCTAATATTGTCAAGCGGAGGATGCTTGCGCTTAAATTCCTCCTCTGTATTGTGGACGACGGGAGGCGATAACGTCAGAAGACGTTATCGCCAGTATGTCGCCTTCAGCCAGCTCGCGCTCTGCAAGGCCTACGCAGTGGTCTTTATTGCTTTTCGTTCTGTGCGTTGTTGTATATGTATTTTCTGTGAGGTACATCTTAAGGTTAGTATTGTCTAGGCTTATTATGTTACGTCGGATTAGCTGGCATAGCGTTGAGTCAACAGTTTTATGTCTCGGAAGGGCAAAGATTAGTGTTGATATCGACAAGAGCTTCACCCATGATGTTACGTCTTTCTTTCGGTTGAAGTCACCCAGTGATCTTGCAAACGCTGCTGCGCATGGTTCCCTGACGCCCCTGGGTATTATTCGTATCAGCCAAAAGTGTTTGCGCGTTTGGGTCAAGAGTTTCAGGAGGACATCGTTGTTCAGTGCAGGGCTGAATGACAAGTCACGTGGGAGATCCGCCGGAGCCTGGTTTATATGTCGCTCTGTTCGGAACGATTTAGCTATGAATCCGTGTCGTGTGTGCTCGTAGGCCCTGCAACGTTCGTAACACTTGTCCACATTGATCGCATGTATGGACTGGCTGTGTCCACGTGTGAATTTGCTGAACATCCCGGTTATCTACGCTTTCAGAATGACGTAAAGGTTGACTGGTCAGTTCGATGATGGACTAGTCGGTGGCATAGTTTCTGGAAGAGGGGGAAGGGCGTTTACGTCTGAGCCCTCGAACACAGAGGTCAGACACGCTTTTCCTGGTTTAGACTAGAAATTTAGTAGAAAGTAGGTTATCGACAACTGGAAGCTTTTACCGCCTTTTCCTTCCTTGTAGGGACAGTCTGCCAAGCTCTGCTATCGTCTAGAGGTGACTCAGGCTCGGCAGTCACTTTCTCCGGGAGAGAGTCGTGCGACATGCCCGTGCACATCTCCTCCATATCCTCCTTACCACTTCCGTGATCGACGTCCTTCGCCGCTCTCTCCATCAGCTTTGTGAGCCTGTCCTCTCTCCGCTCGCTTTGTTTTGTTTCAAATACGGCTTTTGCTGATCTTCTCGTAGATGTATGTGACTTAATTGAGCGCCTGCGTTCACCTACACCTGCGTGTGTGTTGATGGACGTAAACTGCTTAGATAACAGTATCCTTGAGATGACGATTTCCGCGTGTCAGTTGGCACTAGATGGCTTTCCGCACTCACTGGGTGAGCTAATGGCTCACCGACGCTCTTAAAATCTTCTGGTCATCGTTGGTCATCGTTGGAATGTTTCTTCAGGTCGACCACTATAGGTCGAGTAGAATCGTTAGTGCACTGCAACAACTTCTGAACGAGTAACAAATTCACCACAAGGTTGCCGCACTGGGATCGAGCTCATAAAATGCTTCTTTTTATAACAAAAATTCACAATTTAACGGAGCTCTTGACATGTGCGACCACCTGCGTCGGCATGTAGCAGACGACTTATTAATCGTGCTAGTCGTCAGACGGGGCCGGTTGGTTGGTTGGTCGGTCTGTGGGTGATGATGGCGGTGGTCGTTGAAGTCGTTGACGACAGACACGCAGTACACGTAGAAGCCAGCTCCATAAACGGATTTGTCCGATCGACCACTGTACACATCGAGACGATTAGCTCGATCTCATTCACCGGTGGTGGTGGTCCGCCGCCGTTACTGCTGGCCAACCAAACGATTGACTGACCAAACGAACGACCGGCTGGTCAGGCGGATGGTATTCGGCGGTAGGTGATAACAGCACCGCCTTATGACGAAGACGATGAGAAGATACCATCATCATCACCACCACCACCACTCCAGAAGTAGCAGTAGCAGCATCTATAGAAATCGTTGGAGCGGTGATGCGCGGTGTTTCACGCTTCCCCCTTCTCTCTCTCCCTTTCCCCCATAATAATACTTTTTTCTTTTTTTAATGTTAGGGTTTTATTCATATAACCAGATTCCAGCGGTACACTTTCGTTTCACATCACTGAAAAATGGAGGTTTCACTTGCTATCTTCTTTTATGCTTTTCCTCGTTCGGCGCTACCCGCTGGCTGTAGACGTCTTTTGCCGTCGGCTCGCGGCCACCCGTGCTCGCTTCAGTTCGTTCTTCAACCTCATTACGCCTTCTACCAGGTTCACCCCTTGCTTCCATTTCTCCTCGTTTCCAAGCATGGCGTTAACCAGGCCGGTTACCGTCATGCAAGGGGCTGCCACTGCGCTCCTACCTGCTCGTGCCGCCTCAAGTGCTGGGCAGAGGAAGACAGTGTGAATAACATCGTCAACCTCGCCCGTGCCGCAAGTAACGCACGTAGGCTCCGCGACCTCACCCACTTCGTGCAAGTACTTTTCGAAGCATCTATGCCCCGTTAGCACCTGCGTCAGATAATAGGTGACGTGGCCATGCTTTCTCTTAATCCATTTAATGAGGTCGGAGATAGTTGGCAGTTGGCTCCATTCCCGTTGCCAGTTCTCGAGCGTTCGCTGTCGAGCTACCGCTTTCTTCTGGCGTTCTCGTCTTCGCCGCACTCGCTCCTCGATTAGCCTAGGCCACGGAATGAGCCTGACAATCGCGATCACCGCCGTTGTTTCGGCCGTGCGATACGCTCTAGCGACTCGTATCGCGAGCTTGCGCTGCGTCTTTAGAAGCTTGTTTCTATTCCTCTTTAGCTTCATCGCGCTGGTGCGGGTGCGGCGACCCACGCAGGTGCGGCGTCTTCTCCTGCCCTCAGTCGCGCCACGTGTTCTTGGCAGAATTTTAGCCAGGCTGTTGACGATATTTTCTGCCTTGACGGTCACCTTATCTATATGTATGTTGCTATTGAGGGCTTTGTCAATGGTCACTCCTAGGTATCGGGCTGACTGCTTGACTTCGATGGCCACTCCATCCAGTGCTAGCCGGACATCTCCGTGGCTCTTCCGTCCTGTAAGAAGCACAGCCTCACTCTTCTCAGGGGCCAGCCGGAGCTCGTGCCCCACCATCCAGTCGTTTATTACTTCGATGGCACGCTGGGCCCGCCCCTAAAGTGCGTCCGCATTGCGCGCCGTGACTAGGACAGCATCGGCATACACAATGGTCTGGACGCCCTCCATGTCGCAGAGCCGCAGCACATCATTGTACGCCATATTCCACAGCGTAGGCCCTAGGACAGAGCCTTGTGGGACTCCTGCTGTCATTGCGAACTCCCTGTCTGTATGCACGACTTTTCGGTTGCTGAGATAGAAGGCTATTACCCTCTGCAGATACGGAGAGACACCCTTCTCAGCCATAATCTCTAGAATTACTTTCCAGCTCAGTGAGTTGAAGGCGTTGCGGACGTCCAGAAGTACGACCATGCAAAGCTCCCTTGACCACTGATTCCTTTGTCGCTGCCTTTCGGCTTCCTCTAGCACCAGATTGATGGCCATTTCTGTCGAGCGCCTACGTCGGAAGCCAAACTGGCTGTCGGACAGCGCTCCTTTTTCCTCCGGTTCAGCAATTAGTCTGTAGTTGAGTATCGTCTCAAATGTCTTCCCGATGGTATCTAGGAGACATATCGGGCGATACCCACCTGGGTCTGTCGGTAGCTTTCCTGGTTTCCTTATCAGGACCAGTTCTGCTGTCTTCCACTCTGTTGGGTAAACCCCCTCCTCGAGGATCTTGTCTGCCATCCGCCTGAACACTTCTGGCTGCTCTTGTAGGAGGATCTTCACCGCCTCTGCTGGTACTCCATCGGGGCCGGGGGCCTTGCCCTTCGGCGAGCGATCCGCAGCGGCCATTATCTCGCAAACCTCAATGGGTGGCACGCCCGCCTCTGAAACCTCGATCTCTGGCCGAGCGGGGTCAGCGCAGCTCGGGAAAAGCCGTTCCACCCCACTCTTCACAAGATCGTCCGAAAGCGCCGGGCGAGGCAGTCTTGGCTTATCCATGACAATTTTATAAGGTTTGCCCCATATATTGTCATTTACCTCCTCGCACAATTCTATCCATTTTCTCTCTTTGCTGGTCTTGATAGCTCTTTTTAAGAGCCTTTCTTGCAGCTTGTAGAGTCTGCCAGGTTACTACTCCTATGCCGATCCTCTTCCTTCTGGCTCGCGTGTATATTCTCCGGGCTGCGTTGCTCGCCTTTTTGAGGCTAGCAATTTCTGCTGTCCATCAGTATTTAGGCGGCGGGTGCCGACGCGTTCCGGTCGATCTCTGGGTGGATGCTGCTGCACATGACCGCCGCAGAAGATCTACAACGTCGCCGGACAAAATCTCCTCCTTCTCTCTGAGAAGTCTTTGGCTTCTCTCCCCCAACAGGCGGCTAGTGCTTGGTTTATTTTTTCGGTGATCTTGCCGATCATCTCAAGCGTGGCGCCGAGGTCCTCCTCTGCTCCGACTTTCCCTACTATCAGGGTCCTCGAGCTGTTTATAGCCTCGTTGTTGAGTACCGGTTCTCCTAAGTCAATTTCGGCAAGCTGGGTCTTGCTTATGCCTATCTAACAGTTGTGTCAAACGTCTTATGAGATCAGCGTCTTTGGCATTTTGGTCTTGAACCAGAAGCGCTCTTACCACACGATCGCTGGCGATGCTGGTCTTAATTAGCCGTGTCTTGCTAAAAGCCTTACGCGGCCAGTCTTTGGCCAGTTCCGTCTTCACTTAGTCTGCACTGACAGCCTTTTGGATATTTTGTAGAATCTCTTGGCATTTCTGTTCTTCCTCTGCCTGCTTGATCTCGTCCGGTGTTAGCCTTTGCTTGAGAGTTTCTTCTAAGCTGGCAATGCGCTCTGTTGTTTCTTGTTAATTTCTTCTTTTTCTAGCAGTTGCTGTTTCAGCAGTCTGCTATACGCTTCTTTTTCGTTTAATTCCGCCTGGAGCTTAATTATGTTATCTCCGGTGTCCCTCTGAGGTAACGACCTTTTCTTATTTTCTAGTGCTTTCAGGCCAGTTTCTATAGCCTTTATTGCATGTTTTATATTATCTTTTTTATTTGGTGGTACAGTTTCTTTTACAAGACTTTTTATTGCACCGTGCTGAGTAGCTCATCGAGCTCCTTGCTTGGCCAAATCCAAGATTCTGCGCTTTCGTCCGTTTCATTGTCGACCTGTTTACGTTTTCTGCTGCTTGCTTTGGCCTAATTAAGCGTTTCAGTGCTTACAGCTTTCTCCGTTTCACGCCTATATTTATTCAGGCCTGATATATCAGACTCCGAAACTGTCCTGGCGGCAAATCCAGTCAGCTTAAGCGGGATTGGGGGAGTTTCCCCCGAGCGCATCTCCTTATCCATATTATATATGTTTGTCGAGGCTGGCCTTTCGGACACCTCGTATGCGCTTGTTGGTAACCGCTGTTTGTATTAAAGAACGCGAATAAAATTCCAAAATCGCGCCTAAGAGCACCTAGCAGGCCTGATAACGTGCTCTTTTTTCCTTAAGTTTAGTGAGTTCTCACTTAAACGTGCTTATATCGGAGCCGTCAGCTGATTGCGCTTTGAACCCAAAAACGCAAGTTTTCCGAGTAAATATCCTTGCTCGCGAAACTGTTGCACTAGTTGGGGCGTTCCACCATTCAAAACACTTGTTGGACGATGAACTGTTCAGATATGTCGTTGAAATTGACCTTCTGTTAAGTTTGTTCAATCGCACTCTCTCTCTCTATCTCGCACTCTCACTCCTGCATCAAAAACGCATATTTTTCGGCTTAATTCGAGACCTCGGGAAAACTTTCGAAACTGCAGGCTTTAGTTCGCTGTTAAGACTGCGTTTGTTTACGTCCGTTAGAATTCGAATTCAGCGTTCGATTTAGCGACTAAAAGTAGGTCACTATCGATATTCACTGTTTTTTCATCGTTTCACTCACAATAAACTGCACCTATTTGATCACTGGGTCGAGGGCGGTCGTTGTTTCGCAGATTTCCCGGATTTTCCGCGCTTGAACTAAGTTCTGCGGAACTTATCCGGGAGCGCGATCGAACGTAACTCACCCCGCTGACGCCGGCACCACTACTAATACTAATATTAATACTTTTTTTTATTAAGTATATGTTACAACCATTTTCAGCGGAACTACTTTCGTTTAACTTCGTTGAAAATGGAGGTTCTTCTACGCACTCCGTTTATAGCTGCTCCCTTCTAGTGTTGGTTATCGGCCGCCGTTCCATCTCTTAGTCGCCTCATCCTCTCAGCTCGCTGTCGTTCCAGTTTGTTCTTTCTTCTCATTACACCTTCCACCAGTAGCATGCCCTGCTCCCAATTGGATTCGTCCTC
This sequence comes from Dermanyssus gallinae, assembly GCA_003439945.1. Lineage (NCBI taxonomy): Eukaryota > Metazoa > Arthropoda > Arachnida > Mesostigmata > Dermanyssidae > Dermanyssus > Dermanyssus gallinae. The sequence goes on along the minus strand of QVRM01001782.1, from coordinate 705,572 downwards.
CAGCATAGCGGAGACTAGGTCTGTCACCGTCATGTCTGAAGAAGTCATTGCTGGTGAGTTCTGTCGTATGTCTTCGAATGCTGGGCACCGGAGGATTGTATGAGTCACGTCATCACCCTCGCTTGTGTCGCACGTAATGCATTTGGCGTCCGGAGCTTTGCCTATCTTGTGCAGGTATTTTTGGAAGCATCCGTGCCCCGTCAATACCTGCGTCAGGCAATAGGTGACCTCTCCATGCTCTCTATTAAACCATTTCTCGAGGTTGGGGATGACCTTACGGGTCCAGGCTCCTGGTATGTGTGCTGGTCCATTCCTCGTTTCACTCCTTAATTGTCTGTCTCCGGGCCTCGGTTTTTCGTAGGGATCTGTTTGATTTCCGCCGTGTTCGTTCTTCGATCATTCTAGGCCATGGTATTAGCCTTGCTATCGCGAGGATGGCCATCGTTTCTACTGCTCTATATGCACTGGAAATTTGTATTGCCAGTTTACGTTCCGCTTTCAAGAGCTTTTTCTTGTTCCTCTTTAGTTTCATAGCGTTCGGCCCCCACGTTGATGCGGCGTATAGGACGGTAGACTCTGCCACTGAGGCAAGAAGTCTTCTCTTGCCTTCAGTTGCGCCGCGTGTCCTCGGCATAATCTTAGCTAGGTTATTTGCTAGCTTTTTCGCCTTCGCGGTCACCCTGTCGATGTGCTCGTTGCCTGAGAGAGCCGTGTCGATCATTACACCCAGATATCGAGCTGACCTGTTGATCCTTATGCTCAGGCCGTTCAGAGCTAGACTAATGTTTCCGTGTCTCTTGCGGCCCGTGAGACGTACTGCCTCGCTCTTTTCGGGCGCAACCTCGAGGCCGTGTCCTACCATCCAGTTGTTCACAATCTCAATGGTCGCTTGTGCTCTTGCTTGCAGCGTCTCCGCTTCCCGCGCCGTGACCAAGATGGCAAGGTCGTCCGCGTAAGTTATTGTTTGTACCGCTTCCAGTCTGCAAAGTCTCAGTACGTTGTATGCCATGTTCCATAGCAGAGGTCCTAGTATGGATCCCTACGGGACGCCGGCACTCATGGCGAACTCAGAATTCCCGTGTATGACCGACCTATTGCTGAGGTAGGATGCGATGATCTTCTGAAGATACGGAGAGATCTTCTGTTTAGCCATAACGCCTATTTATTACTATACTTTCCCCTTTGTTTTTCCGCTTCCTTTAGAGCAAGGTCGATAGCCATCTCCGTCGATAGCCTTTTGCGGAAGCCAAATTGTCTGTCTGAGGGTGCTTCTCTTTCCTCCAGTTCCTCCGTTAGCCTCATGTTTATGACCGTTTCGAGTGTTTTGCACAAGGAGGCATATTGGGCGGTACGCACTGGGCTCTGTGGGCGGCTTCCCTGGCTTTCTTATAAAAGCCAAGGTGTCCTTCTTCCAAGACGTTGGGTAGATTCCCTCTCTCAAGATTTGGTCCGCCATCTTTTTGAAGACTTGCGATTGCTTTTGGAGAAGAATCTTCACCGCTTCTGCCGGAATTCCATTCGGACCGGGTGCTTTGCCTTTAGGTGACCGTTTTATTGCGGCAGCTATTTCGTCTTGAGTGATCAAGGGTATGCCATCCTGCTCCGTGTCTATTTCTGGGCGGGTGGGTTCGGCGTGGCTTGGGAAGAGTCGCCTTACCGCTCTCTCTGCCAGCTCTTCTGGAAGCATTCGCCGTAGTCTCCTTAATTTGTCCATAACAATCTTATAAGTTTTCCCTCATATGTTGTTTTCCACTTCGTCATAATGCTCTTTCCATTTTCTTTCTATATTGCTTTTGATGGCCGTTTTGAGGTCTTTTCTTGCGGCCTGTAGCCCCTCCCATGCTTCCTCCACACCTGTTAGTTTCCTTCTAGCGCGGGTGTACATCCCCCGTGCCGCATTGCATGCACGCTTCAGGCCCGCTATTTCTTTGTTCCTCCAGTATTTGGATGGGGGATGTCTGCGGGACACGCCCCGCCGACGCGGCGAGGCTGCCTCGCATGCCCTTTGTAATGCCAGTACTACATCTTCAGGACGGAGTTGTCTCTGAGTATTGAGGAGTATTTGTCCTTCAATCCTTAAACGGGCGCGAAGTCTGCCGAGGTTCATTTTGATAGCACGCCACGCCGGCCGAACCCACTCACTATCTACTACTAATACTAATACTAATAATAGAAAAAGTTATTTATAAATAATTATTTAAAGAATTTGCAATAATATGCTCAGACCTCACAATTGTAACATTGTTTAACAAATAATAATAATAATAATATGATTGTCAGTCGGTAAACGTACAGATCATACTCCTTTTACATACATTGCTTCCCTCGGCTTCTCCCCACCGGGAGTTTGCCAAAAATCATTCTCGCGATGACGCTGTGAACGAGAAGCAAAAAATTATGCCGAGCTGTCAAGAAACGACTGTTTTTTTCCTGTCGTCCAGGATACACTGATCGACGCAAGGCACGATTTCTATGACAGATGATGTACTTCGGTCTGTACAAGAGATTCAGCTTCAATCTTAGGTGTCAGGAGCTGAACCAACGAACAAGGAAATGCTAACTCATATTTACGCCTTGCAAGTCCCTGCTGAATCAACAAAACAGATTTCGGAGAAGAGCCTGCAAATCCTCAGGCAGAAAAAAGAACAGCCATGGGCTTAACCAATAAACAGAAAATGCTTGCCCACATTTACATCTTACAATTGTCTCTGGAAAGAAATAGTAATAATACGCCCCACACATCCAATGATAACAACTGCGGAGTTCGGAAAGTAAACAAGAAAGCCGACGTAGAGGTCTTTGCGCGTCTGCCTGCCTCAGATGATCTCCTATTGCTGGTAAAAAACCACAATACGTTAGCACTGAGCTTTTCAAAAGAAAAAATATTTTGCTTCTCCTAGCTCGAGTCTGAGATTGGGATCTCCTTTATGACGGTCGCTGCAAGCGGTCCGGAGCTACCAGCACTTCCGGGAGCTGGTGATTACGCTTTCGTCTAAATAAACGAAAGTTTTAAATGACTAGCCAACATTCACACAACATCACTGAGGTTAATAATAACCTAATACCCTCTCTCTTAGACCTCATATGTTTGTACGCAGCGTAAGCACTGTATAAGAGCTTCTAAAAGACCCAAATCGCACATCACTCGCCTCCACACCCCGATTCCTTTTCTAAGTCTACCTATCGGTAATCGTTCGGGATTGGATAATTACATACCTTTCATCACCTTAGACCACGTCCCAATATATCAGTACAGGTTGTGACACGTGTCCAGAGAATTTAAAACTTACTAGAGTCATACTCAGTGGAGCTGCTAAAAATAGTTGAAATAGATTTTGGTACACCCGTGTCCCCACCCGGTTGCCAGAAGCGTTTATAGCACCTTGAAAAACTATTGCTTTAAACCTTGATAAGATCGGCATGCTTGACATGCTTGACCAGACGATGGCCTCTTCTGAACGTTTACGAAACGAAAAAATACTTATGTCTCCACAATACTCAATGATACTTTACCGTTTTTTTGTTTGCCGATTCCCTACGGTGCAAGCCTAACCGCCTTAGGAGAAATATAGCTCAAATATACCTACTGCGTGCGAACTGGCCTTACGAATATTGGCTTCCATAATTACCACGGCCAAAAATAATAAAACCATTTTTACAGCATTTTTCTCCTGATCAAGTTGGGGTTACCATAAGAGAGGAGCAGAAGCTATGCCACGCGCGCCGGCGGGGAGCAGCCGGATCCTCACGGTCTTGACGCACTTTTACAGGACGGTTGGACAAAATGGCAGAATCCTCCTATCCAACCACAAGTAAACATGTGGCAGAATAGATAGGGATAGAGCTGAGTGAAGGCAATGACGCCTCTCACACGAAGCAATGCCAAAGATACCGAGCCTGAGTGGCATGGATTAGAATTCGGATTTAGTGGATTTGCGAGCTTCACACTAGTCACGCAGGCTGCTAGTGGTGCAATGTGCATCATACATTCCCGAAAGTTTCCATAAAACGCGAAACTAACGCGAATAGGAAGCACCGTCCTCTTCGAGCAGGAAGTGCAGACGTAACCCTGGGTGAGTTAAAACTGTGTAAAAAGGCGTGTGTGGTTTACGAAGGCTCTCCTTTGGAGAGCTTTAACCAAACAACGTCGACAGAACAACTATATATATATATATATATATATATATATATATATATATATATATATATATATATATATATATATATATAATATATATGTTAAACATTCTATTTTGGCAGAGAGTAACTTTATAAATACAAAAGGATAATTTAAATTTGTCGTTTAATGTTTTAATAGAAATTAAATATATTTAATAAATATTTTTTTAAACTTTAATATAGTCATTTTAATAAGTCTTTGCACCATACTATAATATTTAATTAAATATAAAGTATAAAATATAATATAAGAATATGAATTTATTCATTGTAATTAATCACCGACGGTGGGAACATGACAATTGGGTCCCTGCGGACGTGTGCACGTTTACGAAGGGTTTAATGTAGGAACTAACCATCTCTGGAGGGTTCCCGGACCAAAGCCGCGTTGCCCCGTTGCACATCCAGCGACAGACGCTGTCTGAGAAATTCGCCCGCTCGCCTATCACCGCTGGCTAGACCTAGTCGCTTCCCGACCTTCTGTAGCAAACCGCAAGTGGACGGGCCCGGCCCGCCAAGTGTCTCGAAGGCAAGTGGGTAGAACCCGTACGAGTACCCGATGTTCTGGTATTTTCTCACCTTGCCTGCCTCGGCGAGAGCTGAAGCATATCCGGCCCGGGCCGCGCCAGCACTAACCATTGAATGGGGGGTTAATGAGTCAGTAACTTTCGCGTCCCAAACCAGCATGCAACCGCTCTCGAACGGGGTTAAGGTCAGACCGTCGGGTCTCTTTCCGCCTTCCCTATCCAGTCTGACGGGTGGTTCCAGGACGCACGGTAGGCCACTAGAGACCCTAGACCTCCCCAAAGAACGGGGAGTAGAGCTTGTTGACGTGCTTCTGCCGATAGACTGAGATTCAAAAGAGCCTCAACTGTAGTAAGCACGCTGTCGTTTAGTCGCTCAAGGAGTCCCGGAGCAAGCGAGCAGTCTCGAAACAGGTGATTGAGACGTAGGGCCGAAAATGAAGATCTCAGAAGAAAAAGGCCCCGGTGAGATCCTACCAAAGGAATGCGTGACATCGCATGCTCTAGTTTTTCTGTCCATCTTTCGAGAGCTGCCGGAACTCCCTCTGGGAATAGTGGGATGCCTAATAACTCCAGATCCGTGCCAACAGTCCTGCATCCTGGGAGAACCTCTAGCATTTCAGAGTCGGTAGCATCTCCTACGACATGAACCTCGCACTTTGCAGGATTTAGGGCCAGGCGACTCCGCTCCGCAAACTCGATGACTCTGTGGATGTCTCTCAGAACTGCATCAGGTGCCCCGCCCAGTACACCATCGTCTAAGTACCATGTGTTTAGAGGGCATTCGAGAGAGTCGACTAACTCCTTGATACCCAGGCAAAACAGGGGGGGGCCCAACGGGTCGCCCTGCTGCACCCCAGTTTGCGACATTATGGTATCATGCGGCAGAAGAAGGCAAGATGGCTCTTTATAGGCTAGTTCCACCTGGTGGAACATACTCGATGCCCAAGCCTTGACCGCATTTAACAGGTGGTCCCTCCGAATGGTGTTAAAGGCGTTTTTAAAGTCGAGCTTGACCACAAGAGTGGCTCCGGAACGAGACTCCAAGAAGGGCCGAGTTGAATGCACCGCGGCTTCACATCCTCCCGGTGTCGCAAACCCGAGCTGATGACAACCAAGAGCACATGATACTTCCGCCTTATTTTCAAAAATGCAGATCTTTGCCGCCAGCCTTCGGATTACGGATGAGCATGCGATGGGCCTCACACCACCATCTTTCTTCTTAAGGGCTAAAAGTCGGGCGCCGAAGATAAGGGGTCGCCAGTCGGGGAAAGGCGATCTCCATCGAAGAAGATGAACGACCGTGGCCAGGGCAGCCGCGAGCCGGTCTGCGGCAGCCCCCAGAGCGGGGGACAACAACTTGTAAGAGCCGGGGTCTGATGAAATCCAGGCCAGCTGCTGAACTACGGGAAAACGTTTGTATGGCAGACCGGACGTTCTCGCCTGATGTAGTTGATGGCAGGAGCACGTGAGGAGGGCTAGGCCATGTTAGGAATGAGGGCGCGGGAGGGTGCTTATCCAGCAGCACGGCTGTCTCGCTGGGCTTTTGTGCTAGCGTGTCTTCTGAGATCAAGACCCTAGCCGCCGAAGAAACGTCGCCTTCCGAGAGCTTGGTAATGGCTAGCCGGACGGTGTCGACCGTCCGCTGCCGTGGAGGTTGGTTTGTGACGGGGCTACCGCTAAGGTCAAACCGTTTTCCATCAGTAAAATCGCGGAGGTTCTTCCGGACGATAACCGCCAACGAGCGGTCATCTTTCCCACCATCGGGAAGGCGGAGGACGACGGGCGCGAAAGAGAACAGAGCAAGCCAGGCAGTACTGTCGTTGTTATCTGCGACTGAGCAAAAACACCTTAGTGAATACTTCGGCAACTTGCCTACGTACTGATTTCGGCAAGATGCGGACCAACCGCCAGCGGCTAGTGACAACTTGAATGACAGTGATTAATTGATCCGCGGTAAACCAAGAGTTCGAGCGCTCTGACTCGTCGAATATGTTGTGGGCACCCCCTCCGTGCTTCACCGTAATGTGTCGACGCAGGCCTCTTCGTGTAAACGTAAGTGCGCAAGTTGGACAGGGGACCCTATTAGGGTCCGACTGCCCGGACCGCGGGCTGGCGAGCCCGTGGTAAGGCCCGTTGTCTCCATGATCTGTCATTATAAGGCGAGACCTTTTAACTTGCCCACTACGGAGAGCAGCCTCATTGGAGGTCGCAACACCTACTCCAGTGATCTTAACACCACGGAGAACTCAGGCCTGATACAATTGCGTTAACATCCTTTTGTTGCGCAGTCGCTATTATTATTATTATTATTATTATTCCATGACTTTATAATTACAATATTACGAACAATAACATTATACGTTAACCCTATCTTATTAATTAACATTATTATGTGGTATTGCTGCTGCTTCTCTAGTGATGACAAAGTAGTTGCTGTGGCTGTCGCGCGATGAGTTGTTGAAATCACTGTTGGCGCCACTTTGTAGATTAGCTGTTCCAACATCCAAATTTAGCTGGGAGCCTACGGACCGTTACGCGAATGGTTTCGTTTTGCTTTACCATTTCGTGTGGATCTTAACAGCCTCATGGCTGCTCGAGCCTCTGTCGCATAGCCACACACAGTACATCAAACCGATCACTGAGTTACAGGCATCACTCCGGCATGTCACTTCCTAGGTTCGCCATCCTGCACACACACGAATAGACGTGTTTTCTCGGAGCTCGACATGCACACGTCCGCACTGTTTGACGATGATGATGAGATAATATGAATTGTATTTTTAGAATAGTATAAGCTTAGTTATTTTAAAGTAACTACTGTCAAATTCAAAAATTGATATGCCATTACAGAAAAAAAAATATTAAAAAAAAATATATATATATATATAATGTTTAATAGAAATTAACTTTATAAATACAAAAAGATTATTTAAATGCATCCTTTAAATGGAGTTTTCAGATTACATAATACGCGCAAAGACCGCTCCCGCTCAGCTATGCCTTTATGGGTATGAGAACATGCAGACTCGAAGACGCAAAGAAAACGTGTAAATCCGTCAATAGTTCAAACCTTGTATTGGGTTATTAATGTATTATCTTACATTGGAGCCTACGTCAACTGGAATCCTACACATATTTGCAAAGTTTTTCTTTCAGTAGGTAAGCAGTAAGCTTTCGTATATACGTACAACCAAGTAAAGGGAAATAGGTGATGGGACGTCGTGGAGGAACAGGCAAGTCCTCGTAATTACAAGCACATAGTCTATGAGGTCATGGCAGGGCACAGTCAAAGTGGAGAACCCGCCTCGGTAATGGAAACCAAGCCTAGTACAAAGGTCGACGCCAAAAGCTTAACATGACGGTACCAGGGTGAGCGATTCACGGGAGCCGCAACGCATAAGACCATTGAAACATGACAATCGGGACGTAAGCTCAGAATAACACGAGGTATTCCTCTAAGTACCAAGGAAATAGCTAAGTACGTACAGGCTGTTTCCAGGGTAATGGAAAAAGGGCCGAAGGGTAATCTGGAGTATTGACGCGCGGAGAGGGAAATTTGAGTTAGTTGCCAGCCGTCTTCCGACTCATTGCGTAATATACCTATTGAGATTGTGTTTTTTATAGGCCTGAATGACTCACTTGCATAAGGGGGAGGACAATTATTTGGACGTGAAGGAGGGCTTTCGAGCTTTTAATAATTGGACCTTGGAAACACTGGAGGTGCTCTTCAACATACGTCTCTCACCCGGAGCAGACTTGCAGGCCCTTTTTCCCATATCCATAGGTGGACTGGGGATGTCTGACGCTGTCGCACTGGCTGGTCCTGCTATAGTCTGCTCTATGCTCCAGGCAGGGAAAACGCTTTATGGTTACTAGACGACACAGGTGAAAAGGTTTATGATCTCACTTTGGTGGCCTTATCCGAGAGATTGGACTCCTTGTGCGGTTCCATACACTGCCTCCAAAAGGGCGATGGTCAACCTAGTGTGCCTGCAGTTGGAGAAGCCACCGACATTCTTTCTTTGCTGGCTGGCGACATTTCGTGCCTCAATTTTAGTACGCTTGGTTGTTCTGTACCAAGCAGCAGTAGTGATGTTGGAATGTTAGTTGTACAGCCTGCGGGGGAATGCCCTCGACTGGCTTGATGTCGTTGCGCTATAGGCGACATAGCTTTGTGCAATTTCTCCGCGGCCGTCGGCAGTTCTTGCCCACCGCGAGCATAGTGCAATCGCGCATTGCCTTTTTTTTATCTCTCGTCTGCAGAAACGGTGAATGCCTTACGCCAATCGAGCAACTTCGGCTCGTTCCTGGTGTCTAGTCTTATCGAAAATAAAAACAAATTATTTTATAGCGGATACAAACAAATGACGTTTCCATGTAATCAACGTTATATTAAACAGCAACCTATTCTGAATTGTTAAGCTCGCCAGCCGGCGTAGCTCCCACACGACTAGCGCATATGCTAGATAATACGGCCTGTGTTCCTTCCAACTAAAAAACGGAATTATTTATGCGCTAGGAGATGGTCCGCTCCTAACAGAGGAATTACAAGAAAACTGGAATATGGAAAAGACGAATACTTTTGACGCATATTTGCAGAACCGGAAAAAATAGAATAAGCGCGATTGATAAAGGGACACTACATGGCGGGCAAGCGGAGCAAAATATAGATATTTAACAAGCCTATTTGCGGCCCACGGGTTTCATCTTGTGCTGCCCAGCGAAGAGGGCTTTCATAAACTATAAGTGTACATGGTGTTGAAGCGTATGTGATAGATATCATGCTACGGTTGCACACTTAGTCAGCGAGATTTGTAGTGGCCGTGGCTTAGGCGGCTAACGCACCGTTTAAAACGGGGCGTTACCATGGCAACTACGATTAGCAAACGAGTACGAGAACGCGATGACGATAGATGCATTTAGACGATATCGTACCACAGGCAACTTAGCCCATTACGAGCGTCTAATATGTAGTTCACAGAGCATTAAAAAAATATGCATATTGTGCATTGTAGTGCAAATGTGTCTGTTGTTGTTAGCTGTCATGGGGTGCAGGCGTGTTTTTGTCGTGGCTCTGTGTGGTTGGCATGTTATAAGAGTACGATGAACCGGGTTTCGGATATTGTCACATCAATCGACTCCTCGTAACTCTGTGCAGCCTCCCAGACAATAGACAGTTGTGTAGTCCAACGCAAGCTAGTCTTCTAGTGCTCGGATTGAAAATACGGATTGCTGCGGCAGCTGTGGTTCCGTCATTGTAAGACCCGGATAGCACGAATGGACATGTTCCCTATAGCTCGGAACAGCCTAGCGGGCACACTTGTAGAAATATCAGCTGCAGAACCACAATAACAACAGAGCGTGGCGAATGCAACACTTCTCTTTGCCGGCAGCTAAAAGAGACTGCTCTCCCCGTCTGCCTTCAACCAGCGTCTAAACGAATCGCGCCTGAGTCTGGTATGTGCAAGATGCCAGGAAACCGCTAAGGGAGAAGGGGGGGGGACTGTTCCACTGCTGACCTGTTCAAAGTGCAGTCAAACTCTCTAGCCCGGGCTCTGAACTCCATGTCCTGCTCACATCAGAACTGTAAAGCGGCAAACGACATGCTCCCGACTAAACCTGTGCAAGACCGCGCTCTTTTCTCTGTACTCTTTCACTATCACGCAGCAGCAAGTGGTCAAGACCGGGCATTATTCGTACAAGGGGAAAGTGGCCACCCGCGCCCTAACGTCTCAGTGCCTCGAGAGTCAGGGCCCGCGCTTCTCGGTCAAAGATGACAGGTCCAACAGCAAGATCAGGTTGGCCAGTCGCGCATCACCAAGAAACACCGAGACTGATCTACCCACGTCGCTCCGGGATTGATTGCCAGGCTCGAACGATTGGTGTCAGCTTCCGGTATTTTTGACAACCCTAGACTTCCTGAACCCTAACAGCTGCATCTCCAGCAACCGGAAGAAATCCACCAGCCGTCACCGGAGCAAGGGTAGGAGCGGGAGCCGTGGTCGTCGCTAAAAATAACACAATGGAACTGCGAGGGCGCTGCTCTATAATTCAAGGTGCCTGACGACACGTGAAGAGCCCCCAGACAAATGCGTTGCGGCTCTACTTGAACGTTCGCATGAGGTCCGGCATATCCGTGATACCATTGACATCGAGCAGTATGCTGATCGCCTCGTGGAAGTTTGTCAATCGTCTACTTGCTTTCCCAGAAAAGGAGACATCGCTTCTGGTTTGACCATAACTGTTACGTTGCTCGAGACATTTCATTCACATTTGGAAGGGGCGCTTTACGCATGGGTGAATAAATATGATTGCGTATAAATAAATATGTATATATATATATATATATATATATTTGTTTTGTTGTTTTATTGTTAAGGAGCCTTCACTGTATATTCGTCTGTACAAATCGATTGTGCTGTCCAAACTTTTATACTGTTCACCCGTATGGCACCCACATTTGTGTAAACACATAGGTATGATTGAAGGTGTGCAAAGGAGATTCCTAAAGAGACTCCGTAGAGATGTGACCTTAAGCCGAATGACATTGTTTTACCGCCCTTAATGGACACACTCAGGAACAATGACAAACGTGTTCTAGCTCAACTTATAGGTGCGAGCCTTATCGATCATTTTTTGAAGTGCGGCCAAACAATCGCCGAAGCCAATAATGTATGTGCCCAGATGCGTTGCAAGAACGGAGCGCATAAACAATATGTACGCCTGGCGCGTTTGCCAGAGATATTCACAACAGGACTGAGCACATCCCTTCTGCGACCAGTTTTTTTTTTCTCATCACCCTTTACGACATGAATAAGGAGTTTTTCTATTCTATTCTATTCTATATATATATAGATATATATATATATATATATATATATATATAGATATATATATATAGATATATATAAATAAATATGTATATATATATATATATATATATATATAAATAAATATGTATATATATATATACAGGTAGTTCAATAAGTTCTTAGAATGAAAACCGAGAATTTTCCAAATCATGTTTTTAAATTTTTCTTATTCGATATACTCCCCGAGAAGCTCAATACACTTTTCCCATCGAGATTTAGAAGCTTTCATACCTCTTGAGTAGAATTCCGCGTCGTTAGACTGAAAATAGGCATTGACAGCAGCCTTAACCTCTTCATTGCTGGAAAAACGCTTTCCACCGAGACTATTCTTCAAATGTCCGAAGAGGAAATAATCAGAGGGGGCTAGGTCTGGAGAATAGAAGGGTTGTTCATAAAGTTCGAACCTCAGTTGGGCCAGTTTTGCCGATGCTTGCCGGGACTTGTGTGCAGGAGCATTGCCCTGGTGAAACGGGACAACCTTCTTCTGCAAAGCGGGCCGTTTCACGATGAGTTCTTGCTAACGGCAGTCCAACAGTCTTGCATAATATTCTCCTGTGATCGTTTTACAGCTCTCAAGGTAGTCGACCAGCATTATTCTACGTTGGTCTTAAAAAACTGTAGCCATCACCTTTCCGGTCAATGCCGCCGTCCGCACCCTCTTCGGAGGTCCTTCATCAGGTGTACACCATTGGCAAGATGCTTCTTGGGTCTCGGGAGTGTAGTGATGAACCCGGCTTTCATCGACGGTCATGAATCTGCACCAAAAACCAGATTGTTCGACATCTTGGCCAAATTTCGCTGTAAAGCCAAAACAGGCGCGTCTTTTTGGCCTTGGTTGAGCAAATGCGGCAGCCATTTTGCTCTAAGCTCTTTCATCTTCAAGTTTTCGTGTAGGATAAAATGCACACTGCCTAAACTAATCCCTAATGCCTCCGCTATTTCCTTAATGTTCATTCGCTTATCTGTGCCAAGCATTTTTCGCACTTTCTCTACGTTTTCCTCATCAGTTGCCGTTTTTTGGCCTCCTGGACGTAGTTCATCCTCGGTGCTCCTGCGACCTCTTTTTAACACATTAATCCAGTTGGAAACAGTGGCAAAACATGACGCAGAGTCACTGTACGTCTCGTCTAACTCAATTTTTACTTAAGTCGCATTCCAACCTTTGAAATAAAAATGCTTGATAACCACTCGAAACTCTTTTTTCTCCATTTTTAAAAATCACGCCGATACGTTGCACGGGAAAAGCTATCAAACGAAATCGCAACGGCCAATCACCATAATATATTGAGTGCTAGCAGTCGAAAAGTTGCAGTTCCTATTAGCGGTGAAAGCGTGCCAAAATTCGAATTCTAAAAAGCTCATTCTAAGAACTTATTGAACTACCTGTATATATATATATATATATATATATATATATATATATATATATGTATATATATATAAAACCGCCAGCGCAAGGTCACATCCTGTCAAGACCCAAAATCAACCCCGAAACAATTTTAGGCACGGCAAAGGCCTTATTGTTGCGAAAATCGAAAGTCTTCGGATATTGCCTACTTTCCCGTAAAGAGAGACAACCGCCGTCCATAATGTTTTGCTCATATGCGCTATTAACATCGGTCGTGTGCAATGAGCTCAAAGCCCAAGATACTAGAAAGAGTTAAAACACACACCATAATTGGCCACAGCTACGTACAAGGTCTGTGGCAGCCAATCGATCTCCACGCCTGAATTTCATGGCTTAGGTTTTTCTGCTTCAGGCTTTGGTTTTCCTTGTGTTTATCTCAAGTCCCTTCGAAACAAAAGACGCCTGTACCATAGACGTAATGCGCTTGGTGGCTCCTAAGTTGCGATGTGCGACCACGACATCATCTGCATATATCACAACCACGGCTTTTTGTTGCTCCTGTCGGACGTAACCGACAAGGTCAGCAAGGATAAGAGGAAACGAGACACAGCTTATCGGGTCTTCTTGCAGAGTTCCCTTATTTTGCTTAACATCCAATACACCATGCTCACTGTCTACCAACAAAGTGTACTCATCAAAAACACTTGTTATGACACTTAGGAGAGAGCCACCCACTGCTGCCTGTTGGAATGTTTGAACCAGCAGATGAGGAGGCTTTTTCAAATTTTTTAACGTAGTTGATAAAGACTGCATGCAGATGATCTCTGGGTGGTGCTACAGTTTGCTCGATTTCTGACCGAATAGCGTAGATGCATCACGGGTTCCCCGGCCTCTCTTGAAGTCATCTTGCTCCGGACAGGTTTCTTCAGTCACGCGCTAAATTTGCTGAATAACCAATTTGCTGAAAATCTTTGTCAAGTGCACTCTGACAATAGAGATTTGCATCTCTTTGGTCATCACCATGCCTATATTTGAGCAAGAGAAGAAATAGGAAGCCTGAAGACATGTACGGCGTTAGGCGTTCACCCCCTTATTAAAATTACAATAAAGACGAAGAGTTTCTGCCAAGGGAGGGAGTGACTGGATGCAATGCTCATAGTAGATCCGATCGGGCTCTGAGCTCTTTTTTTCAGGAGTGGCTGTAGGACCTGGCAAAACTCCTCCACTCCAAAACGCAGATTCATGATTGAATAAAAAACTAGTTTTGTGACTCACAATCTTATATATATATTAGTATTTATGAAAAATATTATGATTGATTGATTTATTGTTCTCTTGGCATGTATACCTATATACACATGTCACTCTTTTAAATCAGCGGCGCTTAGAGCGGCAGCATATATATTACCTTCGCATCCATATTATCCATGTCTACTTCAATACCTACTAAGTATTTGCTTTCGATTGTGACAACCTCTTCTTTGTAATATCCACCAGGTCATTTCTAACATTTGGTCCTAGAGCTAGGGCCTCCGACAGCCATATAACTCTGCTCCCCCCTAAGGCTATACATTCTTTAATAATATGTTCGATTGACTCATTCTCTAGCTCACATGCTCGACATTCTGTATTTTGTCCCTCGTTATATTTAACTCTATGTATCCTTGTATTCAACATCCCTGCCGTAGCATCTGCCATAGCCCACTCGCTCTTGAATTATCGTATACCTCTTCTACCCCGCCCTTTTCCCACTTTTCCTTTCCATACATAGTTGCCGAACTTGATCTGGAGCCCATCGCCAATTTCCATTTATCTGTATATGACTTGTTTACCTTCAATTTCACCACCCATTGCTGACAATTGTACCCAATCTCCCTAGCTGCAAACTCGACTCTGCGATCCCACTTCGTTTTAATCCTAAGTGCCGTCTTTACCAGCATCATATTTATTATTATATATAAAACAAATTGTCACTGAGCGGGTTTACCGCCCTACGAGGTTGCACGACATAAACTGAGGGCTATTGTTCTGTTCTGTTCCTCGAGCAGCCGTCGTTCCTTCCTCGCATGCTTGCTTTATAATCATAACAGAGTCTCATATAAGCCATTCTACTCGCTCAAAGTAACCCTGCCTGGTTTGCAGTGACGATGGTGGTCTTGCTTGGCGCAAAAGTGTGAGCACTTTACTGTGGGCGAGAAAGCAGGCTCATGAAGACCACGGACGTGATCTATTTTGCCATAACTTTTTCACTGCACTTCTCGTCGTCCTCTCCAGCAGGTCAGGGAGCAGGCCTATTGCCGCGTAGCTTTTACGACGCTGAAAAAAAGGTTTGCTGGTTCTCTTCTAGCAGGTCATATTTGATGCCAAGATAGCAACAAGAAACTCTCGACAAGCTTTGTTAGATACGCATCGGTGCCTCACTTTAAGGCAGCAACAGCAAGTTCTATGACTGATGGATGATAATGACGACACAGTCTTCCATTATTTTATTTCTAAACGAGCAAGGCAATTTAACCGCAGCGTAACGTTGGACTATAACGTTAACTCGTTACGCTGTGCTTGGTCAAATAGCACTAAAACGAAGGAAGTTATGTTTTTTCTGCTGTGCTAATACGAATATACACAATACGTGATAGGTCCCGATAATGAACTCGACTATTTTTACGTACAAACGGTACGCGGACGATGAGGGTGGCATGGTATGTATGTAAGACGCTAATTAATTAGCAAGAGTGGCACGCTACAGTAAACTCAGGATTCACATAGCACCACGACCTAGTTGCTAGAACGCGAGCGATTAGAAGGGCCACCTACATCAGCAAATCGGATTGCCTTGCTTTCCGGTAATCGTTTGGTCCTAATTCAGACTGCGCCCTATGGCTATGTGCGACGGGGCGGATTTTAACCGACCTCGCGCTTTTAATCTTGACATAGCAAAACCTAGACTGGTGGTTATAAAAATGCACATTTTCACCATGTTCTCTCTTTATGAGCTGAGCGACAAGCGCCAGTGTACAATGTGAGGTAACAAGTGCAACAGACACCATGGCGCAGATGTCCGGCCATCTAATTGGTAGCCGAATTATCGAGGAAAAGCAACCCGCTGTTATTTTTCTAGTTCACCTAGTTATGTTATTTACATATCTGTACTCAACAACCGGTGTTAATAAGGTAGTAACTAATTAGGTAACGAAAATGTATGATAATAAAAATGGCCGTCGTGTAATTTAAAAATGGTAACTATATTTTAACTTTAATAGGGGTATGCATATATGTATATATATATATATATATATATATATGTGATACATGTATGCTTTGTATACGTAGAATGTCGAGCCGTCGATTTCTATTTGCCGGATACTTCAACACGACGTGGTGGCGGTGTGCCGTTCCAATAATGGCACAGAGCGGCAGTTCGAGGAAGATATGGGCGACATTTCGAGATTTCTATCGCTCGCCCTGTGCAGGCTGTCTTGCCCTGTGCAGGCTGTTCGAGGGTCGAGG
Source organism: Dermanyssus gallinae (assembly GCA_003439945.1). Taxonomy (NCBI): domain Eukaryota; kingdom Metazoa; phylum Arthropoda; class Arachnida; order Mesostigmata; family Dermanyssidae; genus Dermanyssus; species Dermanyssus gallinae. The sequence goes on along the minus strand of QVRM01001782.1, from coordinate 689,139 downwards.
CCAGGTGTCTCACGTCGTTGTCTCCACGGTTTGTCTGCACTCACATTGACAGGGAAGCGACACACCCCAAAACCCCATTTCTTTTTGCCGCCATTCCTTTATGCGTCGCGCGTAGAGTTCAAGAGGAAGGAAGCAAACGTGGTGGGAGAAAAAGGCGAAGAAGAAGAAGACGACGACGACGACGAAGAAGAAGGCAACGGAAAATAAAAGAAAGAATAGAAAAAAAGAAGGGGGAAAAGCGGCGACACCACCATAGTAGCAGAACAGACAGCACTACAGCAACGTGACCGTGCGAGCGAGCGAGCGAGCGTGCGAGAACGCGTGGCGCGAAATTGAAAACGAAACGACATCGACGACCCCGCTCCATGCGGCCGCTAGCAGCCGCCCATTTCGGTACAGATGGGCACCACGCCTAAAGGCCCTTCGAGTCATACATCCGCACACAGATACACACGGACATACATACACACATACATACGTATATACACGAAAGCAACAGCAAGGTATTTAAACAGCAACAGCGGCCACCGTTCGGCAGGTTAGACAGCCTGTTGTTGTAGCATGCTAGTGTCCTCTGGCTCGGGATGTCCCTCGTCCCCCCCCCTCCCCCTCCTCCACGTAAGATTACTGCGGCGACACGTTCGAAATTAAAATTGCAGAGCGTGACAGCTAGCCGATGACAGAGCCACAGACAGAAGAACGTTGCCCGTCTAGAGGGGGACGCCATGAAATCGAGAGTTCCGTACCGTGCGCTTGAGAAGACAACGCGAATCGAGCCGAACTGACCCAAACATGTTTCGTTTGTGCCCTAAGAGACACGAATAGCTCAAACGATCGGATCATGCAGACGCCCACATGGTCTCTGTGTGACGGTTTGGCATAGCTGTGCCCTATAGACGTGGTAAACATAATTTGCACATATATATATATATTGACTTCCGGGTCAAAAGTGACATTACCAATGGCCTGTTCTTTAGATGCATTTTGTTCTACGATGGTGGCGCCATATTAAAAATTACTATAGACATTTAAACGACAATTAAATTAGGCTTAAGGCACAACCAGCATGTTGGGACAGATCTCAATGCTATAAAGCAATGAACTAGAAACACGCTCGCATATGCGAACTGTGCTTAGTAACATTTGTAATATTTGCAAGTGTCTCATATCAAACACATAGTCAGTTGTATTGCTCATTGAAAAAGCCAACAATGAGCTCTGAGAAATGCATAAAGAGTGAGATAGAGAGAGAGAGAGCGGAGAAGGGGAGAACTACTCAAATCATAGCTTTGCTTGGGCTTAGGTATAGTCGACGCGCATAAACTGAATATGAACCCATACGCCGTCTGCTCATTGGCAGCTGCCATCGAAAGTCGGGTTTGCGTAGAGCTCGAGCTATAATTAATTAGGTTAGTGAGCGTACAGTGAGGCGAGGCGACACATGACATGAATATTAGGCTCGGCCTACCGGCCTGCTGTACGTTCACACCTGACCACAGACAAGCGCGATGCCGATCATGACGTCTCGCTAAAATCACGACAGCTTAGAGCGAGTGTACCGGCAACGAGGAAAGCAATTTGGGCAACTTGCATTGTGATGCTCATCGCATGAAGCATCACATTTTGATATGGCAATAATGGGGGATAGTAATAAATTATATCTTTATGGCTAAAATCTATGCTTCCTAGGAATGTGTGTGTTTTGTTGTTGTTGCTGTTGCTGTTTTTGATGTTGTTGTTGTTGTTCTTATTGGCCATAACCTATTCTAGTCATATTTTTTTTATAATAGAATATAAAACGCATCCGTGCTCAGAGGAGGTTGTTTTGTACACAAAACGGTGAACAAAGGGATTAAGGTCAATTAAACCCGTTTGACAGGGAAACAGGTTTTCTCGTATGTCCACCTTGACATACGCTAAGCAAACGCATTGTTTACGTGTTTAATGCGTCCACCTGCCTTCGGGCGCATGCATCGACTTCCTAGAAGGTTTGGTGTAGCGCCGAAGAAGTTGTGTGCTAAATTCGCTCGTTGCAACTGAAATAACAATTACACGCAAAGCAGATAAATGTTGTCGCGCTTTAAAGAAGAAAGCCTTCAACGGAACCTCCTTATAAAATGCGACTGTACTTTCAAGTAAATTGATATACCTCTGCAGATACGATTTCCAGACTGGAGGGCAATCTAAGAGCTTAGAAACAATAGTCGATTTATACAGACAAATATATACACCTGGATTTTTTCCAATAAGACATTTAAAAATTGTGTTATTTATAACCAGAGATGTCTGCTTTAAAATGTCTGTGCTTTAAAACAGTGTATGTATGCGTAGGTAACAGCATTCCTTTTACGCAAATCAGAGCTTAACAATATTCAGAGTTTGTCAAAACTTTATGTGATTACCTTTTAGTTTTAAATTTTGCAGTTCAATATGAGACCATCTGCGTATTCAAGGTTTTTTACTTCAGACGGTATACGTAGACTAATATCAAATACAAACATTGCATATGACAAAGGAGATGCACGGCTACCTTGAGGTACCCCGATGATGCAGCGAACAAGCGACTGAGGTCACAATCCATTCTCATGCGAAAATACCTATTTTGTAAATAAGAGCGAAAGAAACAGTGCACCGTGACCTTCTGTATATCAATGCTCTCGATTTTCCTAAGTAGCAAACTAATTTCAGCAAGATTAAGGCACTCTTCTGGTTAAAATATAGACAGAAACAAAATAAGAATAATGTATGAGCATATCCAAATTCTGTGACATCTCGAGAAGTTGATCGATGAGCACTGAAGTCGTGTTGAGCGGGATCAAGTAGCTTGTTTTTAAAATAAAACTCTGTATGTGCGCCACAAGTAATGTTTCTAAGATTACACATGCAATAGAGCACTGTGATATAGGTCTGTAATTTCCCACAGCTTTGCCCCATCTTGTGGATCGGAGTTGCAATACTTTGCTTAAAAATATCAGGAAATATACCATCATTATTAAATCTCTTAAAAATCAGCTTAAGTGTCTAAGCAAAACCAGGGCGAACTTCATTGTAGAAAAGAGGCGGTATCTCATTTGGGGTAACTAACTCAATATTGGCTTCAGTTTCGTGACCAAATTGTAGGCCACTACATTCGAAAACATTTTTGGTAATGAAGGGTTGAAACGGACATATGTTACACGTAAAGGATCGAAAACGGGTTTACTATATTGCAAGTCGGATGATAAAGAAATGCAAACTGACTTTATGGTAAGCTTTCTCCAAGGCATTTGTAGCGCATATAAAGCCAAACAGCACGGGAAGCGGCTCAATCGAGATTTGGAAGAAAGGAAACAAGCACGTCTATTTTTTAGACTCAGTTGGCGCTCTATGCCGCATTGTTGCTCCTTTGATACGGTGGGCTAACGTAAGGATCTTAGAGCAGTCAGCGACAATCCAACTCTCTAGGCGTGCGTTGTAGTCCAGAATATTTTGTGTGGGTCGAAAGATGTCAAAGGATGAAGTGCACGTGGTTGTTAAGTTATGATAGCAATGGTTAAACTTTGAGTGCATGTCATTCACAGACTCACACGCATAATAGCTGGCCAATCGATTATGTCAATGTGTAAAGGGTTTTTCTTTATTGATTACAGGAATTGGCACAGTTAATTATGATAAGTCAAATGTGGTTGTGTTAGGCAACAAGGAGGATTGGCTGTACAAACCAGTAATGATGTCGAACAGCGTAGAATTAAAAAAAAGTTTAAAATTTTTCTTGTTTTAAATTTGACAAACCCTGTTTCGGTGACGATCAGATCAGATTTTCAGCACGCAACTAGTTCCGATTTTACCGAAGAAAGTTTATTGCTTTGCTAAAGCACAAGATTCATGGTGCGCCAGCTATGCGCCTTAAAACATTAGCATGACTGCCATAATTTAAAGATGTTTTAAATTCAATGGCGATTTAGGGTGCAGTTCGTGCAGACTAGCGATAGCTTAGTGTCGAGCCGGATGGCGTGGTGCATTTGCCTGCGCCTCGCGACCGGAGGAGACACCTAAATGCGCGGATTCGAGCCCCACCGTTGCAGATTTGTATTTATGGGGGTCGTTCTAAGAAACAAACGCAAAAAGCAGTCCCGTGGACGTTAAATCTTGGCTGGGGGTCAGCCCGAAAAAGTATTAAAAATAGCTCAGTAGACGAGACGAAGGAGTAGACAAGCGATATGAAACATGGATCCGTAGCCAAGAGGGCAGCCGAGAAGTGCACTGTCTCCGCCGACAGTGCAGATCGAGCAGCAGTTAAACATGGTTTATGCGTCGTAGGCAAGGAACACTATCGCGGATGACCACAAGATTACTGGTAATAAAATACACGAGAAATGTGTCAAAAACTGCAAAACACAGAAATTCGAGATCGACACCGGTAAACGTTTAACGCTGCGCTGTTGTATTCTAGTTCACTACGATTTACGTTGCCCAAGTTGGAAACCATGAAAACAACAATTTTAGAGTTACCAGCTCAGACCCCGGCTCTGCTTAAGCCCACGGCCTCCCGAATACTTTGCTACTGAGCTATCTTTTTCATGGGTCACTACCGTTGTCTCTAAAAGCTCTTTTGTGTACTAACTCAGACATGTTGCCGGATGTAAGTTTTTGGCAAGTACTACACAGTTACCCGATACAGACACATTTGTTTAAGTTAAAGCTACTGCTTCTTGATTCGTAAGTTTGTGGAAGATAGGATCAAATTTTATAGACTAAGTGTTCGATATTGTTCCTCGATTGAAATCGGGCGTGCAACAAAACGAAACTGCCTAGCTAGGATTGATACAGCACTATATGCTAGAGCTCAGTCGATTTATAGATTTTCTACCTTCATCCTCATTCGCGAATGCCTACAGACCCCCTACCCTTCTCGTGGAGGAACATATGCTTATTTTGCAGGAGACGCGATTATCCCAAGTCCCCGCGTGAGCACACAATTGCAGGCAATTTGCATAGAAAATATATTAAATAACAATCTTTCAGCGTTTTCCAGAATAATAACAAAAGCGATATTGACAACTGTAAAGCTTTTAAAAAAACATTATTCAAATATATCTTGGTCTCTGAGAAGTGATATTACTAAAATCCGTAACACTAATGCTATTGCCCAACATAAACGCACAAAATGTGCAATTGCGAGACAAGCAGTCCTTGCCTATACAGAAACGAATCACATCGAAGTATTTGTAAGAAAGTTCTGCTTTAGGAGAACATGTTACGCCGGCCGCAAGATGCGACGTGGTCGCTTAGAAAAACAATCGCAAACAATCGCGCTCACAACTAACACATTCAGGTAAAAGGGCATTTCATCATTTTGGTACCAAATATATGGCAATTCAAGCCGTGCTTGCGGAGTATTCGAGATTGAGTGCACGCATCATATAAATCACTCTAGGCCATTCATGCACGCGGTACCATAATGATCTTCATGAAATGCGCAGTTGATTATGTTAGTTTTGGGATATGTGAAAAATCCTAGGGTTATGATGAACGGTATAAATACGTAAAAAGTAATAAAATAACTTCATCTTTGCGAATTCTCTTCTAATTGATCGTACCGCATCTTCTAGCTGACGTTTTATGTTCTTTAGAGCAGGTACAATTTTCTCACAAACACGTTGATGTGCTCAGCTTCTTTATAGAAGGATCTCGCTATTGCACAGTTTGTGCTCCTATGTCGAATCGAACAACAACATCAGTGTCACGGACTTTAGTAATATCACACTCACTCCGAAACAAGACTTCTCAGAATCCATGTTCCATTAGAAAAAAAAAACTTACTTAAACGAGTGTCTATAACGCTTTCAAATCTGTCTGGGAGACCCTTTAACTACATATACGCAGATGCACAAATGACATACATATAGACAGATACACGTATGGCCACGAGTATACTTACATATATAACTGTTGGACTGTTTACGTTGGTGTTTTGTATTGCGGGGACATTGCTTGCTTGTTGTCCTAGCTCCGAAAATGGATCAATATTCCGTCCTTGAGGTGGAGAGATAAGATTCCAAACGCTTCCAGACTAGCTTTCACAGCAGGCATTAATCCCCTGCGACGGGATCGTCGCCGTCTGTGCATACGCCAGCCCCGCACATGAGTCGCGCGAGTGCCATTTAGTGTTGTAGTATCTTTCGGTTATTCCCACTACTACTGCCTGCCTGCGCATTTACATATTAATGCCACTTTCTCTATCCTTCTCTATCTCTCTCTCCCCCCTTTGCCTTGTTGTATCTGACCGAGTCACCGTCGAGACACCAGATGAGATGCGGGACGGCGTCTGATGTTGTGCTCTCATTTGCATACGCTATTACCGTAATTATTAACAAAGAAGAACTAGTTATCTAGACGCTGGATAGCTGGTTGGCTCGCCGCCGAGAGCAAATGACCATTGTTATCTTTTTCAGCCCGTTTGTTTTCTCGTCTGGCAGTACCCCCCCACCCCCGTCAGTACAATGGTGGCATCATCCCTCAGCGTGTTGGTTCCCCCCCCCCCCCCCCCCTGAACGCATCACATCGCCGGCTGCTCCCCAACATCTGCTCACGGCCGACAACGGCGGCTGTAGTCCGCTTTATACGCATATGCGGTGGGATGCAATTTGTACAAGCGCGAGCCATTTCCCTGGCCCCATCAGTCCTCGGCGCCTGCAGTCAATAAAAGGCCAGTACTGCTGTATGGGATGAAGGGCAACAAAATCAACGACAATCAAACTAGTGAATGACCTGCCACGCATCGTTACATGTACCGAACCAAAGGGCGAATAGCAAATGTATTTAGATATTGAAGTAAAAACACGTCAGCGCAGCTCGAATCTGGCGGAAATTAATCGACAAACAAAACACGCGTTTACTGTTTGCTAGGTATGCGAACCAAGAATTAAACCGATACAAGGCTAAAGTGCTAGCATGTGTCCTAAACGATCTTTGGCATTTTTTTGAAATGTCTATTTGCATAACGATGGGCTTCTAGCGGTTCTGGCGCATGATCCAGTCAAATGGAGCATGACGCAGATCGGGCTAAATATTTGTATAATATTGACCCCACCAATTAGGTGAAAGTCTATATAATATACAATGTGCATGTAGTGTCTGATACATGGTAATATCTCTCTCTCTCTCTCTCTCTCTCTCGCTCTATATATATATATATATATATATATATATATATACATATATATATATATATATATATATCGCAATTTCGAATATATAAGCAAAATCCGGTAGAAATCTCATCTCTCACCCTGTGACGTAGTTACCTAAGATGCAATTCCGAGTGGTCACTAACTATGTTCGTGAGATAGAGAGAGAAAGAAAGGGAAGTCTGACCGTGGAGAATGATTTATAGACCGTGTACGTCGCAATGTTTGGCATCCTGTTTGATCGGATGCCGAGATGCCGTTGGCAACACAGTCTTAGCGCTGGACTCGCGGCTTGTGACTGCCCGGCTATGGATTGCTGTATCCGAGGTCTCAATGCATACACATCTCTTAATATGATTGCTCTTATGTTGTCAAGTTATAGGGGGACTAGGCAAGCGAACCAGGGCACAACAGGACGTCATTCGGGTGTCATTCGCAGCACGAAATACCTGGACTACTACGTTTTTTGCTACGCTGTATTGCAGCGCGTCCTGCGTAAAAAGCCTCTTGAAGCTTTTTCGGGCTGACCTTTAGCGAACATTTAATGTTGACGGAACTGCTTTCGCAGTGCTTCGCAGTAAGACGGGCCCCATAAATACAAATGTACAACGGTGGAGCTCGAATCTGTGCACCTATGTCCATCCTCCAGTCGCGAGGCGCACGCCAATGCACCCAGTACGACATTAAAAGCAAAAAGCCTCAACGATTTGCTGACCAAGTCCATAGATTCAAACCAACCTAAACGACGTGCGGCACTCTAAGTGCTTTCTGAGAACACACACACGTTGTAGTACTTGCATACGAAATTAAATAATGTGAATTAAGTGTCGATGAAACGTGTGCTAATTCCAGCATGACCTGCGATGCTACCGTGAGTTGATGCGTGTTTTGTTAAGTCAGTTTTCCTACGTAAAGCCACCTATACAAGCCAGTTTGTTTCATGAATACATAGTTTGTTTGTCAAGTGCTGACCTTAACTGGCTGAATCTTATATCGGGCAAGAATTTACCTCTTCCGCGTGCGTGTAATTGTTACAGCAAAACGTGTCGGAAGGTTACCAGATTAACTACACAATTTGTAAAATGTACAGTTGTGAGGCATAAAAATCCGAACGAAGGTCCTTATAAGGTCGTCGTTTTCTTAAAGGCCTTATTAGCTAGCTGCGCTATATTACTCTAGGAACTAGAAATTCGATTTAATGCAATTTGATCTTCCGAATTGCAAACATGATCATTTGGAATAGTAAAGGCATGGGAAATCCGCTCTTTTTTTTCAATCTATTTATAGTATGCTAACGCTATCGTCTAAGAATGCTTCAATTGTCAGGTCTTCAGCACGACGCGAAAAGGCGCTAGTAAACAGTGTACAATTTTCAATATTAACTACCCGGCAAAAACGACACATTCTTGCTTTTTGGTTGTTTATTGAATGTTTGTCACACGCATTGGTCACCGACCCAACTGACTTACATACTCACTGGCTAATTACACTATAGCAGGGTGAGTTCCTGCTATAGTGTAATTAGCCAGTCTTGGAATCGGTCATATACACCTGCATATGTACCTTATGTTACATTATACACCAAATTGCACTAGTAGTAATCTTTTATGCAATTGCTATATATGTGCGTTTATTATTATCGCCGCATTTGGGCGAGAAGCACATGTTCCTCTTTTATTAAAATGAGCTCACGCTGGAATTTTGAGACACCAGTAAGTTTTCCACTAGTAAAAATAGCTCGTTATAATAGCATCTGCCGCTGGAAAAATCATCAAGAGGTCCATGGGTCCCGCTCCGGCTGGACGCAGAGTCTAAATGAATGTCTGCTCTAGACAATTAAGACGTTTTTGTACGGCTTGCCATTGAAGACGTTACACATAATAGAGAGAGAATGAGCGTTAATGCAAAGCCACCGGGCCACTTTGCAGCCAAGGGCCTGTTTTCCTAATCCCTTGTACAGCCCGTGAGAGCATGGCAGAAGACACATAGGTGCCAACCAGCTATTATAATTATGGTAGGACATCGTTTGTCTGGCATAGAGAGACTGTTCTTGGTTTTGCGCACCACTGGTAGTCCAGTCAAGCCCTGCTGATAAATGGCGTGACTCGCATGAAACGGTGCAAGCCGGTGTTATGAAGTAGACCACGACAGATACGCCACAAATTACTTAAGCACTGGCTGATATTTGCTAGACTATATATTTCGGTTAAGTAGGTTTGCAGTTTGAGTCAGGGTCGCAATGGTTCACCATGATTTAAATATACCCTAGGCTCCACACGAATTGATTACATACTTTGTCTACTTTTAGCAGCTTTAATTGCGTGTATAGCGCCATCACTATATCAAATGTTATCCATTGCGGCAACAAGTAAACAATGTTTGAGTACACAAAAAATGTTTGTAACTTTTTAAACGTATAGTAAATCGACACCGTCTTGTTCGATACTGCATCTCCAAGGTTTATGTAGAAGTTGGTGCATGTTTTGGACGTAGACGCTCATATACTTGAATAACTCATGCGCCCTGATTGGTAGGCAAATTGCCCACGATGTTGGCGTCAATAATTGGAGCCAGATTACAAGATCATATACGAAATAGTTCTTATCAAAGACATACCTCGTATGATAACCACTAACTATAAATTCAAAAATAAAACGTATTATACAATACGCAGATACTTTATTTCAGGTTATTCATAACGGGTATGCACGTACTAGGTATAAATAATCAATAATTGCACTTATGATAGAATCCTGATATAAAAGGACAACAAACAATTTGTCTCTTTTTAGATGTTTATGAAATATGTATTTACGCAGGCACGTTCAGTTAAGTCCACAACACTAGCCATTGTGGACTCTCGGCGTTACATCACAATACATCGACGCTTGTACAATTAATATATATATATATATATATATATATATATATATATATATATATATATATATATATATATTCATCATAGATTGTGGTGTGTTGCCATATACCTTCAGTGGTTTAACTGATTCTGTGGTTTGCCTGCGTGTGTTCAATTTATTGGAGACAGAACTGCAGCAAACAACCAATGCCCTGTTTGTGGTGTTTTGATATGTCCACCCCGCCTGCATCTAGGGAATACTGTGGTGTACGCATATTCTCAACATGCACGAGTTAGCCGTAAACAGCTTCAGCTCCAAATTCGGTAGATTGACTTATCTTGAACTCAACTTTGGCCGAGAGTGACCTCTGCTGCTGTGCACTGCACTGCTGCTGCCTTTGGTATCTTCTGTCCTTTGTTGCTGTGACTTCAGTGAGAGCGGCACGGGACCTTCGATCTGGGCTGAGACCAGTTTTGGCGAGCCATACGGTCGTGTTGAATGGCATAGCAGTGTGTCCGTGTACCAACCTGGTGGAAATGGAGGCGGTCTTACAATCTATGCGCACTCTGCACTCGATCTGGTGGAATCGACGACACGATCGAATGATGCCGATAGTTTGCAGGCTAGGATTGCATTAAGTTGAACCAATGAGATCCGGTCGAATCACCAGTAACAGCTTTCTCTCAAAACTCCGAGGAACTCCGAGGCCATCGCAGTTTCTGTTTGTGCTATCACAGCTCAGAAATTGCAAATCGCTACTAAAGGCTGAAAGTCAGATTCACGATATTGTAGTGACATGCCTAGTAAGTTAATTCTAAATGTATTGACAATTTAGCAGCTCCAGTGTGTGTTCAAGTTATTCCGAAGGCCCATAGCACTGTTCTATAGAGACCTGGGCCATCAGAGAGTGAAGCTTAAATGGGGAGGTGCATTTAGTGGGTATGGGTCTCAGCGGCGTAACATCCATCCGCTGGGGTCGAGTCCCACACAGCTCGAGATGGAAACCGAATTTTCCTACTCGTAGCAGTAGTGCGTAACTGCATTTAACCCTCCTCCACAAAAAAAGTAATTCAGAATGCCTAATGGCATAGGAAATATCTGGTAGGGAATTGTTAAAGCTGCGGAGGATGGAAAAATTTGCCTTGGTGCATTTTTTGTCGCAACCAAAGCATTCGACTGCCTCGACCACTTTATACTTCTTAAGATGCTCCCACAATTGGGCTGCGCACCAGGAGTGACATTTTGATTTAAATCGTATCTTAGTGGACGGATCCAATATGTGGTTATAGGAGCTCTAAGGCCTGTGACAGAGTTTGTAGCCACTGGCACACTCTATAAGTCGGTTGTTGAATTTTTTTGTAGTCATTATCTCCATTGATTTCATGCTGCGGGGCATCGAGATATACGTAGATTGCCTCTCAATCATCTACGCAGGCGACACCACACTTTTCCGTGTCTCACCCTTTTAATTATCCAAAAATATGCATTATCTTCAGTATGCTAACACTATTATTGAGAAGGCCATATATTTTTTTAAGAACTTGGTTATGTCGTCGGCTTGACAAAGATCACACTCCTTATTTAGCACACTCATCGAATGACATCGGATCTAAAAAATAATAGAAGTTGAAATCAGGACCTCTCTCGCTCCGAGTGACTGACTCTGATATCCCTCTCAGCTTAGAGGCAACTGCCTTGACATTATGCTGCACAAGCATATGAAATGGGACAGTTAGGTGAGATCAAGCATAAAAGTTTGCTATGCTGTAGTAGCCTCACTCAGCCAAACTCAACGTCGTTCAAAATGACGCGATTAAAGCCATAATTCGGCTTCCACGTCGCGCGGGTGTAACTCCGTTCTACACTAGACTCGAGCTTCTTAAGATTGATCAAATATCACGTTTTAAGCTAGCGGTGCTAGTCCCCAAGGTGCAGAATAATAAAATTCCTTTAGATTGTGCTTTCGACTTCGTCCTAATCCAGTAGCAAGAGCGAGTATACATGTGACTCATAATTTTAAACTTTAATTGGGTTAATTATTTTGTTGTTATTATTATTATTATTATTATTATTATTATTATTATTATTATTATTATTATTTGCCCCTTGTCGGGGAGTGCCGTAGTACTGTCTTCTCGAGACTATTTAACGTGGCCACTGTATCCTGCCATTGGGACTGTTAGACTATGTGATCCTTGAGGGGCGCATCTACATAAAAGGGCTTGGCATGTCAGAGAATTTTCTAGTCTCAGGTTCCCGAACAGTAGCTCTCATTCAGTAATCAAAAAAGGCGCGGCGCTTGAAGCATTGCCTTACATCGTCAGCCTCTCCTAGGTCCTACCACACACGACGTAAGGGGAGTCAGTTTTATTAATGTGATGTAGGTATTGCTGAAAGCAGCCACTCTGGCCCGTTAGCAGTTGCGCGAGTGGGCAGGTAAATGAGTCGTGTTTAAGGCTTTACCATTTCTGAGATCGGAGAGCATTTATTTCGTTCAGTATGCAGGATGGCCCGGATGGCTAAATTGTACTTCATTGCTGGCTCCATTTGCGTAAGGTGTCTGTTCTGCTGATTAATGTTCCCTGCCTCTGAACATTAAGTGAGGGGTTTCTTGGTCCAGGGAATCTATCTAGAGAGGACTTGTGTGGCTGCTATCGAAGCCGTGCGACTTTTCCGTACGATGTAGAGCGCCATAGGTCTTTGGGTCTTGTCAAGAAGGCAGCGTGCTGTAGCCCTGGTAGTCGTGTGCTCTCATAAAGGTACGACATATAGCACGATGCTAATTAGTGCTAAAATACGGCACCAAGGGTCGGGCGTCCTGTTGGCGCTTGCCTGCCAGATTCCTTGGGACATACTTGCCGAAGAAAGAAGCAAGCGCAAGGTGAAAGGCGACACTTCCTGGGTCCAGGCACGAAAGCACCTTCTGGACACATGAGCGTGCACGTGATCCGACCCACCAGCTGGGGATACCAGAGAAGCCTGGACAAGAATCTTAATCACTGACCTCAAAACCTGGTATAAGCTCAAGGGAACCCTTACATATTACTCCGTGCAAGTGCTCACAGGGCATGGACAATTCCAGTCGTACCTTTTCCGCATAAGCAAGGCGAATACAGGTATTTGCGTTCTCTGCACCACAGGCGCACCCGATGACGGGGCGCACATCGTAGAGGACTGCGAGGACTGCGAGGGACCTTGCGGTCTACAGCAAGGGCTCCTCCTATGTCCACAAAGGTAGCCCGACTACGACCATCGTGGCCAACATGTCAACAACAGACTGGCACGCTGGGATTCTGTACCTAGACGGGCTTACGCGCGAAAAATTTTGCCAGGAGGATCGCAGCAGATCGCGATTCAACACTAGGCCTCAAGTGTCCATTCCCGAGCAGGACCCACTCCCTGCTCGGGACATACTCGTAGACTCGCGGTTTTTAGTGGGTAGCACGCGCGGATTAGATCGAGTATTATACTCTCCCCCGGCGTTTAGTCTCACACTACCATCGGAGGATGTGCGTAAATCATTTTACACCTCTACAAAAAAAGGGTCGGTTGCTCCTTTGGTCCATGGGATAATTTTTCGCAGCTCTGCTAAGGCTTTGACAACTTTTTGCTGTATAGCACGTATGCGATCCTGTAAAAGATTTGCCGTTGTATCTAAGAGGAAGTTAAATTTACGGGGAAGTTAACGTAAATATGGTCGGATAGGATACATTTCTCTGATACAAACGCCAAATCTAACATTAATTTGTGCCTGGCATTGCAGCAAGCGTATCCTCAGGTATTCAGAAGTTATAGATCTGCCCGGGTTGATTATTCTAGAAGCATCTCTCGTTTCCTTGATGAGGATCATTATTATTATACATGTCAATTGCTGTCGATGGAAATTACGTGGAAGTAAACTTTTAGGCTCTTTACGTGCATGTGTACCAAATAAATTCAGCACAAATGGTTTGTCGGTAATTTATATATATATATATATATATATATTTGACACGAACGATAGCCTTTTCTGCAAAATTACCTGAATAGTCAAAATTGTTTGAATTTATGTAGTAATGGAATTTTCAAGCTCAATGAAGAGTTATTGAACTTAAATAAATTTGCCGTCCGGAGAAGGCGGTCCCATAAAAAAAATATCAGTTGGACAGTCTCCCCTTATTTTCACACATACTCGTAGGCTCGTGAGATCAAAGCTGTAGAGAGTGGCGAAACACAGACATGGACGGAGAAATTCCTTTCAGGTCTGGTTAGTCATAGCTGATCATACATAAAATTATCTGGAAATTAACGATCTTTTTCGAGAATATCCGTGCCGATACATGTCCGGGGTGGCAATTGGCAAAGCATTAAAACGGCTCATTAGTTTATCATTACATAATACTGAGTCTGTGAAGCCATGTACTCGCTTAAGAAACGCTAGCTCTGCCTTTGGCAACTGCTATAATCGCGAAGTGTGTTCACATCACTTGGATACTGTAGGCATCTACGAATGCCATTTTATGCCTGAATCGAATCAGGGCCGTATGAACAGACAGCTAGTTTGGGCTTCTGATACCAACTGCCGCGATAAGCGCTTTTCAACAACACTCAGTTACGTATTCTGGAATGATTGTACCTCGAAATGAGAAAGTTTCTCTTTTCGACAGCAAGTGCTTTCCACGAGCTGCACCTACCTACTGTAAAATTGTAGTTTATTTGTGTGGCAGATCGCTGAGCAACGGTATGAATAACAATGGGCTGAGATTATCGCCGTGCGGATACGTGCCGGTCGTCTGATCATCAGAGCGTGTCATGCTCGCACACACCATCATTGACAATAATCCGGTTAGCCCTTCAGAAGTGCGCTGAGTAGAGTGAGCATTCATTTAAATTCCAGCTGGCCACCGAGCTAGCCAAACGGAGTACACCGTAGTAGCAAAGTAATACGATGTACACAAATAAGACTTCCTACCCAATCAGGGTGTTACGACGCTAATATTGGCTCGACGTCAATATACACGCTAATATTGTCATAACGTCAATATACCTGCATTCAGCTGAATTTGAGCTTAATTTCTAAAATTGTCAACTTCAAAGCAAGGCGCATGCAAAGCAGTGTGAGCGGACGCAGTCACTAAAACAAGGTTTCCAACTCCGACTACTAGTTCGGTTACCTAAACGGGATGCGATCTCAACACAATTTCGCACTCCTGCTTTAAGCTCAAACTCTCCGATCATATATATTCTTCTGTTCTTGGTTCTTCTGAATATAAGGTTATCGTGCCGTTTCTTCACGACCGCGCGTGCGTCCGCGAGTGTCCACCGTTCATTCGTGGTTTTTGCTCTTTTCTACGTTTGTCGCCGCCTTGGCCGCTTGTATAAGCATATACACAATTATTTTTCGCTACAATGCTTATTCACGGTAAACAATATCAGATGAGCCTCTAACTACTTAGTTCTATGGTGTCTACGGGTACAAAAATAGTTATTCTTCGTAGACGTGTGCCCGTACCGTCTACCTTTCTCTTCGCTGTTTGAACAACACGAGCAGCTGCTAGAGATCATTTAGAGCACTTCAAGAAGAGGCGATTCACACACCGGGTCGTTCATGAAAGCACACCGTATTTAGGCGTTTTTCTTTGCGTCCTGCTTTTACTTAGCTACCGGCATGCCGTCGTCTTTCTGCCCAATTGGGGTTGGGAATAGGAACATTTCTTACTGCCCTAAGTTTTATGTTACTTTATTTTTTTATTGGCCACGTTCCTCTTTCTTTTTCTCTCTCTCTCTCTCTCTATCTCTCGCGAGCTTCGCAAAAGATTCGTCTTGTACACCCGGAGGCTCATCCTGTTCACATCGACTACGCTCGAGCAATCAGCAGTGAGTGGCATATCAACGTGCCCATTTGAGAAAATTGATGCCTTGTTGGAGTCGACAACGCCGCCTCAAATGACTCCATCCATTAGCGGCGCCGAGAAACGTGCACTCCAAACTACGTGCGCACGATACAACAGCGATCCGGCGAAAGTCAACGTTCGTCTTTCAGCCATTTGTACTGTAGGGCTGCTACGACGCCCACTACTACTACTACTTCTACTGCCGCTACCTTCATTACCACCATTACCAGAATTAATCTCATCATTAGCGTCTTTGTCATTATGATTACTGCTGTTATCGCAGATTTGATTGACGCGGTGCAAGGAAACACGTTTCGCACGGTGCCGACGACGACGACGACGACGACGCTGGCGTGGATACTGGATACTCGTGAAGGAGAATCGAAGCCGAAGTCCAATGCTGCGGATGCATTCATTGGCCTAAATGGATGCGCTACAACAAATTGGCATATGGCTGCCGCCATATTGCAAATGCTGCGTCTGACGCGGCCAACTGCGTAACCTGCACGCCACGCTACACACAACGGCAGACCGGGGCTGTATTCGCTTCATTTGGCTCAGAAGGCATCATGGGAAAGCAGGCGCTGTTCGCGTCGATCAAAGTCCATTGTACTGCCACTATTTCGTGCGCATACTGCCACTAAATCGCGCGCATATTCTAACACGCCTCTCTTGTTAGGAAACGACAGTAGCATAGGCAAATATGTGTCGATCAAAACTGCAAAAGGCGTTCTATTCTGTCATGCTACTCTCTACCTTTATACATACATATCCTGTTCATTACTGAACTTTATGCGCATCGGACACACACTTAGAAGTGTATATACATATATATATATATAGATGTATATAAATATAGTATGTATATATATATAGATATATATATATATATACTATATATATATAGAGATATAGAGAGAGACTAGATATAGAGAGATAGAATAGAAAGATTGTATATAATATATATAGATATGTTATATAATATATATAATATATATGTATAATATATAAGTATGTATATATATAGATATGTGTATATATATATAGATATATATATTATATATATATATATATATGTAATATGATAAATATATACAGCGAACGCCACAATGATGAATTTACAAGAGCCTACAAGCATCAGTAGAACAGTCTGGAAAATGTCTGCGCCATAATCATGACCATTGCTGCATACACTTTTTGTAGAAAAAAACCGTGAGTGCTTAATTATTTGCCATACGCAATTAAATCAAGGGAACTAACGAAATGCATGTGTGCAACACAAGCTAACTCAAAGTACGTTTTACGGAACAATAAGGCACCAAAATTAAGACCATCGGAGTCACCAGTGCCTGCTCCACTCGTAGCCAACCTCCTTTCACCTGCTGATATATATATATATATATATATATATATAGTGTCTGAGAAGTAATAAAGTCGCGGTGATATAAATTACGAGTCATGGGAGCTCCGGGTTATTGGCGATACATGTTTGCGTTATCTTGTTACCTTGTGGGTGTCTTAAACAACAATTTGATCTCAACTGCCTGAATCCAATGAATAATGCACAAAGTAATCCTTAAAGGTAGCTCGCGGCACGGCTTATCACCTTAGCGAGGCATAGCAAAAAGAGGTACTGCATATAAACCCCTTCTTCTCTCTTCTGCTTCCTCTCCAACTATATTTAGCTTATTTGTTCTAGGCGCTCACCACCGAACAGCACGTTTTGTGCGGGGAAGTCTACAATGAGGGTATGCTCACTAGAGCGCCCGCTACCGCAAAAACATTGTCGCAATAGTAGACATCCCACCACCCCTAAACGTTTTGGTTAAAACGACCCTGGCTCTGTTCAATATCAACCGCGTCAGTGACTTCCTGCAAGATTATATTGGCATAGGATAGTAATAAACTTATCGTACTCTCAAAAAAAAAATAACAAGGAAACAGATAGAAGAATCAGGTACGAACATTATGACAGGTTCCACTTGAATTCTGCGAGATACCGAGCAACGATCACGCTTAAATATAAAGGTTCCACCACACGAGTTTCGACCTGCCCTGACTCGGTGTTCAGCACATAAACGGAGTGACCATAATAAATCCAACATAGTTGTGCCACCATAGTATTAGCACCAAGCGGTAAATTTTGCATCGCCTTTTAACACATCGCTAACTGTACTAACGTTGCTGTAGGCCTGGGACCAAATCGGGAATTGTTCTTGTTTTTCTGTTGTGAGTGATGCCCATCTGCGACCGTTTAAGTGAAGCAGGCCGAGCGAAGAATGGCTGCTAGATGACCGCACCTCTTCAGTCAGCGGTGTGGCTGCCAATAGTCGATTAACGTAGCGGAGCGTTTATCGTCGAGGTAACTAATTTCCCGTACCATCACTACCAGGAAGCCATGACAACCACGACAAAATCCGGCGTCGATAGGGTTCGGTGCTCAAGGTCCCGCCGTGCGCAGCAGTCTAGTTTGAGACAAGTGCTTGTCTTCGTCTATGCTGTAGCGACAGCTTCGCCGCATTCTGGGGCCCGACGGGTGCATGTGAGGCAGCCGACTCGCGCCTGCTTGTAAATTAACAAACGTCGTCAGTTGGATGCCATAGACATCGCCCTTATTCGCCGTTACTGTCCGCAAGAAGAATTAGCTTCTTCATCAGCAAAGATGCAACGCTCCCGTCCTTTGCTGTAACACCGTGAAAACAGTTTATATGAGAAGGCAGTCCGCTATGTACACATGTTTTAAGCGAAATTTATCGAAGAAGCAAAGTTCAAAGATTTTGACTGAATTGACGCGCTCAAGTCGTCATTAATATAAGTTCGTGCGGTCCCCATGCGTTCCTTCCCCTTAGCTGTGGGTCTTTCTTACATAATGGCAGGAATGCAAACAGTAACTATTATAGCTGTTCCAGGTTATTGGAACTGTCATTTATCCAGCAATTGTATCCCGTGGAATTAACCTGCCGGGATTAAGTCCAATACTCAAAATGTCATCTTTCACGCCGAATTTGGCGCCGTGTTATTTCGCCAACAAGCGTTCCCTCAAAAAAGATTCTATAAACACTAAGATTGTGATGCCGTTAATACTGTAAACCGTACACAATTGATTTAAAATTGCGACATTTCATAGCTCCCTTTCTAGTGACCTATTATTCTTATATCGTGTGGATATGGGTAGGCTTTAGACACGTAAGCACGCTACAATGTTACCACAATGATTGGTGAGAGGGTCTAGTAGTATTACTACAATATTACCACAATGAGAGTCTCATTTTCTTCAACGCGAGAGGGGCTACTTGTATACAACACGCGGACATTTAAATTTCCTTGCTGCTGACGCCGTCTCTACGCTCCCGTTGAGGCCGTTCTGTATCTGCGTTGGCTCTCGTGGCTTTCCGTAGAGCATATCAGATTCTTTCTACTAGAATCTTGGCTAGATTGTGTATTTTAAGTACATGATTTTTACACAATGAGCACACTTCGTACTTAAGTAGATCGGTTCCTTGCTGAACAAAACATCGTCGAACCTAATGTTCGCTTGTTGCTCGACATCAAGGGGATCAAATGAGCCTCGCGGCTGTGACAATACTCTCCCAATAGGTGGCCTTCACGTGCTTCAGGGGGTTTAGCGTGGGATGAACTGAACTAACTTACATATTACTAGTTTCCTAGTTTTTATACACATCATATTTATTCACCATAGTTGTTGGTAGTAGGATTGGATTGACACATATGGTTTGCTACGAAGTTATCACAATATTTCGTTCACACGCAGCTGTAACGAGTATGAGTCTAATGCTGAACATATTAGAACATGATATCGACAGATGTTGCACTCACCACAAAACTTACACACACAGTCGTTAATATAATAACATTCACTTTTGAGACACATATAATAATGATAACCGTGCCATGTTACCCTGCACACTAATTGTCGGTTACTTTGGAAGGCACGTTTTCATTTCTCTGAGCGCAAAGCAGGTCCATTCTGTATAGTTACACTTAGCAAAATGTACGTTTTAGCCGTCCCTGAATGTTCGGTACATGTCGAGTGTAATTGTACTGGTCGGTAATTTGTCTAGGACTAAGTTTTCTACCAGAGTGCGTTCTCCGCATAGTTCTAGTGCTAGGGTAGCAGACGCGTTCTTGGGTAATCCCAGCACACTCGCAGAACTAAGCGATCTAAATTTTTGAGATCGCGCAATGTTATGTGCGGCGCAATTACTGGGAGACAGTACTGGAGTATCGGGGTAACTTTCATCCTAAATATTTTCATTGCTGTATCAAGATCCACGTCTGGAATGTCTCCGAGTAGCATCATCGCCGCCGTGGCCTTTGCTCGCAGTTCCTCGATGTGTCTGCTATAAGTCAGTCGCGGTGTTAAAGTTATGCCAAGATACGAGAAATGTTTAACCAGCTCAAGGCAAGTACTGTTGATCTTGACGCGATGGTCGGCAGCGGCGTATGAGCCGCCGCGGCTGAAGCGAAGAATCTTTGTCTTAGAGATATTAAGCGAAGATTCTTTGTCTTAGAGATATTAAGCGAAGAATATTTGTCTTAGAGATATTAAGCGAAGAATATTTGTCTTAGAGATATTAAGCGAAGAATATTTGTCTTAGAGATATTAAGCGAAAAATCTCTGTCTTAGAGAAATTAATTATCAGTCGGTTCTCCGCACACCATTTTGAAGTTTCATTTAAGTAGAATTGTACGTGTTCCCGGGACTTGGCTAAGATGACGAGGTCGTCCGCGTAGAAGGCTTTTCATTGTGCGCAGAAGGTCTGCTAACACAGCAATGTACAGTATAAAGAGAAATAGGCTTGCAGAGTCGCCCTGCGGTACTCCAGTGATTTCCGTTTTTCATGGTTATAAAATTGTGGCTCAGCATGTCTCGAATCAAATTGAAATTGAGCTCTTAATATTAAACCTCTCTCGGGGGATTTCGAGGAGGCGGTCCTTAGGCACACTGTCGAAATAGTTTTTGCATCTTGAATCACTGATTACGGAAACTAAGCTGTGTCATTAATGATTAACAAGGCATGCTATTTAACAATCTAACATAAAAAGTAGCAGAAGGTGTCACAATAATGCCATATTATCGAGCAGCCTGCCTATCTGCACCCATGTTAGCAAAGATAGGTCATCCGAATTCTCAAAACGGTTTTAGCAGTTGCAGAACTATGTGGGAGGAAGAGTCCCTGCTATGTGTTGCCCAATGTCCAAGGTCGAGACGAATAACGGACGACGAACTGTGAAGGAACATACCAATTTTTATTGCATCGGCCACAGTATAGCGTATGACCGCCGCTGTTTATGCCGCAATTACTCTCGGACTTAGTAGTTTACCCATTCATCAATATATCTCCGTTGCGGAAAGCAATTAGCTCAACTCCGCGTACCCTTCGTGTTTATTGTTGTCTTCGTTCTCGTTGGTGTCGTTTGATCTCGTCCGACGCTATCCGCTTGGCGTCACTGGAGCCTGCACGGCATCTCAACATATGCAACTATTATTAGCATGCAAAGGGAATACATCAGTTTTGCACAGAAATCTATAGCTGGTGCCAGAGTTTCGGACACAAAAAGGGTATCCAGAGCGTTGATTAGAGTTTTCATATGAAAATGATAGGCTGCTAATTAGGTAGCGGCAGGCTCATCTCAAGCAAAAGTATAGCCGGTTGTACGGACGATATCAAAGAATCGCTACGTTATATGAAATTTGTAGTTGAGATGCGGGATCCTGATTTTGTTTGCGGATCATTCGGCTGTAATTCGACCGATGCATTATTTTCAAGATCGCCAACCAAGAAGGTAGTCAGGCACTGAAATAATTAAAAGCAGCTCTATAGCATTGAAATAAATATGTTTTCTCACAAAAAAAATCATATATATATATATATGTACATACATATATGACATAACTTAGATAAGCAAGGAACCGAAGAGAAACATAACATTAATTCATCTACCCTTTTGTTAGTTGGTGAATTCGTCCTCATACAGATTAAATTATACGACGTTTTGTGAGAATTGTAATTTAAATATTACGAAAGACACATGCTATATATGAGAGCGCCGACATTTCGTAATTCTTAGTTTGACAGTGCCTGTAGGGGAAGCAAATTCTGCGAAATACTACGAACTTGTTGTAAGGTATTTTGTGTTCCAGATGTTTTCAGGGAAAATGGCCTGACAGTGTTACAATGAAACACTTTGACAGAATATGTTTAATGGTGTACATAGTACATTGCCATATGCTTCACGTTATCCAAAAGGTGACTCATCAGGCGAATACGGAAATATATGGGAGGTTTAGAAAATGGATATTGTAGGTCGGTTTAGCAACCTAGAACACCTGATGTGAGACACTTACCCACTTAAAACCTTAGTCACCCCCCCACAGATTCAGAATTGTGTTCGACAATATTTCGAGACCATGAGAGGTGAGCCTCATGTGCTGCCGACGTATGGTCCCCGAACCCTGGAAGGTGCATCAAGATCCTTCACTCCCTGACGGCTGGCCCTGGTTGCATTGGCCCCTTGAGGGGCACCCTTGTCTCGACTGTGTGCCGACGGCGGGTGTGCAAGGCGCCTTCCTCGCAGGCGCAGGTCTTCTATATGGACTTTCTTTTTAATAATATTATGGTTTATTAACACCCAGGTTGGGTAAAATTATAAACATATACATCAGACACAACTAGTGCTTCTTTCACGCCATTGGGTCTTCTCTCATCTTGCTAGTTCAGCTATTGACTGAACTGCTGGACATGCTGCGGCGTGGTTTTTATCGCACTGGGCAGAGCACCTCGTGCACCGGCAACACTCCTGAAGAATGTGGAATTCTTCCGTGCTGCATGACACGTGATAAAACCCGTGGGCTTTCTTTTTATGGCAGTGTTTAGGTTGTAAAGTTCGTCTGAACAAGCAGAATTACGCGACGTACGCACGCCACAGATTGCTGGTGTTGCCTGGTCATTTGTTTAGAGCACAGCTTGTAGACGTGCGTATGTAGCGAGTGCCGTGTAGGCCGAGACTTCGTGACGTCGTCAACAGTCAACAAAAGCGCAAAGCACGTATATATCGGTGGTCGATTTGTCTCAACTGAGCATGCAAGTTTGAAATTATCCTAGCCCTGTAAAGACCTGCGTGGCGTATTAGAGGAGGGGTCCTGCAATGTGACACACTCGCGTTAACCTTGCAAGTGGCGTCGCCTTGGAGAAAGTCCGATGTGTATGCGCATATAATGCGCCGGAGATAGGCGGATATATTTCGTTTCTCCGTAGTGTGTCTACTATAAGTTGCCAATTAGAAATGTCAAAAGCACTAAGGTACGCCGTCAGCTCTTCGGCAGCGCGGCGAAGTACCCGGTCAGCGGGCCCTGAACGTGCTCAACTGTCCCGCCGCGCAAGTCGGGTCTTCAGACCTGCATCGAGCGCAACATATCCTAGCCGAATAACGCTGTGTACCCCCACCCCTCTCCGCTGGTTACACTTAGTGTCTAGTTTTACTCAAATCATATGATAGTGGGGAGCTGGTATCACGTTGCCGTGTTATCCGCTTATTTTCGGCTAGAGCCTTAGGCGTACCCAGATCGGAATCTATAAAAGCCGCTCCAAAAACGGCCGGTCCTGAATGTAAATCGACGACTGTTTGACTGCATGCGGTAATGTTTGTGCTACATAACGATGTCGAGAAGTTTACAGATATATATATATATATATATATATATATACTTAAATGAAAGCATTCTGTTAAAAAGATACAGCCATCTATTTTTGCCACATTACACGCATTTATTATAATAAAGCTTGTAAAGACTACAGTGATACATGGTCGACATTCGACAATTGGGGTCTCGGATTACTTTGAAACACGAGATATCCACATCTGGCACCGCTGAATCGCGAACAATGATACAGTCACTAGCAAGATGCATATCTTAGCCAGTGAATTGAGAAGACTAATGACGTTTGGGCTTATTTCACGGCTCGACGGTAACAAAGGGAGGCACATCGAGTACACCCAGCAACTATACTTAATACACAGTGAACTTCCCAATAAATCGGGTAACCTCAAAAGTGCGGCTGGGTAGAATATTAAAAAAAAATCGGATGACGTCCTGCGAGAGCTCGCCACAAGCCTCTACAAGCCTCCACAATTGTTCATCATGGAGGCGAGAGTTCTACAACAAGTTAAGGCATCGCATCCGTCTGCATCGATCACCGAGAGACCTGATGCCACAGCTGCTGTCGTGGAAGACGTGCCACTTGGTGGTTCCAGCAAAGATAAGGCTTTGTACGCTGCTGTCCTTAGAGGCATTTCTACCACACTGGAAAGCTCCTCACCGCAGCTGCTTCTCCCCAATCCGCGACCGCTACCGAGGCCCAAACAGAAGCGAACCAACACATACAGGAGTCGTCAAGCTCGGCCGCGGTATGCCGCTAAACTCACCACAAAGGGACACACCCGTAACAAGACGTCTCGCAGAGATGTTGGGGGCGCCTTAATAGACGTCGCTCGGACGTTAGAGGGTGTCAGCCCTGATCTGGCATCAACTTTGAGAACAATCGCGGAAGCTCTGAAACCTTTATTGGCTCTCCTTCCACTCGCAGAGAAGCTTAAAGCATTTACGTCATAATGCCAGATAATAATAACCCAAGCGGAACTGAGGCCGCACAAACATCTCCATTATTGGATAACTCCAACAGGGCTACATGCCCGGTTTGCAAAGGTGTTTTCACGAAAAGGTGTCTTGCCAGACACATCTCAGCCAGACATGCGGACGCCGCCAACAGGCCGTTCACAGCCCATCGGGCCTCGACGGAAGAAACTGATATAGATACTCTACTCGTCGACATTCAACTTCGTCGCAACTTCCTCGAGCGGAAAAGGACGCCCGGTCCATGTCTGTCGTGATTAGAAAGAACTTACGCGAATTTTCAACGGGAAAAAGGCTTAGGGATCTGACGCATGAGGGTTCGGCATCGAAGGCTTACCTCGACGATAACCTCTTCAGACGGGTGAGAGTCAAGCTGTTGGAAGGCGATATCTCAGGTGCAACTAGATTGGCGAGCTCCGAGAATACTCTAGCGTCAGTGAACGAAAATACGGAAGCGCTCCGCTCCAAGCACCCACAGGCTCATCGGGATCTAACCATGCCCACACCTTCGGCGGTTACGCTGCCATCTTCAACCTCGCGCGACGAGATACTAAACGCCATGAAGACCTTCAGTCGGAGTTCAGCTGCCGGCCTGGATTTTAGGAGACCCCGTCTACTTCCGGACCTACTGGCTGGCGCACTGGGCAGCAGGGCTGAGCGATTAGTTGACGCCATTGCCAAAGTAGTTGATGTGCTCAGATGGGGCTCGCCCCCATCCTGTTTTATATCATTTATCTTCGGAGCACGGATGTTTGCACTAAAGAAAAAAGATGGATCGTTACGCTCTATCGCCTGTTCCTCGGTCGTTCGCCGATTGGCAGCCAAAATCAGCTGTCAAGATAATAAGGATGCTGTTTTAGCTCTTGGCCATCACCAGCTAGGATTCGCTACCCCTGGCGGTACAGAGGTAGCAGTACACTGTGCCCGTACATTTCTGCAATCGCGCAAAGTACCGATGGTGATGGTCAAACTGGATTTCCAAAACGCTTTTAATAGCGTTCGACGAGACCATCTACTCCAATCCATCAAGCCGTGGGTTCCCTTACTGTTTCACCAGAGGAACCTGGCGTACGGTCTGTCATTGCATCTGGTCATGCCCCATAACACGATGCTATCGCAAACAATTCTTCAGCAGGGCGATTCCCTAGGTACTCCACTTCTCTGTCTGTGTATCAAGGAGAAGGTGGATACACTGCGATCCCCTCTTAATCTCTAGTACCTGGATGACGGCGTTCTAGGCGGAGACCTCCAGACAGTACTAGACGATATTCAAAAAGTCATTGACTTTTTGAAAGTTACGGATCATAACAGAATTGAATCATTAGATTTAACGGGTCTCTTTAGCCTACTCCCTGGCTGGCTCGCGTTGTTGACAAGGCTGACCTGGAGCTGCTAGGTGTGCCCTTGCTGCCGGATGGGATACCAAAAGCACTAGCCGGCCGGAAAGACAAACTGAACTTCGCCACAGGCAGACTATCCCAATTGGTGGCCCACTGTGGTCTGTTTCTCCTTAGATCTTGCTTTTCAGCCACGAGGTTAACACACCTAGTTAGAGGTTGCAACTTATCCTCATCGCCTGAACTTTTACAGCTTTTTAATGATCTTAGCTTAGACAGTTTAGAGGAGATACTAAATCTTCAGCCTACCGCTGTGGCAAGGGATCAGGTAATGCTTCCGATCTCTCTAGGCGGCTTAGGTATGCCGGACGCGGTCATGATGGCTGGACCCGCGATCGTGTCATCATTGACTCAGGCTTCGGAGAGGGTTAGGGCTTTGTTGGATAAGGATGAATGGGAAGCTTATAACGCTGAACTACAAAAGCTGACCGACAGATTGTTGTCTTTGTTTGACTCCCCTCCCGATGAAAGAACTAAACAGAGCAGTTGGACAGACCCTCTGCAAGAAAAGCGAGTAACAAACCTGATCGATAGAGCCCCCACTGTGACTGACAAAGCCAGGCTTCGAGCCGTTAGTAGACAAGGGGCTGGAGCCTGGTTACATGCCCTACGCTGTCCACGAATAGGGACGCTTTTGGATGATGAGACGACGCGCATCAGCACAGGATTGCGGCGGTGTCGACCTAGTTGTCCCTCACCGATGTCGTTGTGGTTAACTTGTAGACGCTTTGGCCCATCATGGCTTATCATGTGCCTTAAGGGCAGGCCGAAGAGCACGCTACTCGGCATTAAATGACACTTTCAGTCGAGCACTGAGATCGGCTGGCTTTCCGTGCGTACTAGAAACTCTGGGTCTATCCAGAGATGACGGGAAAAGGCCTGACGGTCTTACTCTAACCCCCTTAGAGCGTGGTCGCATGCTTGTTTGGGACGCAACTGTAACCGACTCATTAGCCCCTTCGATGGTCGGTGCAGGTGCGGACCAGGCAGGTCATGCGTCTAGGTTAGCAGAGGCTAACAAAAGTAGAAAATACGCTGGCGTTGGTTATCCGCACCAATTTCGTCCGTTGGCTTTTGAAACAATGGGAGAACCAGGCCCGCTTACATTGAAATTGATTTAGCGCGTAGGTAGAAGCCTTAACCTGTCCACGGGAGACTCAAGAGCATCGGAATTTTTGCATCAGAGGCTGTCGCTTGAAATCCAACGAGGAAATGCAGCATCTGTTCGGGGCACATTGTTGAACTGGGGTAATCCCGGGTTAGAGAACCCGTAACCACACGTTAACGCGGAGACAATTGTTCCACTCCAAACATGGGCCCTTCATATATATATATATATATATATATATATATATATAAAGAGAGAGAGAGAGAGAGAGGGAGGGAGAGCAAGATCGTTTTCGTATCATCTTATTAACTGCATTTTTACATACAAATAACACATATACGAGATATGCAAAGTCTCCCAGGAAGATTTCGAGAGCGATATAAAGAATTATTGAGCTCGTTAAAGCAAATTTTAAAAAACCGTAGCACTGGTGGTGTTGCCCGACATAGAAGCATAAAAAGGTGCAATTGCAAGACAATTTCGTGTTTGTGAGAAAATTCTGCTTCATCTGAAAAACATATAACGTCGGCCAGAAGATGCAACATGGTAATTTAGAAGTGAATTCGCAAGAATGGAAGTTCTTTTAATAACTCTTACGTCCAATACCTCAAACGCATAGCCCTACGACCATTCACAGCGCTTAAAATTAACATATTTAGGTAAATGGCTATTTCATCATTTTAATATCAAGTCTACGGCAATGCGAGCCGTGGTTGCTGACTAATAAAGATTTTTAAAGGCGGGAATGTTGAGATTGATTTGTAGAGTTGTCTATCTTATATGCATACTCAATATGATCGAACTAAATATGATAAATATTATGATGATGATATAGCCTTCACAGGAAGCAAATTTGTTCACGAACACGACGATGTGCTAGTTTCTGTTTAAGAGGACTACTTGTTTCTCAATCGCACATTGTGTGCTCCTATGACGGGCAACAACACCAACAAAAGGACTCTTCAGAGACCATGCTGTATTAGAAAAAAATATTTGTTTTAACGAGCTCTATAATTCCTTATATCGCTCTAGGGATCTTCTGGGGAGACCCTGTATATGCGCGTATGTACATGATATTGAATTATCTTATATATATATATATATATATATATATATATATATATATATATATATATATACATATATATATATATATATATATATATATATAGGAGGACGTAAAGCTCTACACACAAATCTTCATACGTCTAGAGCTAATACGTACGTTGTGCATCTAGAAGGTATATATATCTAATGTCGCCCGCTGGCTATCTAGCGGGCTATCTAAAAATCCATCCATCTATGCGTATATGTATATACATACATAACATGTAGCACAAGGGGAGCCCTTATATGTGTATTTCGTAAGGATCTTAGCGTCAGATGCGGGTTGTTGTTGCAGGGCGCTGCTATAGTAGTAGTAGTAGTAGTATACATAGGTAAGAGTGGTTGGTAGTCGTTCTAGCTATCGTAGTGGGGCTTGTAGAGGTTGTTTCGTAGTAGCAGATTTTCGTAGTGGGGGGGGGGGGATTGTAGTGGTAGTAATCGTTGTCGAAGTAATTATAGTCTTGGTAGCAGTGAGGTGGCAGTAACTCCTTCTGTTTCCCCTGATACCTCGCCGGGACTACGCTGAGGCCACGATGCAAGTAGCGCCAGATGGCCTAGTCTTGGTCATCTTGTCGGTCGGGACACGGAGAGTGACTGCGGGTAGACTGCGAAGACAGGCCTTAGGACTGTCCCTCCTAGATGGGCCCTAGTGTCGTTGTATCACTGCTGCCGTCGGCCTGCCAATAACCGACCAGCCAGTGGCAACAAACCCCCCATAGGAAACACACACAGACAGACGACCAAACTGACAGACAGACAGACGGACAGACATACAGAAGAGGTAAGGAGGGCGAGCCGGTGCTATATGTTGATACGTTTCGGCCATTTCGAGTTAGTGGGGCGGCTCGGCTGGCAAAACAATGGATGGGCCACCTTTCTCCAAAGCTAACGTGCGTACGGCTGTTACAGCTCTACCGCCGCTCATTGTGCCGCGCTCGTCAATACCACGATGGTTGCAGCAGCTGTTGTTGTTGTTGTTGAGATCTACGCCATTATTTTGGTGCAGTATTTGTTGTTGATATCGCCGTTGCTGTAAGCGCGAGTCGTCACACCCCGTTACTGTTGTTGTTGTTTGTGTCATTACGCATTCGGTTTTTGACCTAACTAGAGTCGTAGAGTCGTCCTCTCCCAATGCCTTTCGTTGCATTGCCCATTTTTGTTACATTCTGTGTGCTCAGTTTCTGCTTTCGTTTTAGCCACCATCGGTATGGCTGTTGTTTGTGATTCTGTTGCGCCAATCGTTAGTCTTGTTGCAGGCGCTGCTGTTTTGTCATGGCACTTACTTAATATCGTTAGTTGTTGTTGTTGTTGTCGTCGTCGTTGTTGTAGCTAATGCGGATGCTTGGTTACGTTGTTATTGTTATTGATATTATTCTCGTTGGTTGTGGCGCTGTTGTTATGGCTGCTGTCGGTCCTGTGAAGATCTACGATCCGCGAGGTGGGTCCTCCTCTAACCAAAAGGTGTCTACCACCTTCGACACATACTTATGGCAGGCTAGCTGTTGACTGTCACAATGTTTACTACCCTGCCTATACCCCGCTAACTAACTGCAAGGATAAAGAGAATAAAAACAAAAGGGCTAAGCGTCGCAACATATTTATTTCGGACGCCACCGATATCTTGTAGGGCACCAGCTGCGACAGTTACAACACAACAACAGCAACAACAACAATAGGCAGGTCAGTGACAAGACTAAACATGCGTGCAGAAAGAGAAGAAAAGGGAAAGAAGATAAAGCAGAACAAATTGATGAAGAATAAAACGGAACGGATGACCAAAAACGGTAATAGCAATTCAGAAATAAAACAGCGACAACAACAAGCTCTATTTATTAATTCTTTTTCTAGATTTATGAATCGTATTCATGTGCTAATAACCAACTGTGAAGTGTGTTTATGTATGGTTGCTGCGCCAATGCATCGAAGCTATGTTGCGCCATAGAGCCGATATTGGAAGCGGCGCTCTCTCTGGATACTGCAAGTCTTTTGAACGTCAACTTGCGTACGGCCTAGCTGGATATCATGGCCTTGTGGATCCGCCAAGGCTTATTGGACAGCTCATTGGGTGTAGACCGTTTGAGTTGATCATCGGCTAAAGATGTAGTTGAATTTCAGTAAACTCAGATCTATATATGTATACAGGGTGTTCTTATTTGTGTGTCCAAAACGCTAGGGTATGGTCAAACTCGGTGAGAAAATCATTTTTGCCAATGGGTGGAAGCCGGAAAAACGTTTTGTTTAGGAGTGAGGATGAAATTTATAAAAGCAGTTATTCTGTCTTTTTCTCCTACATAGTTGTGCAAAATCTACGTTTGCGGGAGAACCAGTCAACGTACAAAGGAACCAAGCATACCGTCGTGTTTGGCCGTGTTTGGTCACAATAAAGTATACATTACTAGCTTGCGTAGCAAAAAGCGAATAGCCAGATTAAGGAAAGTCATAAAAAGTCAAAATGTTACGTTAACGCTTTTTTGTGCAACATCGTAATTTTTTCCATTACGACCGAAAATGTATGTTCAAAAGACTACTCTCAGGCAATAGCAAATTTAATGCCCACTACATTCGTACCAAAGTGATGGTGCTGCGTTACGTAGTTGCCAAGTAACTAAGCTTTTTCGACAGTTATATCGAAAGCGAAGGCATGCATACTTGCATAGGGTGTATGAGAAAGTTAGGTACGTATTTTGAGGTTTGGTAGAACTCAGCAAGAGAATATTTTTTTCTAATGGAAAGAGGGGGCGGAAACGTCTTGGCAAAATGCTACGGTTCTGAACGTGAAAACTTCAACGTGAAACATAACAACTATGACTGTCGAAAAAGCTAAGTCACTTGGCAAAAACGTAACGCAGCACCATCACTTTGGTACGAATGTAGTGGGTATTAAATCTGCTATTGCCTGAGAGTAGTCTTTTGGACGTGCATTTTTGGTCGTAATGGAAAAAATTACGATGTTGCACAAATAAGCGTTAACGTAACATTTCGACTTTTTATGACTTTCCTTAATCTGGCTATTCGCTGTTTGCTACGCAAGCTAGTAATGTATACTTTATTGTGCAGAATTTTCCGCCAAATACGCCGGTATGATCGGTTCCTTTGTGCGTTGGTTCTCCCGCAAACGTAGATTTTGCACAACGATGTAGAAGAAAAAAGGCAGAATAACTGCTTTTATAAATTTCATCCTCACTCCTAAACAAAACGTTTTCCCGGCTTCCACCCATTGGCAAAAATGATTTTCTCACCGAGTTTGACCATACCCTAGCGTTTTGGACACACAAATAGGAACACCCTGTATATATTTTTGCGATACTTTGATCTATCTAAAACTACAGGCTTTCCTCTAATCATATAGACATATCTTTCCGATATGTTATGTGTTGCTCTCGGCTAAACTGGAATTGGTACTTCACAAAGGAATTCATATAAGTGGTTCAGAATGGCACCATGTGACACCTACATTTTAACAAATTTCGTCATAATCTATTTATTCAAGATCGTCTATAAGATGTATGTTATATATATATATATATATATATATATATATATATATATATATATATATAGTGGTTTTATTAATCCACGATTGGTTTGCGAATATACATCATAGACATCGCATTTTCAGAGTTGAGACAACGGACTTGCCTTTTCACAACGCTGAAGGCGACATAGATCACACGGGCGGCCACAAAGTTTACATATACACTTCGGCAGAAACCACCTGTCCGTCATACTATATGTTATATTATGGTATGACGGACAGGTGGTTCCTGCTCCCTACCGTTCCTACTAGAGAGAGAGTGATAGAAAGTGTAGCAGAGGACCTCCTTCGAAGCATCGGACATTTGACTGAGTGGAACTTAGTCCATTCTGCGAGCAGAGCCAATAAGTGCCTTGAGAGTACTACTTCTTGTGAATTCATTGGACGAACGTAAAAGTTGATGACACAGCCGGCCCACAATCGAGGCGAGAGAAAAACGTCTAGTCTTTCGATCTCAGCCGGTGCTTGTGGCACTTTTCTTTCCAACTTCACGAACAATTGGTTGACCGGTGGAGTTGTACATAGACATGTGCAGTCTCAGCCGAACAAGTATTATTATTAACACATTAGTAACAATATTATCAGAAACTGAGGTTTTTGAATTTCAGCTTACAGGGGCACAAACGCGAAACAGTACTTTTGTCTGCAATAAATCACATTAATATACCCGAACTACTGCGATCATTTTGGCTCACTGATGTTACTTAGCGGCTCGTATCGTTATACCACCACTTATATCTTACACATTTATGATATATCGGTTTTTCATGGTGGTTCGTTATACTGCTGCAAGTCATCCTAGGTTGTACAATAAAATAAAAACTGCGTTGTGCTTGATCCCGTTTTACCAACTAAAGCGAAAGTGGCTTTATCCAAGCATTTTGCAGCTACCTTTGTGCCATGGAGGGATTGACGTGTATAGCAATCTAACAAGGAAATTAACAACAGCGGGTAGCTTTCGTTCGCTTGAATCAAGCAATCCAGCCTCGGCTAAAGGAAGCTGAACTCAAAAACGCTTGAACATAAGCAGAACTTTATAGATCATAGACAAGAAGTCTAAGTCCGGTCATATGAGTGCACGTGAAGAATGCCTTTTGCTACTCTTTATGCGGCAAGATAATATTCACCTCGAAAACAGTGTTGTATAGTTTTGCGGATGATTTGGCGTGTGTTAACTCAGCGTTTACCAGAAGATAGCCTAAACAATTAGGATTAGCATTTGCCGTTGGACGCCTGCCGTCCTCCACGCAGAAGCCTGAAAGCTCAAGGATGCACGGAGGACCACATGACCTGAGCTGGCTGTACTGAAAGTCACGTTAATAGCGGCATGTCTAGGGCTTTGCCATGCCCTGATAATACACGATAGGCCATAATGTTTGTCGACAGAGTGACCACAGTAACAACGATAAGGGCTAACTAGATCTGCTAAGGAGTCGTAGTGACGTGCTGCTATTCAAATCGTCTCGTCATCAAAAAAAGGGTAGTTGTGGGCGCACTGGGAGGCATATGTTACTAGGCGCCTAAATCTTTCTGACGGACACGGCGTTTAGGCGATTGTTTCGTGTCGTCTGCAGCTTTATTGTAGAGACGTAGTTGTCACTTATCGTCTTAAGGGATATTCCGGTCACGTTAAGATAGTACGTTGCCAGGCCTTCTTTCGCACCTAGCAGATCCTTACACCCAGAAAAAACAGAGGTGGTGCTTTTCCCCCTGCTGCGGTCCGGTGGTGGACAAAACCCCTTGCTCAGGAAGTATGCCGATATGCCAGTCCGACGTGATGTAATAGATGAGAGGCGTAGGGAGCAACGACTTTCATTAGGTAATCGCGTTTTATACTGTTAGAAACGTTTCGAAACGCAAGCGTCACGAGAACACCTGGGGGTTCGCGCAAGTCGAGAAAGGCACGGGTTGTGTGAATGGCTACCTCGGTCCCAGCCGGCGTCGCGAGTCCCAATCGGTATGCACCAGTTACATGAGAAATAAGCTGACTCTGAGTTGCACAAGAAAGCGCTTGAACATAAGATGAACCGGGGTAGCAGCTACAGTCATGGCGTGAAAACAGTACCGGCTCTCCTGAAGGCTCTCGAGGGGGAGTGTTACTGTCGACTCGCCTCACCTACAGGTCAACAAATTTTTTTTTTACCACATGACTTGTTTTTACAATATTTTTTTAGTATAGACATTTAACAAAGTTGATTTCCATGATGAAATGATATGCATCAAAGAGAAGACCGCAGACTAAAACTGCAACTTTATAAATAGGTTTTCTAAGTTGTTCAGGAGACTTTTCTACAGTAACTGAGATATCTATTATAGGTAGAATCTACCGCGCCGTCACGAAAGGGCATACTGGCGAAGCCTCATGCTCTTTTGTGAGGGCGCTCTGAATGTATTTTGTGCGTCTGTTGCGCAGTAGCCGTTATTCAGTAATCTTGGCTCAATAATCAATAGACTTGACTACAGAGGCTCAGAGACTTGTGTGCCCCAACTCTCTTTTACGGCTGCAATAGCACAAGTCAGTTTGTTGCGCTCAGAATGTGCGTGGAGTGTGAGTAAATTTAACAATTCTCCATGTGTTTTTAGTAAGCCGTATTATTTGGTAAAAGCAAAGCTGGTCTTCGGCTGTAAAGAATGGTGTAAAAAAAAGTGGACGGTGAAAGTCGTATCCCCACAAAAACAACACGCATGGAGGACGCTGACGTATCGCATTAAAGCCGGCAACTCCGTCACAACAGCCAGACATATCGGCACAACCATCAACGGACAGAATTGTAGAAGAAGTGCTCCGCAGATTATCTCCAATCATACAAGAAACTATAACGAACGTTATTTCAATAGTTTTGGGATCCGTACTGCCAGTTGTCGGCTGAGTTGAGTCAGCTAGCTATCTGTAGCAATGTTAAAGAAACTGCGGCACCCCCCGTGAAGAAAAATGACTGCGATGACAACAACATTACGGCCCGTAGATCGAAGAACCAGTGACGCTCGGGAAAGACTAAACTCAAGAACCAAAACGTTTTCATGCGTGCGCCGAATACAAAGATTTGGACTCCGCAAGAAAACGTACGAAAATGTCAAAATCGCATTCAAGAAAACCTTACGCAAGTTATCAAGGTAGTACTGTGAAACTGCGAAGGGCATGGCCTATTAGAGCTGTTAGGCGCGGAAGCACTCCGAGAAGTGGATACTCTAATTTTGACGGAAACTTAGGCTGTAAAACCTTTCACTTTGGGGGACTTCTACGGACATTAGGCACCCGCACATACAGGCGAGGGACGAGATAGGCCAAGTGGGGGGGGGGGGTAAGTATTTACGAGCGCAGATATTGGAGAAATTAAAATAGGAATGATAGCGGAAAATGTAGTAGCATTAGCGTCAAGGAGGGTTGAGATTGTGGCAGCTTATGTAAAACTGACAGATGTAGAGTCCACTGAGACCGTGACAGAACGTATTATGCTCGGGGTCGAAGCGGTGCCGAGAGAAGCACCTATGGTTGATCAAGGGAAACTCTGAGCGAATTAAAGCATTTTTGGAGCTTATAATGAAGATACGATGTTGGTCTTAGCCGAGACAGGCCTAAACACATTTAAATGTCCACCAGGAGAAATTTACATAGAGTCTTATAAACGAAAACTGGCAAATCTAATCAAAAGTGCAATGGTTCCGCGTCACAAACGAAAAGTAAGACCCTGGTTCAACGAGCGGTGTAGAGCACCAAAAATGCCAACAGGCCTATGTAGGGACTACGTAAAGACTTTTCCGGTAATGAGGGTGTTCGCTATAACGGTGAGGAAAATGGCGCAAGAATCATATAAGAAAGAAAAACAAAAGTACTGGGAAAACCGGGAGTGGAGGTCGT
Source organism: Dermanyssus gallinae (assembly GCA_003439945.1). Taxonomy (NCBI): domain Eukaryota; kingdom Metazoa; phylum Arthropoda; class Arachnida; order Mesostigmata; family Dermanyssidae; genus Dermanyssus; species Dermanyssus gallinae. The sequence goes on along the minus strand of QVRM01001782.1, from coordinate 653,574 downwards.
TACAAGAGGCAGAGGAACACACAATGCCTATACAATGGGAATTAAGACAAAGACACAGAGTTTGCACGGGAATGGCTAGTTCGTGAGGTCACAATCGAAGACGTTTTCAGGTCATTTGAAAGGGCGCCTAGAGGCAAAGCGGCCGTGAACGATATGATAAGAAATTAACCCCTAAAGCAAACGTTGGCGCCATACAGGAAAGCTCTATTCGATGAATGCCTAAAGTCCGGAAAAAAAGGCCGCCTTTGACCTAGCGCCGAGAAACACAATTATGGAGCAGTTAGCCTTGGAAGGAGTTCCGAATCAGCTGTTAAACATTTTGGGACTATCCTTAGGGAGAGCATAGTATGCATCAGTATAGGGATTGTGGTAGGAGTAAAACCAACTACAGGCGTGGCTCAAGGCGACGGACTTAGCCCCTTGCTTTTCTCGGCACTATTGGGAGTCTATCTATAGTTAAACAGGAACTGGAACGAATAATTGATTATATGGACGAACTGGCAAAAAACAGTAGCAGTTAAGTTTCGACGGGGGGGGGGGGGGGTTCGATTACCAAGAGACGACGTTCTTCGAGCCAGGGGCAATGTAGTTCATTTTGTAAATAAATTAACTTATCTGGGAGTCACTATAACGTCGAGTGGTAGCCGTTTTCGAAGGTATATGGAAAGCAGAGTGGAAAAAACCATCACCAGCGGCAGCAGCAATTAAAAACCCGCAAATGTTGTCAATACATACCGCGTCCGTCGTTTTCAGGATTATAATAGAACCAATAGCAACATTGGAGAACATGGGAGAGGCAAATCTACAGTTATTAGATAGAGTCAGATTTGCTTTATGAAACGGGGGTTTTGGTTAGCCATTCTTGTAGAATTAATAGCCTATCTAGTAGGGGGAAACTTTAATGACACAAGCAACCGTACAACTATATTTCCTAGCAGAGCTTTGAGACTATACTTGAGTGAGCAGAATTGAAGGGATTCGATTTAGGAATAGATATCAGCTACAGACGTTAGTTTGTCGGCACAAACGCACACAAACGCCAGAATACGCTCACACAGGTCCTACGGATAACACGGTTATCCGCATAGATTTTGTGAGCTTGGAACTGATAATTTATACGACAATGGTATATGTGGTAGAACTGCATTATGGCTTTCTAGTGAAAGAAGCAGCATCACGGGGAATTTGCATTCACATGACTCAGTTGAGTTAGCGAGGCTCTTCAACAGAAAGGAACCAATCGACTAGGTCGTCATCTTGCTTAATAACAACATTTTAGGTCACACGCAGTCAACACCGTCAAAGCCTTTGTTCGAGAACTCGAGTGAGAGGTTCGTTAGCACCCTCCGTCAGAATTGACACCGATAGATTACCACCTTTTCTGCTCACTGTGCACTGATCAGACAAAAGGCAAAAGCCTTACCACAGAAGTTGACCTCAAAAACTAGCTAAACACACCTTTCGATAAGACAACAAGCTGATTTCTGGCCAACAAATTTAAAAGTTTGCCGAAAGATAGGATGAGGTCGGATACTATGAGGTAGTTGTTAAAAAACTACATACCTTACTGATATGGCATAGCAATTAAACACAAATCTTGTTGTGTTGCAACGCATGTTTAAAAAACCGCGGAAACACTCCATTCCACCTAATACCTGCGCACACTGTCAGAATAAAGGTGTATGAGATAATGGCGCATGAAAGCAGTGACTCCGAGTTGCCCCGTTCAAGATCAGCATATGTTTGCTATAGTATGTTTGACATTTTCGTTTGGATTGTTAAAAACATCCTTTCAAAAGAGTAAATATAGATGCATCTCTACAGTGTCTTTGCTAGATATGCACCGTCAATTTCGAGGCGATGTTGTAAAGCAAAAGATGTGTTTGTATTTGTAAACACCTATTTGCGATTTTTGACGCAGTTAATATACGTCTAAAACATGGCTGGCATAGTAGAAATGATGCTAGTACCGAGCGCCTATGCCTTTCGACGCCTAATGCCTTCTCTAATTTGCCGTCAGACAAACGACAGATCGATTTATCGTTTTATTTTTCTCGCTCTCTAGCTGTCTCCATTACAACATGCGCAGAACATGTTTTGGGGTATCATAACTTGAATTGGTCAAGCCACCAAATCGAACCGCTAAAATCGTAGCGTATAAGCTTACCAGAAGCTTCAAACCTACAAGTGTTGCCTAGCTCGTGTTTGTTCTTACACACTAAAACCTGTCAAGGCACGCAGTCGGCATTTTGTCATCATTCATCATTTAATCGTTGCTGACAGGTGCCGTTTTGGTGAAAGATTTCCATATAGGAGTTGGCATGACTCTCCGTTCAAGGAAGAACCGCCTGCTTGTTCAAGGCCAATGTGAACGATGTAATAGGGTTCGCTAGGTCAGACACCAAAAGAGAGCAGGCCGCGTCCTACTCTTGGAATCGTCCGTTCTAAGCTGGCTGGCTACTCTTGAAACTCTTCGGCTGCGCTCTACGGGAAAATTTTGATCGACCTCACCTGCGAGACGTGCGCATGCGATGATGATGATACAGCTAGCCCGCCGGCAGACCATCTGGATTTGGTGCCGGAGTTTGACCGTAACCGGCAGTCGATGCTTTTCCGCGCGCAGCACCAAAGCAGACATTCATTGTTCGTGAACGTCCGACAATTCAGGATCACTAACAGCTTCAATACTATGTCAATATTTTGCACGAAACGTTAACGCAAGGCGCCACGTAGTCTTTTTGGTTGTTTCTGCTTGCAGCTATGTGGGTCACGAAGATTTGTATATATATATATATATATATATATATGACGTCTAGTTTGAACTACCGAATAAACCTCTAAATGGGCCAAACAAGAAAATGATCTTCAACCTCGACAAGACGATTGCCCTACGATGAACCTTCAACAACAGGTCATCGATATCAGTGCACACTACCTCACACTCATGCTTGCGTCTTTTCTCTCTCTCTTTAGCTGTCTCAGCCTCTCTCTTTTCTTCGCCCTCTGTCTTCTTTGTTATGTTCCTGTTTTTTTTTTTTTGCTGCGCAACACATACTCTACTTTGTTGACCTGCGGGAAGAAACTCGGCGAAGTCGCGAGGAATTCGCAATGAGCAGCGGGACATCATAGCCCCAACCAGCACCTTCCATCGCCGTCACAGAGAAAGATGGTCGATCAGTCGCTGTCCGGCAGCACGTCGGCCCGGTGGTGAGTCGGGTCATGCAGTATTCAACACATGTTTACACGGCGCTAACTTCGCGTCGCTTCACTTCGGCGCCGTCACGAGCTCAGACGAGTCTTCTCTTTCGTCCATCGCAGTCGCAGGCGACCCACGTCGCCGACGTTATCAGCCTGCTCCAGCCAACAGTTTGCCATGGTAGGTAGGTAGGTAGGTAGGCAATGGCCGGCCCTAGTAGCGGCGACAGAGGCAGATTTTACGCCGTTATTATTCTAGGGTCTGGGTCAGGCCAGGGCAAACGGATTTCGAGCCTGGCCAAGCCTAGTCGGCCTTCACACGACATGCAAAAGTTGCTCTACGTTTCAACTTCAGCGATATTCCTCCCCAGCCACGCGAGCTATCGTTACGCTCCACTCTGACAAAGAGCTGCTCGCCTATCGCCCCTCCCTGCCAGCCCCACTGTCCCAACTCCCAATCCCCATGTCGACCTCTTGTCTTTCTTCTCGAGTGCACGCACGCACGCATGCGTATGCTCGTCGGCGAACCCCACAACGTCGGCTTGACGGGAGCCATCTACCACTACCCCTCCCCCCTCCACTAATACGCCATTTGCCTCTGTATATATATATATATATACGTATAGATTTGTACGAATGAGCACGGCCCGGACAGATGGTCATCGGGGCAGGGTGCGCCAGTCGTCCCGAACTCGTAGGGTTGTGCGCGAGAGAACTCCACGGCCAATGGTCTTCTCTGTCTGTCTGTCTGCTGCTGCTGCCGTCGCTGTTGTCTTTGCTGCTGGTTCCGCCTGTTTGCCGAGCGGGACAAATAACGATGACGGCTATAGCGGCCATGGGCATGACAGGGACGTCGGGCCGAAAAGAATTGACTTGGTGCTGCGACATTCTGCTCTCTCTCTCTCTCTGTCCACTTCCCTTCTACTCTCTGTCTTTCTCTTTGCGACGAATTTTGCAGTAGTTGTCCTGATCGGTACCGTTCGGTTGGGCTTTAGTAATAACCGTTATATATATAAATATATATATATATAAGGTTAGGTAACAAAAATATGCTGGAATGTGTTATTCGAAAATCTAGATCAAGGAACTCCGAATAAGGAATTAGGAATTTGCTTGGGATTGGTGCGAACAACCGATATCATGTCTACGTTTTTCGAATACCATTGCCGTGCTATATATATATATATATGTATATATATATATATATATATATATATATATATATATATATATATATATATATATATATATATATATATATATTAACTACATCGGAAGAGTACGAACGCGTGTGTTTTAGCCCCTTAAGATCGCCACTATTAATGTGCCAGTGAGGGATTGCTGTGAAGTGCGGTTGGTAAGCAAAACCCGGGGCCTCAAGCACTCAAGGGCCTCTACACACGCGCTGCTGCAGTTAATGTCGCTTCATTATACAACAACGCGCCTTAACCTCAAGAGGAGCGACGGATGTTTCGTTGAACGCAAGCATATTGACAGGGCGGAAACAAATAGCTCACACAAATCAACAGCCCGCCCTACTAATTCCCCTATCCAGCCGTCCAATTTACCGGCGACAGCTGAACAGATGAGCAAATAAATTACAGCTGCATATACAAAGACTACTGGGTTTTGAAAACTATCTATAAGTCTTCCAAAGCGGTCAAATGTAAAATAACAAACAACACATAGAGACACCCTTGTTATCACATCACAAAATTGGGTGTATGTACACATGCATCATACTATAGCAGAGTTTATTTTGAAGGTACTATACGCAGTATAGTACCTTCAAAATAAACTCTGCCTGATTCCGCTTTTGGTAATAGGCAGAAGTAGTGACTTCGGTGCCGCCTCAGGATTGCAGCTCAATGCTTCAAAGTGCGAGCTATACGTTTTGTTATCCGACTCCGCATAGCTACCATAAAACGTCACTAATCAAGAAAAATGAGCTGTACTGCAGAAACAGCGACAACAACAACAACAATCAAACTAGCACACGCCATAGCGCCTTACAAGCACTTACACTTTTCCATGATCGGCAGCGCACCGTTACCAGCACAACCGCAATACCATACCGCCACCGGCTCACGGAGATTCAAACAAGAGCAAAGTTCTGTCGGCGCGCATGTGTGTGTATATCATCACATCATCTCTTATCATCTCCGTTACCATCGGCGGCGACACAACTTTGTATGTAACAACTAGACCATGCCACCAGAAGTACTGCACGCTATATCGCCATCAGCAAGGATTACAGCACCAACAGAAATTAGGTCGTCACTAATGGTTCATAGTTTGCATCCCGCCCGATCAGATGTCGGGTGCTAACGTTCTTAGAAACAAAAATTACCGCCGTAAAAGAAGCAAATTCTTACTTTTGGTGTACGTACAAAAATCGCACAGCGCGCAACTGCTAAAGTTTCATTCCGCGACATTGCTGATGCAGCTGTACAGGCAATGCGAGACAGCACAAAAGCCCGCTCATAAAAACAGCAAAAAAAACAGTCATAATAACAGCACAAAGTACGCACCGTACCACCGTGTTATGGCCCACGTAGAAATTACTACGGGTAAGCTAGTAAATACGGTTATGAGTAAATAAATTACCAACTCATTGCAATGTTTTTATGCGTGTTTGCGTATCAATGTCACTGTATCGTATTCCGTATTCTGTACAGACATTTCAAAAGCATTTCCCCCGGTCCCAACCCAGAAGAGGTTAACAATAATTATTAAAAAAAAGGCTTTATTTTTCAACTCGTAGAAGACTATGTAACTAAATTGGCTAGCTGCTTACGAATGCAATCACTGCGCAACTGATTCGTTTGCAAATTTGGCAAGATTACGTCGATTGGGATTCATCATTGAGTATTGATATGACAAATTGACAAATTCAATAAATGTCACACCCAGTTTAGTAAATACACACACATGCGCGCCGACAGAACTTTGCTCTTGTTTAAATCTCCGTGAGCCGGTGGCGGTATGGTATTGCGGTTGTGCTGGTAACGGTGCGCTGCCGATCATGGAAAAGTGTAAGTTCTTGTAAGGCGCTATGGCGTGTGCTAGTTTGATTGTTGTTGTTGTTGTTGTCGCTGTTTCTGCAGTACAGCTCATTTTTCTTGATTAGTAACGTTTTATGGTAGCTATGCGGAGCCGGATGACAAAACGTATAGCTCGCACTTTGAAGCATTTTGCTGCAATCCTGAGGCGGCACCGAAGTCACTACTTCTGCCTATTACCAAGGGCGGAATCAGGCATACTGCGTATAGTACCTTCAAAATAAATTCTGCAATAGTATGATGCATGTGTACATACACCCAATTTTGTGATGTGATAACAAGGGTGTCTCTATGTGTTTTTTTGTTATTTTACCTTTGACCGCTTTAGAAGACTTATAGATAGTTGTCGAAACCCTGTATTCGAATAGTGAGGTAAATAAGGAACGAAAATTTGTCTGAGTGTCTGCACGAGATACATATTTCTTGGGATGCTAGCACAGTGGTCAGCTAAGGCGCAGTCTGTCATGCTATAGACTCAAACAAAACAACTCACGTCACTATCAGTCATCAAAGGTAGTATAGCTCTGTTAAAATTTGTTACGCTACCAAGACTGACACTTACTGATTCTGGTAAATGCGTGCGCCTTTGTTCTATAATTATAGATAATACAAATTCTATACAACCACAGGTACCTAGGCAAAGTGCAACGTGGTGTTGACCGACTTGCTTCTCGGCTTGCTACTAGAAAACACAACTCCCGGAATATCACTGCAAATCTGCATCAAAGATGCTCGACCCAAACATTATCAGTAGGCATTAAATCGTTTAACCAAAAAAACACATACATTTAACCCGTTTGTCGACCAAAAGGGCTTTTTAAGGCTCCGTAGCAGAACAACTAATAACGATGAACCAATACATATTGTCGAGAATCTCGCCAACTTTGTTTCAACTGCTTCGCTTAACTTCGCCTCCTAATTTAACAGGGACTGGGAAACACAATGCCACAATGCACCAAGCAACGCACTTATTATACTAACATAAAGACTAAACCAAGAGACTAAACCACTTTTGGATTATCCGACTACCGAAGCGTCCGAGCACTAGATATCTCAACATGTCCGGCCCTCGGTGCATTGACGAAGTACCTCACGGTGAGTTGCAAGCCCGTAGGGGACGGAGGATGGTCTAGAATTGAAAACAACCTCCTTAAGAAAATGTTTTAATTCTAGAGGTGTGTGTGGAGCAAATTGCGATTAGCGATAATGCAACGCATTTTCACGCGACAAGCAAAGATGTACGTGAGAGGCTATATAAGGGCGATATAGTCTATGCAATGTTTTCCTAGTTGCTTACAGTTACCGCAATGCTTTCATTGTGAAGAGCTGTGTGGGGTATAGTGTGGGGTGGGAGCAAATAAGCGGCTTAGTTAAATCACCAGTTAACAGGGTGACAGGTACGAGAAGACGACCTCCGAACGCTGTGTTACTGAAACTGATTAGCCGTACTTAACTGCCGCCCCTTGGCATATGCAGATTTGGGTTTAAATTGGCCGGCGCCAATAACACCGCGTACATATAAATAGACCCAGCGTACAGTATACTGCAGCCAAGTGCCACTCCACTAATTTACTCTATTAGTCAACAATATCGTTGCTGCGCCGCTCAGCTAAGAGCGGGAGAGAGATCAACAACTAAATATGTTTTGGAAGCGGTGGAATGCCAATTATTTCCTGCAGCTGAAGACTTTTTTATGTAGAGGAGTAACTGGAAAATGCAGTTTGCACATACGGACACTACTGCAGAAGGCTCGTCTGCAAGTGTGCCCCAGTAGTGTGGGACTTCAGCCCACTAAAAACCAGCCATCTTCTCATCCTCCCACCAAGCAGGAATTGCGTATGCAAATATTTCAAACAATCAGGGGAGGTGCAAGTGTACTAGCTTCTGTCCCGGAAGCCTCATGGGTGTGCACAACGCGGCGGTTTGCCATACATTTTGACGTAAGCATATTTTCATAAATGTTCGTCAGTTTAAGCCGCGGGCCAAATACTCTTGCATTAACATGTAGACGCTGGGCAGAAGCCCCCCCCCCCACCCCCCCGTCCAGCGTGTTTGACGTTGATTTTGTTAAACACGTAGTGACAGACAAGCTTATTCTAAGTCTATAGAATTAAGGTAAAATAATAAAGCTTAATACAGAGGGAACGCTGCGATTGCAAAAGGCAGTACCAAAAATAGCGGCTCTACAAAACAAAGTGTACGACCAGTACAACATATGTATCAGAGAGAATGATAATAAGAATAGATATGTGATTTAAGTTCAAATATGGACTGAATTGCAATTTAAATAATAATAAATAGCGTACAAAGTATACTAAATATACCAGTTGTACAATGATAACAACAGGTTCGGGTACCGCTCGATAGAAGAGTTCAAATTATTTCCGCTGAGAATATAAAAAATTACGCATTTAAGACATATTTTTTACATTTAAGCTGCACTTACCCAAACTACTCCAGGTGTACCCACAAAAAAGCGCTGTTCCTGACGACGTAAGACGTAATTTTCTCCTTAGGTGTTGTATTTTCATGTAGTCGTCTACACAAAAAACCATTGCTGCTGTTAGCATTTTATTTTTGTACTAACGCCCTGGCTGCGTAACAAGGATATTTACACAACGAGCTACGCATTTGTCTTGTCAATTTCGCTACTGAACAAACCGCGAGAGAATCTGCAACAGCTTCACCCATAATAGTTCTTTTTAATTCCGATGTTTGTTTATTACAAATCATGTTACCGTTGCGTCTAAGTGAACGTGTAGGTAGTCTCTCTCTCTTTTTACATATATTTTTTTTATTTTCTCGGTCAGTGCATTGTATACTATCCTGCGGCGTAATTACTTTTCCCTCGCTACGAATCTGCATTGCACTACTCAGCAGATTATTGTACTTACGCTCTTAGCAATCAACGAAGCGTGTCCGGTCCTTGGCGCCTCTAATTTTGCCTGCGCATCTCGCGATGTCCTTTAGGAATTTACCAGTACTCTCCCATATTATCATTGTTTCATATAATCAAGTATATTAAACCTTCACCACTGCCCCCTATTTTCAACTCGCTGGTGAAATGCGTTTGCGAATGTTCACTTAGAGAGATTTTAAGGTCCGCGCAAAGAAAATGGATTTATAAAACGTCAGAGTGACCGTATCCGCAGCCCTTATAGTCGTATTTTTTATTTATTTAAAACATGTTACAACCACTTTCATCAGAACTACTTTCGTTTTACTTTGCTAAAAATTAAGGTTCTTCTGTGTTTTCTGTTTGTAAAAATTATTTTCCAATGTTGGTTTTCATCCGCCATTCCATCTCTCCGTCGGCTCACCCTTCCAGTTCGCTGTCTTTCTAGTTGTTTTCCTCTTCCTTATCCTTTTCACCACTCTGATGCCATGTTCCCATTTAAACTCATCCTTGAGCGCAGCGGTGACTAAGTTTATCACCGTCATGTCTGTATACGCCATTACCGGTGAGTTCTGTCGTATGTCCTCGAATCCTGAGCATAGGAGGATTGTGTGAGTCACATCATCCTCCTCGTCTGTGTCGCACAAGATGCATTTGGCGTCTGAAGCCTTGTTTATCTCAAGCAGGTAATTTTGGAAGCTCCTGTGCCCCGTCACAACCTGCGTCAGATAGTAGATGACTTCTCCGTGCTCATTGTTAAACCATTTCTCGAGGTCGGGGATGACCTGACCGGTCCGGCTCTTGGTACGTCGGATGGTGTCCTGGTTCATTCATAGTGCCATTCTCAGAGCGTTTGTTTCCGGGCCTCCGTTTTTTGTAGGAATCGATTCTTCTTCCCCCTTATTAACTGTTCGATCATTCTAGATCATAGTATCAGCCTTGTTATCGCAATAATGACTATTGTTTTTTTTTCGAATGTTTACATTCGAATGGTGCAGACGTGTTTTGACTGAACTCTGTGTTTTGTGCAAGTTTTAACTTAAGTTTCGACTGTCTTGACGGTTGTGCTGTGGTGAGATGATTCTACAAGAGCCAGTGCATTCGAAGAGCAATGCCGGTTGAACGGAGTCCGCCTTTAAAGCCACCAATTCCACCATTGGTAGCATCGGAGCCAACCGCAGAATTATCAGCTGATACCCGTGACGTGCAGAACAACACCCGTGGCGTGCAAAACGACACTCGTGTCGGTGCTGCTACAAAAGCGGTCTCTACTGCTGGTACTGACGTCACCAAGCAACAGCCGCCGGCATGTACTGACGACGGCGATGGGGAGGAGAAGAACAACAAACGGAAGGCCAGCAGTCCGCCTCTACAGCAGCAGCTGAGCAAGGCTGATGAGAAGAAAAGAAAGAAGTTGACAGTTTCAACAGCAAAGAATCAGTCAGCTGGAGAACAGCCAGAGGAGAGTGGCAACGGCGTTGACAGCGCGGCTCCAGCTGCAGCTGACTCCGATATAATTGTAGATTGGCAAAGAAATCAAGTGGTTGTTAGTGGAACGCCGCTTGAGGCTGGAGATGATGCAGGGTGGTGTGAGGTAGGCGCTGGGGGAAAACCTGTAGTAGCTAAAGAAGCAATTGCCAAGGTTCAAGTCAAAGAGAAAACTGATGCTGTAATATTTTCAGCCGAAGATAATCAGTTGGAAACAAACTTTAATGCCATATGCGACGACATCGCGAAACATATTTCCGGTCGGGTAGAAGAACCCACTTTAACTAGAGCGGGAAATCTAGTTATTGTCGCAGAAAATCCTGAGGATAAGGCAGCTCTGTTGAGTCTGCAGTCGTTAGCCGGTGTTCCTGTCACTTCTCGAATAAGTGGTTCCAGATCGGTAGTGAAAGGCAAGATAAGCGGTGTGCACCCATCGTTAACCGAATCTGCTATCACCAGTGCTCTTAAACCGCTTGGAGTCACAGAAGCAGTTCGTGTTCGATCCAAAAACGCCAGAACGGGTTTTGTGATGGCCACGGATAATGGCCAAAATATCATTCTGACATTTTCCGTAGCTAATTTTCCGGCTGAAGTACGATTGGGTTTTAAGTCACACGGCGTGGTTTTCTACCGGGAGCCTCTCCATTGCTACCGCTGCTACAGTCTAGACCATATGCAATCGGAATGTCGACTAACGAGTCCCCGATGCTGTGGTTCCACCAGTCACATTAGAAAAGATTGATCAGATCAGCCCGCTTGCTGTTGCTTATGCAAAGGTAACCACGAAGCAACATTTGGGTCGTGTGTGCAGCGGCTAAATCGTATAGAACTCTTAAAGAAGTCCGCTAAACATGTAATTCAGAAACAACCTAAGGCCTTACCTGTTAAACTTTGCGCACCCGTGGTTGACATAAATCCCGCCGCAAACTTTAGCAGGCGCAGTTTTGCTGCTGTCGTCCAAAATGGAGTCAAAATTTCTGTAAATAACGCGCGCGATACGACAGCAAGGGAGCCCGCCCCAAGTCAGCCTGTAAAGACAGTCGCTGAGAAAGTGAGTACTCCTGCACTCAGCATAGAAAAGATCCTGCAGTCGGTGACAGAAAAGCTTATCCCGCGGATAGTTGACACCATTGTGGCTCAAGTAGGCGCTGTTATCGAAAAACTAATCGCGTCGATCATCCCGGGACCGTCTCTGAACTCTCGGGCCGTACCTGCGGAGCAATTGGCTCCCGCTGCCCAGTCTGGTGGGATAAACATCCGTAAAGAGATAGAAAATGCAATAAAAGCGGTCTTCACCCCTACACGAACCTGAAGACTCAATCGAAGACCCGGTTCCCTCGCGATCTCGTGTCTTAGATGGCTCACAGGTGGTACAGACCGAAAACTTATAATGACCACTCGGCAAACTGATATCCGACGCTGGGTCTCGTCAACCACGCAGACAGAACAACTCGCAGGTCAATTACAAGCAGACACGCCCACTCAGCCGATAACTTCGAACCGACTACCGAACCAATCATTTCAAACCGACCCTGGCCAACCTTTTCACATCGCATGGAAATTAAATCTAAGCTTAAAATGATATCTTGCACACCCCGCTCTCTTAGAAGCCATGTTGCAGCAGAATTATCTAAAACTATAAATGATCTGTGCTCGTCTGCCTCACCGGAAAATTGGGAACGGCTATTTGCTTTCCCTTCTCTTGTGTTTAGCATCCCCGCAAAAAAAAAGAAAAAGGACGCACACTTACATCAGTTATTCGGGAAAACCTGGTACGCTTCCGTCGAAGAGCTAAAATAAGTGAAAACCCTCACTTGTGTGGAACAAAACGCGGGACGCCCTCGCCATGCGACCCCGACTCCCGACGGTCAAAAAGGGTACAGACGAAACTGGCTCTTAGAGATATTTCGTCGGCCGCCCGCACGCTTTTGTCTACTGACAAGATCGCCCCAGTCGATCCACAAACCCTAGAGAGCCTCTTAGCCAAGCACCCCGAACACCCCCCAGATACAACCTTCCCAGACGCACCAGCGACCAGACCACCGGGATCTGAAATCTCCGTTACCCCAGCGGACATCCGCAACGCAATTAGAAGTTTCCCCAATTGCTCCAGCAATTGCCCGATGGACTTCGCCCTCGCCACTTAAAGGATATCATGGGCAGAGAGGATGAAAACAGTAATCCTTTGCTGCTCTCTCTGTGCCGCTTTGTTACTCTGGCCATCAACGGACAACTACCAGATTTTTTATTACCAATATTTTAGGGAGCTTCTCTGATCGCTCTCCGGAAGAAGGACGGTGGAATAAGACCTATCGCAGTAGGGCTCACTTTACGAAGACTTGTCGGCAAAGTCCTTGTCAAGAAATCAATCAAAGACATTGTTGAGTTAGACACTGCAACTTGGCTGTGGTATTAAGGGGGGTACCGAAGCTGCCGTACATGCCACCGCTGCATACATTGAATCACACAGAGCCGCAAACAAATTTTTTTTGGTAAAGTTGGACTTTCAAAATGCTTTTAACATGATGCGGAGAGACCACATTTTAAACTCGGTTAAACGGCGAACCCCGGCGCTGTACGCCGCTATCTACCAGATGTATCGCTTCCCGTCCAACCTCTATTGGCAAGGAAAGACTATGCTGTCGAAGTGTGGGGTGCAGCAGGGCGACCCGTGTGGGCCTGCCCTCTTCTGCATAGGATTACATGAGCTTCAGGCACGACTGCAGTCAGAATTGCGACCGTGGTACTTAGACGATGGACTACTTGCAGGCGATTTGCCTGATGTCTTCTATCTTCTACGGCAAAGCCTTTCCACGCCTCGTTTAATTTATCTTTTACGATGTTCTCCCTCGTACAAGAGAGATGATCTGCTCCACGTTCTCGACGAACTCTTCCGGACGACACTCGAATGCTTACTCAATGTGCGCCTAGGAGAGAACGCATGGGCCCAAGCTACGCTGCCAATCAGCGCGGGTGGCCTCGGTGTCCGTACAACTAAAGATCTGACCTTATCGTGCAACGTGGGCTCGATCACAGATTTTAAACATCTAATTGTTTCCATTGGCCTGGAAGGTACATCGGAGGTGATTGAACGGGCTTCGCGTACGAGCCTGGACGAATTTGAATCGCGGTGGGAGGCTCTACCGGTTTCCCCAACGCAAGAGTCTCTCGACCGCATTGTCGTAGAGCGAAAACAGGCCTATCTCCAGTCTCAGGCGCAAACTACGGCTGACAAGGCTAGACTACGAGCTTGCTTCGATCCGATGAGTGGCAAGTGGCTTCAGGCCCTCCCCTCGCCGCAACTAGGTACGATGCTGGACAATAACACACTCCGCATCGTGTCTGATCTGCGGCTGGGGGAGTCGGTCTGTGCCGCTCATCTTTGCAATTGGTGTCGGTTCCCCGTAACAACAACAGGGGTACACGCTCTATCGTGCCGATACAGCGCCGACCGCCACCCACGACACTATGCAATAAACGACGTCGTCTGTCGTGCACTGCATAGTGCACAGGTGCCAGCTGTGAAAGAGCCACTAGGCCTCAGCGCCAATAGTGGGTTACGACCGGACGGCAAAACTCTAACCCCTTGGGAAAGAGGTCGTCTACTTGTATGGGACGTTACCGTGTCGTGTACATTGGCCAGGAGCTACGTCGCTCGAACAAGCCAGAAAGCTGGTGCTTCTGCTTGTCTTGCGGAGGACCGCAAGTTAGCGAAATACAGAGAACTCAATCCGCAGTTTATCGTCCAGCCAATTGCCATAGAAACTTACGGACCCATGGGTGAAGAAACGTCAAAATTTTTCAAGGAGCTTGGAAAAAGACTGAACGCAGTCACAAGGGATCCTCGTTCTGGAGAGCTCCTACTGCAGCGAGTATCGATCGAGCTTCAGCGGGGAAACGCGGCGTCAGTCAAAGGGTCCCTTCCCTCCGCCAAAGGGTTCCCTGAGATCCCGTAGGAATAGAGATGTTCCTAATACTATGTTGATTAAATAAAAAAAAAGTACTATTATTGTTTTGACTGCACTAGTGATTCGTTGCGCTTTCAGCAGCTTTTCACGTTCTTTTTCAATTTCATAGCATTTGGCTCCCACGCTGGAGCAGCATACAGAACGGTAGATTCCGCCACAGAAGCAAGGAGTTTTTTTTGCCTTCAGTTGCGCCGCGTGACCTCGGCAACATCTTATCTAGGCTATTTGCCAGCTTTTCCGTCTTCGCGGTCACCCGGTCGATGTGCACGTTGCCAGAGAGGGCCGTTTGTATCGTCACACCCATATATCAGGCGGACCCGTTTATCTTCATGCTCACGCCGCTCAGAGCTAAGCGGATGTTTCCGTGACTCTTGCGGCCCGTGAGAAGTACCCGTGTCCTACCATCCATCTGTTTACAATATTGATGGCTGCTTTTGCCCGCTTGCTTGCAGTGTCTTGGCCTCCCGCGCTGTGACCAAGATGGCGAGGTCATCCGCATAAGCTATTGTCTGTACGCCCTCCAGTCTGTAGGGTCTCAGTAGGTCGTCATATGACATGTTCCACAGCAGAGGCCCTAGTATGGATTTCTGCGGGACGCCGTTACTCATGGCAAACTCTGTGTTGCCGTGGATAACCGATCAACTATCGGGGTAGGATGCTATGATCGATTTAATGATACTGGGAGATTTTCTTTTGAGCCATTACGCCTATAATGATCTGCCAACTCAGCGAGTTGAAGGCATTTGGACACCCAGAGTCCTTATAGTTGTGTGTAATAAGTCGACCAGCTAGTTTGCTGCATAGGAATGGTAAAGCACAACAAGCTGTGCCAACTAAATAGTGAACTGAAAGACCTGCCACAGTTTTTGTCACTCGGGTATCGTTGTTTCGGAAGTAAATGCCACATTGGCGAGAGGCGTTTACGTCAGTCGCTCTATTTTTTGGATGTAGCCGATGAAGATAGTTGTAATGTATTGACGCCAATCACACAACATAACGAATTACGGCGATGCTGCAACTGACGTGAAGTCGATGCTGTTACAAGCAGCGCGCTGTTAGGCGTATCTGATAATTTTATTGGCAATATTAATTATTATTACGTACAGGCAGTGGAGCATGAAACCATTATAACATCGAGTAATTATGCTGTCCTGCCTACTTTGTACTGAGAACGACGTTACACCTATGGGCCTACACTATTACTGATGCCGAAAAAGCATACCATGTGCAAGTGCCATCTTATTTTAACATGTCCGTAAATAGTGTAGGCTGTAGAGGTAACGCGATTTCGGTGCTCGGAACTATGAAAGACTGGATGGACCCGCGTCTTCGCGTCAGGGGTCGGGCAAGACTCCCACTCGGACACGAGTGATAGATGAGGAGTGAGCCATCGGTGCCGTGGATTTAAACATTCACATGTATATATTAAATCTGTATAATTGTCTATGTTATATGCATAGTCAATATGTGTGAAATAAATATGCTGACGATGATATATTTGATGTGGCATACTTCTTCTAGTTGACAACCAATACTAGCGCACTAGATACCTAGGCCACGCCGCCACAGGGATATAAATCTCTAAGCTTAGTTCCTTTTTCTAGCTTGAGTATGGTGTGCGCCTCGAACGCATCAGTGTAAAAAAGAACTAAAATATGCAGTAATTCTAGGTAATAATATCAAGTCGTTGCACCGAGAAGGGACCTATAGAATCGGTTTGTGGGTATTACATATGGCCAAATATTGTCCAAGTCGAGCACTTCCTCGCCAGAGTGTGCGCAGAGTGTCCTCTCTTGAATAAAAAAAGCACAACAAGACAAAATCGTATGAACATGTTTTTGGTTTGGCTAAGGGAAAAGACGGCACCATTTTCTTAGTCCAGATGGTCCGCTTCGGCAAGTGAAAATGTATATCTCCGCATAAACAATAAGCCAGAACCGTAATACCTAAGGGGACGTAGAATTAAAAACATTTTTTAGGCAGGTTGTTTTTAAATCTAGACCATCCTTCGTACCCTACGGGCTTGGAACTCACCGTGTGGTATATATTTAGTGCACCGAGGACCGGATATGTTGATATACCTAGAGTTTTCCCAACAGTCTTTGTGGCACATGGCCACTGACTCTCAACGGTATGGTTTATCATCTACTCTCAATAAGCATCGCTCAAGAAAAATTCGATCAACAACAGGGATCGAACCGGCAACACCCGGTAGATGACAATCATGACTAGCGCACTGGTTCCCTAAACCACGCCGCCACACCGTAGGGGCCTAACAGACTAAAACTAGATTAAGTTATAGTAGAAAATTCTACGTTAGTGACGCAATCTGACCGTCTTCGCCTGCACTGCATGTTGATATAGCTCAAGCCAGCTTCAGAGCCAGCGGGACTCCCAGCAGCTCCAGGTCGCAGTCAAGTGTTACCTTACATCCCGGCAATAAGGTCTGTAGAGTGTCAAGGTCAGGAGTCTGTGCGCTGCTGCCTGTCACATAAATCTCGCATTTCTCTGGGTTTAGTTCTAAACCCGAGCTTGCACGAAAATCAAGCACGCGCCGAACGTCGTCAGCAACTATGTCCGCATCGCCTCCTAGCACGCCATCATCAAGGTACCAAACATTCAGCGGGCTGTTGAGGGAGTCGACTAGGTCTTTAATGCTTAGGCAAAATAAAAGGGGAGCCAAAGGATCACCCTGTTGCAGCCCCGTAGCCGAAGCTATGACATTATCTGGGAGAACCAAGCAGGAAGCGTTACGGTACGCCTGGTTGAAGTAATGCGATAACTGGGGACAATGCTTTAAGACCGCCTTTAAGAGATAGTCCCGTTTTACAGAGTTAAAAGCGTTTTTAAAATCCAGTTTTACAAGGACCCCAGGGAGCGTGCGTGAATCAATAAAAGCTCGGGTGGCGTGAATAGCGGCCTCAGCCCCTGCTGGTGTGGCAAACCCAAGCTGATGTAAGCCCATCGCCTCGCGAATCGTCTCCCTGGTTCGATTACAGGCAATTTTTGCAGCCAGCCTGCGCAAGGTAGAGGAGCATGCAATCGGCCTTACCGACCCGTCTTTCTTCTGTAAGGCGAAAAGCCTTGCCCCAAAGATTATGGGCAGTAGTTGAGGTGAGGGGGCGCCCCACAAAAGTAAGTCAACAACTTTGGCCAGTGCACTCGCCAGTCGGCTTGCTGTGTCTTCCAGGGTTGGAGAAAGTAGGTCCATGAGCAATCTGGGCCGGATAAAATCCAGTCCCCCGGCGGCACTCCGTGAAAAACTTTTGACTGCGGCTATTACTTCTTCTCCAGACGTGGTACAAGGGAGTGGAAGGCCGGGGGAGGCTGGCCAATCTAAGTTTGGCGGGGCCGGGGGGTGTTTATCGCGGAGAGCTGTCAAGTGATCTGTGCTGGGAGCCAGCGCGTCTGATGATCCGATCAGTCTCGCGGCCCCTGACACGTCACCCTCCGATAGCTTGAGAATGGTCTGGCGAACACGATCATTTGTAAACGTACGGGTTCTCGCGGCGGCCGGGGGTAAAATCTCGGCTAGGCGCAGCCCATTGGAGAATTCACGTAGATTGTGACGGATAATAACGGAGAGCGATTGTGCGTCGTTGCGAGTCGTAGGAAGGCGGAGAATCACTGGCACGAAGGAGAGGAGCGCATCCCATGCAATGACGTTATTATCGGCTGAAACTCCCAATAGAACCTTTGTTAGAGCTTCCGCTACCTGTTTCCGTACCGCTTTCGGGACGATCCTTAAGAGTCTCAACCTCTTCGCTGCACCCTGAATATTTTCGATGATACGGGCGGGCTGCTGTGTGTTATTATCGATCGACATGGGCAAAAGTAGAGGTAAATTAGTAGAACTTGATGGGTGTTTGGCTGTTATGTGTCCAGTGAGTCCTCTTCTTGTGTATAACCCGTTGCAGAAGGGACAGGCTATTCGCTCTGACTGTGTCGACAACCCTGACTCGCCACTGGCTATATTATTTGAGATATGTTCCGCCATTATTGCATTATGTGTTTAAGACTTTCCAACACTGGTAGTAGCTGCAGAAGGGGTTCTAAAACCACCACTAGGGCTCTAAGTTGACCTAACAGGTCAGAACCGCCCCCTGACACGACTTGCGACAAACGGGTTACAGCGTCGGCCGCGGTCAGGTTTGACCGCGCGAATTTGGGTGTTCGACGCGCCGGGGTGCGTGTTAATCGCCGCCTTGGAGCGAGCACTCCTTTGTTGGCGTTAGATAAATACGTCGTTAGATATATATATATATATACATGTATATATATATATATATATATATATATAAATAAATATATATATAAAAAAAGAAGAACATGAAAGCGACGGACCGTGGAGTGTCTTTACAGAGGAAGAGGTCCTTCAGGGTATCATGACAAGAGAAGATGGAAAGTCTGCCGGACCTGACCAGATTGTCTATGAACATCTTAAGGCTGCGATTTCAGTGACCGTCCCTGCCCTCACAGTAATGTACAACAGCTGTCTTAGACAAGGTACAATCCCTAACCAGTGGAGAAAAAGTATTCTGCAAACAATTTTTAAGGCAAAGGGAGATAATACAAAGCCAGAAAACTACCGCGGCATAGTTATAACCAGCGTAGTGTACAAGGTTCTTGCATCGCTCCTTGCCAAAAGGCTCTTTCTAGAATGTTTCAAAGATATACCGGCAGAGCAAAATTGATTTCTTCCAGTGCGTTCGGCTGAAGGAGCACTTACGGATGTAATAGAACACCTAGAGACTCGAAAACAAGATGTGACTTACGCGGCTTTTATTGATTTTAAAACAGCTTTTGATGCAGTACCGAGAGATCGGCTTTTACTCACTCTGCGTGAAGATTTTAATATTAAAAGCCGAATGTATAATCTTATCCGAGATATCTTAGCCGGCCAACGTATCACAATTTTAAACGGAGCTCACGCAATTGTCAAGGAGGTCTCTCAAACAATTGGCGTGCCACAGGGTGATACAGCTAGCCCATTTGTATTCATACTGTACGCAGCTGGCCTTGAAAAGTGCCTCCAAGAAGTAAAAGGTCACCACGTGTTTTATGCAGACGACTTAGTTATTATGGGAAAATCGAGACAGCACCTCCAATTTTACTTGAATGAGACTGCACGATGGTGTTGCGAAAATAAGCTGAACATCAACGTGTCGAAAACAAAAGTGATGCGTTTTAGCAGAGGAGGAGCATATGCTCAGGATGACTATAACATAAAGATAAGTGGGCATGCACTAGAGTTGGTCAACAACTTCAGATATTTGGGAGTAACACTGACGCCCAAACTGTGTTTTACTAGACATATTGAAGAAATTAGAGTAAAGTCGGTGTCCTTAACCATGATGTTAAAGGATCTCCGGCTAGTTGACCTTAAGACTGTGCTCACTATATTTAAGCTCACGATCTTTTCCACAGTATCATATTGTCTCAGACCTATATCCTTCAAGTTAACATTAGACAACCTCAAGAATATCGACAAGATTAAAACTATGTTTCTAAAAAGAGCGCTTGGCTTATCAAAAACTGCCTCGTCTACGCTAGTGCTGCAAATGTGCAATGAGTCCACATTAATAGAAGACCTAGAACACCGTAATTACCAATTTAATCCCGACGCGCTTGAGGCATAAAAGGAACACAGAGAACGGGAAAACTGGAACTTTGTAATCAACAATTTTACAGATAGACCCGCTTTTCTTAGCAACAGATGGAAAAAAAGATCTGCAACAGAACAAAGCAATAATTTCCAAATAACTTGGCACGGATACCACCAATACCTCTGCCTAAAGGGAAAATGTTTCCAAATCAACGAATGTGTTTGTAAATATTGTGGTGAAATTGAAATCGACCAATATCACGTTATGAAATGTATAGAACCGAACACCAACTCATTAGCAGCTGCTGTAATTGACGTACTTGAGCGGAATAGCCCGTAAATATTGTGAGAATCTACCAATAATGGTGAATAAACAAACATCAATATATATATATATATATATATATATATACATACACATATAAATGTTTATAAGTATATATATATATATATATATACACACATTTTTTTTTGTGGAGGAGGGTTAAATGCAGTTACGCACTACTGCTGCGAGAAAGGAGTTTCCATCTCGAGCTGTGTGGGACTCGACCCCAGCGGATGGATGTTACGCCGCTGAGACCCATACCCACTAAACGCACCTCCCCCCTTAAACTTCACTCTCTGATGGCCCAGATCTCCATAGAACAGTGCTATGGGCCATCAGGAGAAGTGGCGAGTGCCCTATCGGATCAATTGGCCGGGGTCACTCACGAGTTCCCCCACCTGTCAAGCGCACTTTGTCCCAGCCCTTGCGAACCCGTTTGATTCAAAGTTGCGCTTTCTTCAGCCGTGCTGGCCTCAAAAAGATTCTGTCTCTCCTTGCATCTTCTGTGCTTTGTTTTTAGCACTTCCTGTGCAACTTCCGCTCCCAATTCCCATGTTTGGGTCGAACACAGGATGTATTCCACGAACTCTTTTATACCATTTCGCGGGGGGTCCTGTACTTCGGGATAGGTAAGTCCCGCTCTGGACCATCTCTCACGAATCTTTCTAATTGCCATGGTTCTGGCCTCTTCCCATGCCTGGCACCTGAGGAGTGTGTGTTGTGGGGTGTCTTCCACGGCTTCGTTGCAAAAAAGGCATGTTTCTGATGGGGCCTTCCCTATTCGGTAAAGGTATGACTGGAAGTTGCCATGTCCCGTGAGAACCTGCGTTAGGTAGAAGGTTAAGTCCCCTCCCGGTCTTGCTATCCACGCTCGTATGTTTGGGAGCAGTTTGCTGAGACTCTTTCCGGGAGCACCAAAGGGAATTGCGTCCCACTCTGCTTGCCAGCTCTCTATAGTGGCGTTTCTCTCTCTTTCTTTGTCGCTCTCTGTGGGTGTGCCAATATCCCACAGGCGCTGTCTTTCGGACGCCTTAAGGTCCCAGGGGATTTCTCCGGCAAGCAGCAGAGCTGCGTTTGTGCTGACCGTTCTGTAGCCTTGTATTACCCTAAGGGCTGCAATCCGCTGTGTTTTGCGCAGGATCAACTTTGCTTTTTTTGACTTAAGAGTCGCCCTGGCCCAAACGGCAGCCCCGAAGAGCGCAATTGACTCCGCTACCGTCATCAGTAGTTTCCTTATACGAGCCCGCGGTCCATGTATATTCGGAAGTATCCTGGCAATAGCGTTTGCCGTCTTTAATGCTTTTTCCGTAGCCTTCTTGATCTGCCATAAGCCGGTCATGGACGTGTCCAACGTGATCCCAAGGTAGCGGGCCTTATTCACGAATCTGATTGGTTGTCCCGCGACCTGTATGTTTAACGGTCGAACCCTCTTTTTGCCCGTTAAGAGAATTATTTCACTTTTTTCTGGGGCAAGTGCCAGCCCCGAGGCCTTCATCCACTCCGCGGTCGAGTGCAATGCTTTGTTTGTATTTAGCTCGAGCTCATCCTCCGTTTTAGCCTGTGCTACGACCGCTAAATCGTCAGCGTAAGCAATCAGTTCTATTCCCGGGGGTAGGCCGGTTTGCCGCAGAACGTCGTCATATGCGAGGTTCCACAACAGTGGGCCTAGGATTGAGCCCTGTGGTACCCCGGCTGTCATGGGGAAGACTACGTTGCCGTTTGAAACAGACCTTTCCTTAAGGTATCTAGAAATTACCTTAACTAGGTACGGCGGAACTTTTTTGCGAACAAGCGTGTCCAATATGGTCTTCCATGGTAGGCTGTTGAAGGCATTCCTTACATCCAGAAGGGTGACCATGATTAGCTGTCTTGTACAGATGGTGGATTCACGCACCTGTTCAGCTCTACTGAGGACTCTGTGGATTGCTGTTAGGGCCGATCTGTGCTTACGGAAGCCAAATTGTGCCGGCGACAAGAGTCTGCACTCCTCCGCAAACAGCCTAAGCCTTTCTTTGATGATGGCTTCATAGCCCTTGGCTAGGGCGTTTAGTAAACAGATTGGCCGGTATCCTCCATTCGCTTTGGGGATAAGGACCACTTCTGCCTGTTTCCATGTTGGTGGAAACTCTCCTGTTCTTATCGCGGAGGTAAGAGATTCTGCAACTGCAGCTGGGTGCTCTTTAAACAGGATTTTGACTGCAGCGGGAGGGACGCCGTCAGGGCCGGGGGCCTTTCCCGTCTTGATCTTGTCAGCCGCTAGGCGAACCTCGAGAGGCTGGATTACCGGGAATTCGTCTTCTGTTACCTGGGGTGTATTTTCGTATGCAGCTCTCTCGAAGATGTCGTGGGTCGGGAAAAGCTTAGTAAGAATATCTACTGTTTCCTGTTCGTCGAGGGCTTCCGTGGCAGCTCTTTTCTTCTTACCGCGTACAATTCTGTATGGTTTTCCCCATGGGTTTTCTTGGACCTGCTCTTGGAGCTCTTGCAAGCACTTGGTTTTGCTGTCAGCAATGGCGCTCTTGAGAATTACTCTGCTTCTCCTGTATCTATTCAGTGCCTGCATACGCTCTTTGTTGTCTCGGTGAATCTGCTTTAGTGCTCTTCTGGCTTTGTTGCATTCTTTGCGCTTTTTGGCAATGTCCTGTGTCCACCAGTGCTTCGGCGGTTTTCCTGGCCGTCTTAGGTGCATCCTCACGGTGGCAGTTTTTGCACACGCCTCCTCGAGGATGGCCTGGAGCTGCACCGGGGTCTTGGGAAAATGGGATTGCGTCATTTTGTTTGCTAGTACTTCCTTAAACTTTTCTTCATCCGTTATTTTGTATTTCTTTCTCTGTTGTTGTTGAGGAGGTGGAGTCGTTCGGAGATTTAGTCGAGTCTCCACACAGAGATGATCGCTAAGGTTTTCTTCCTCCACCAGTACCGTCCAGCTTGACACCTTCCGCGTTATCTGAGAGTTCGTGAGTGTTATGTCTATGTACGATTCGTAATTGTGGCGCCGGAAGGTTGCTTCCTTACCGTCGTTAAGAACGTATAAGTCGTTTGCCGCTGCCCATTCTAAAAGAGTTCTGCCCCGCTTGTCTGTTCGCCGGGAGCCCCATATCTCCGCTGCCGAGTTAAAATCTCCGGAGATTAACACACCTATTCCAGGTTTCAGGTTTAGAAGCGACGTCGTGAGGTTGTCCAGGATTTGTTCAAACTCCTCGTGTGGACAGTTGGGGCTTATATAGCAGGAGTATATTCTCCCTACGTCTTTTACGTCGATCCAGCAAAACCCTGGTCCGCTACCCTTGTTTTGTATTTTTACGGTATGATTGATCATAAGTGCAGTGTCG
Organism: Dermanyssus gallinae; assembly: GCA_003439945.1. NCBI lineage: Eukaryota > Metazoa > Arthropoda > Arachnida > Mesostigmata > Dermanyssidae > Dermanyssus > Dermanyssus gallinae. The sequence continues at coordinate 629,703 of QVRM01001782.1, read as the reverse complement.
TATGCGGAGTCAGTCACCCAGTGTTTAGCTCTTTTTGCTAGCTTTTTGTTTGGTTCGCTAAGAGCGACTACGTCTGTCCCTCTCCGTTGCGTTATTTCCCCGACCATGTCATGGGCCGCCCGGCTTCTGTTACAGTTGACTTGGATTATGCTTATTTTGTTATGCATTATAAAAGTGTTTGAGGTTCCTTCTGGGTCAGTCTTTTTGCCGCACCTCTAGGTCCCTGTATCTTCCAATCGAAGGGTCCTTTTGCGATGTTTGCTTCGGAATGTTGTTGCGCCACGATCTCTCCAGACTCAAGGTGTTCGGCCGTAATCTTTGTCTTGTGTTTGTTGGCCTGCCTTTCTTCCCTCCGTTCCTTCAGTTTTGTCCGCAGGAGGTTGAGATATAGGGGGCATGCGGTCGTGCGAGCTTTGTGCCCTTTCTCTTCGCAGATGTAACAGCTGAGGGTTTCTTCTTTACAGTCACTAGAAAAATGGCCTTCCATCCCGCATCTGAAGCATTTCTGTGTCACGACATTCTTGTTTTTGCATTCTTTGGCTGTGTGTCCTAGTTCCTGACACTTATAGCATGTAGAGAGAGTAATTCACTCCTCGGCCCTGCAGCCGGTGCCTCCGACACTTAAATTCTTCCTGTTCAAGAGCTGGCATGCCCTGTCTTTTGGTAAGGTGACGAGGCACTGCCAGCCGGCTCGGTTCTTGGTTGGCCTGGGAGCCTCTGTTCTTATGTAGGGAGCTTCGTGGATCCTAAGTGTTTCCCGTAGCTCTTTCTCAATCTTATCTGACGTTAGAAACGGGTCGATGCCCCGCAAAACGACAGTTATGGTAGGGCCAGTACATCGTCTGGTGTCTACTTCTCCCCCTGTTCCCTGCCGCAGCACGTCAGCAAACGTTGCACCACTTCCTGGTTTTTCCTCCACAACTCTCATGATAATATCACCATCTTTACCTGTGGTGACTGTTCGTATTTTCACCCCTGCCTCTGGCTTGTGGACAAAAGGGCGTAGTTTTTCAATCATGTCTTGTGGGGAGCACTCCTCAGTCGCCTTTATGCGGATGGATATTGTTTCGTGCTGCATCTCTGGTGGAGGCAACGTGCCGCGTTGCGCACGGCGAAGGCCGTCTTTTGTGATGTTAGCCTTACATCCCGTTTTTCTGCAGCATGCTTCTATTGCGTTTTTAATTGTATCTCCTTCCCATTCTGGAGAGATGTACAAGGCCAAGGGGCTTTGAGTTTGAAGACTATGCCCCTTTTCTAGTGTTTTAGAGAGAGCGTCTAAAAACTGTTCTGCTGTATCGTTGGGGTCAACCACTCCAATTACCAATGTGCTCGACGAAGTTGCAGGGCCAACCACGGGTTCTTCGTCTTCTTGATTATCTTCGGCTTCGGCACGATCCACTTCAAGCTGTGCACAGTTTTTTAGAACTGCAACTCTGCCAGCCCGCAGGCTGGAGGTTCTTTCGGCTAGCGGAAATTGCTCGGCCATTTTCTTCAGCATTGCTTTGTCTTTCTCTGATCCTTTGGTGACTAGCATTACTATGATGTCCTTTTGAGTCGTTATGCTGTCCAAGGAAAAACTTGTGTTTTTGAACACAGGCTGCGGCCATTCCTCTTTGATAAGACCGATGAGGTCTGCCAGTGTTTCAGTTTCGGCAATCTGGTCTTCAATGCTCTTTACCTTATCTAGGGCGTGTTCTAGCTTCTTCTGGCAGTCTTTGCATCGTAGTTCGCCCGCTTTAGGGGTGTCTGACACGGGTTTCCTAGAGGGCCATTTTGAGTGTTTCTCTTTCAGGAGTTTTAATTCCTTTGCTAGAGTTTCTGCCTTGGCCTTCCAATTGTCTTCTAGATGTTCCAGCTCCTGCAGACGTGCGGATGCGTCCTGCTCTATTTTTTGAGAGATTTGTATCTTTTCTGTTAGGCTTCTATTATCTATCTCCATCTGACTAATTCTTGCTACTTGTTCTTCCCAGTCTGCCTTGTGTTTGATTGTCAATTCCCACACCACTTTGTCTAAACGGGTGATGGCCGCTTTTATGTCCACTTGAGTTGTTTTGTGTTTTTCCTTTAAGCTTTTGAGATGTTGAACCACTGCCTTGAGATCGGCAAGTGCTTCCTCGTCATAATCGGCAAGCTCTGTGTTCTTACAGGTTTTTCTTGCAGCCTTGGTCTTGTGACACGTGTGACGTGTGTCGCTCTCTCTTGAACTCGGATCTTCGGGGGAGGTTGCTACGGCGGCAGACCTTTTTCTCTGTGCACTTGTCCTTGAAGCGTAGCTGCTAGAAAGATCTCCGCAGCATACGCTGTCATTGTCTTCCTTTTCCATGTCGGTGGTCGTTTCACGGTCCTTTTCGACTTCAGCATCGGTCTCGTCATCTTCTTTGTCCTCCCCTTCGGAGACATGCACGTCTGACGTTATGCGCGCTCGAGAGCCCAATATAGCCTGCACGGCAGTCCTGTCCTTGGCTGTCTCTGCTTGAGCTTGGCCGTCTTTCCTCCAGGAATGGTTGTTGTCAGCTTGACTCAGCTTAGGCGGGGGCTTACTCGCCCCCTTGAACGGATCCATTGTTTGTTAAACTTTTTTTTGCTTTTATTTTTTTTTCTCCTTTTTTTCTTTCTCCTTCTCTTTTTATTCTGTTTCCGTTTTCAATTTGTTCAATTTGTTTTGTTCCTTTTTTTTTCTTCTTTTTTTCCTCTTTTTTTTCCTGTTTTTCCTTTTTTTGTATACACACATATATATATATATATATATATATATATGTGTGTGTATACAAAAAAAAGGAAAAACAGGAAAAAAAATTAAAAAAAAGGAACAAAACAAATTGAACAAATTGAAAACGGAAACAGAATAAAAAGAGAAGGAGAAAGAAAAAATATATATATATATATACACATATATGTATATAAGTATATATATATATATATATATATATATATATATATATATATTGGGCAGCCATATCGTGTTTTTAAACCACTATATATTTTAATTGACTACCTACATACCTACTATATATTTGTAATAGATGCTTCAATTCCACTGAATCGAAGAGACAGCAATTAATCTGTCTGATGCTAGTCTTCCATCTAATTACCACAAATATATATCTTAAACCGACACTACTATTGTACATATTAATGTGCAATTTTTAACTTCTACTTTTGACGCTATTTTGCATAAATACAGTACGTAACGAAATATGACATAGTGCTCCCTGGGTAGAGACGAACAGAATGATGGTCTAAAGACCGCTTCATTTTAGCGATTTTAACAACAACATCTGCGTAAAATCGCGCCATCGTTCGCGTACAAGACTTTTAAAGAAATCTTACCACCGCTGTGGACCAAGACAACGATGGCATCACGTGACGGCAGCAACACCGCCGGTAGACTCAGCTGCCAGACCTGCGGGCGAGTATGCAAATCTGGCGCGGGCCTCGCGAGCCACATTAGATTGACTCGCAATCAACGAGAAGTTCGTGCCACCTTCCAAACTCCTAACCGATCACAGACTAATAATTTGATTTTAAGTTCCTCACAAAATGACACTGCTGCTTCTAATAATAATTTTAACCCCCCTAGTACTTCACGCGTCTCCCAGCCAAATTGTAAATGTCCATCTAGTACTTGCTTAAAGGTCTTTAATTCTAAATCAGGTCTTAATTTACACCGTCGTCGTGCCCATCCGGACGAATATAATGAGAACATTTTAGCCCCCCCCTCTAAGAAGGCCAGATGGAACCCACAAGACCGTGAACTTTTAGCAACATTAGAAGCAGATTTTATATTAGATAATAATAACGAAACTCCTAGAGAAATTTACCACCTTTTAGCTACTAATTTTAACTCACGCACACCTGGGGCGATTAGAGGCCAACGTAATTCTCAGGCGCATAAGGATCTGGTAGAGGACCTCCTTAAAAAGAGGTCTCTCCTGGATTCCAACCTTGATGGATCTGAGCTTCCTGAGCGTAGTCGGCCTCGATACTCTGAATCAGATGGCCCCTATAATCCATCCCAAAAAGATATTATTATATCTAAAATACAAGCCCTCACAAACACATTTCCCAAACGCAACATAATTTCAACAGACCTTACTCATCTGTCAAATATAATTTGCTCAGGTGAGGACCACACTATCGCCTTAAACGAATTTCTGAACAAACATTTTACACACACTGTCCGACGTCGTGCCTTTAGAGAAACACCTTCCACTGAAGCGCGAGTATCTAAAAGGCAACAGCGACGTCAAGACTACGCAACCACTCAAAAACTTTTTAGCCAAAACCGATCCAAATGTGCTCATGAGGTGCTGGACGGCAAACACACCATACACAACATGCAGGCCACCGAAGTTGTAGAACACTGGGCCAACACGATGACACAACCACCCCCTGAACCACTCCCTTGCCCCGTATACACTCCCAACTCTGATCTCTTTGAGGTTTCCCTCCCTATCTCCCTAAAGGAAACCCACGTAGCTCTCCGCGGACCTTCTAAAGCACTAGGCTTGGACGGGATTTGTCTTTCGTCCCTCCGTAAACTCCCGTTAGAAGTAGTCTGTTGTATTCTTAACATACTAATAATTAGCGATATTGCCTCAGCCCATGAAACTGCTCGCTTAGCGTTCATCCCTAAAATTAACAATGCCACATCCCCAAGCGATCTGCGACCCCTATCTATTAGTTCATACTTACAACGAACGCTTAACAAAATTCTCTCTAGACGCCTCCAGAACTCTATTAAGCTTCTCCCAATCCAGCGAGCGTTTCTCCCCTATAATGGTACCTTCGAGAATCTTGCGGTTCTGGATGGTATCCTTAACGATGCCAAGTCTGCAGGACGTGAGCTCAGACTTGCCTCAATCGACCTCCGTAAGGCGTTCGACATGGTGAGTCATGACTCCGTCCTGTGGTCACTCCGGACTCGCGGATACCCGGAGGTATTCATTAACTATATCGAACGCTTGTACCTCTCATCTAAAACTCTCATAGAATTTGGACAAGAATGTCGCACATTTCGGCCAACTAGGGGTGTTAGGCAGGGAGATCCTCTGTCCCCCCTCTTATTTAATCTAGTTCTCGATGACATTCTTTCAAAATTAGACAAAACTAATATCGGGTACCAACTTACTGATGACTTCCGCCTTATGGGCTTAGCCTTTGCGGATGATCTCATCCTTCTAGCCTCCACGAAATCCACTCTCCAACGGCTCCTTAATATTGCGGACCCACTTTTAAAATCCCGAGGCCTTGAAATTAATACTAATAAAAGCTTTACTATCTCCCACCTATTTAATAGGAAGGAAGGTAAAGGTTTTATCAATACCGTATCAGAATTTAACGTTGGAGATCGGCAATTGCCAGCTAAAGGTATGAGCGATCGATGGAGATATCTTGGAGTCGACTTTGACAGCAATGGCAGAGTTGACTCCACCAAGGATATACTCCTTAACTTACTCAACAGACTCACGATAGCTCCCCTTAAACCCCACCAAAGACTCATATTTTTGAAAGACTTTCTCATTCCCCGTCTCCTATATAAACTGGTCTCCGGTCCCAGACCATCTTACGCACTCCTTAGTGACCTAGATAAAGAGATCAGAAAGGTTGTTAAGTCGAAATGGCTTAAGCTCGAAAACTCGGTGCCGAACGCCTACCTGTACACGCACACAGCACACGGCGGTCTGGACATCCCCTGCCTCCAAACATTCATTCCCAGAATCCGCCTCTCCCGCCTGACAGCACTACAACACTCCACGCACCTTGGGGTCCAATGGATGCTAACCACCGAGCACTTTAAAAAAGATCTTGCGAAAACAAGACTTCTTTGCGAGCGCTTGGGAACCTCCATTGAGACCGCTACACAAGAGACCGATTACTGGTCTCAACAACTACACAACACGTTCGATGGGGCACATTTTAAAAAAGCACACGAAACGCCCTTTGTACATTACTGGATTAAGGGTATGCCCTACCTATCTGGTAAGGAGTATTTAAACCTACTAAAGCTCAGGATCAACGCACTACCAACGCGTGCCAGATTGGCCAGGGGACGCCCGGGCTACAACAAACGTTGTAGGCACGGGTGTCATGCGCCTGAGACGTTGGCTCATGTCGCTCAGATGTGCGATATAACACACAAACAAACCATAAAGAGACATGACGACGTCTGTGATCGCGTGGCGCGTCTTCTCCGCGAAAGGGGTCATGAGGTGGTTCGTGAGCGAGTATTCCGTCGACCGGGCGCACCGGGTCTAAAACCCGACCTCGTAATAACAACACCTACCGAGGTCTGGGTTTTAGATGCCGAGGTTTGCGGCCCGAACCGGGACCTGGCAAAAGCACGGCAAGACAAGATCGCCAAATATGACGTCGAGTTCCTAAGAGCGGCGCTCCCCTACCCGCAAAAACCTCGCAGATTCGGATCCATCACTATCTCTATGAGTGGTGTATGGGACTCCGAATCTGCGAGGACGCTCTTGGGGCTCGGCGTCACGAAGAGGAATCTTATGGATCTCACCGTTTTAACTTTGCAAGGAACCTTGAGGATATATCGCTCGCACCGGATCCATAAGAGCGGGGGCTACCATCAAGCAAGGACACGGACAACTGATTCTTAACTTCACGTGACACCTTTTTACCACCATTTTTATTAAGGCGAGCACTGCCGAGTGTGCAAACGTATTGTAAATGATTAATAAATCATCACAATATTTTCTATATATACACACATATATGTATATAAGTATATATATATATATATATATATATATATATATATATATATATATATATATATATATATATATATATATATATATATATATATATATAATATATATATATATATATATATATATATATATATATATATATATAGTTCTGAGTTCAATCCCCAGCGGTGCTTCCTTTTTTTTTTAACCTAGAATTTAAAAATCTGATCTGTATTGGGTTCAAAATATATTTCAACATCCTATAATAACAAAAAAATGGAAAAGGGAGAGAAAAAAATAATAATTATAATGAATAAACCAAAGTAATAAATAAATAGAGAAGAAAATAGAGAGGAAAGGGGAAGGAAAAAAACATACATATATATGGACCCGTTCAGGGGTCCAGGCGAGCCCCCTGATAAAGACTCTTCTGAACGGGGACAGCAGACGGAGGCAGCCAAAATTAAGGCCGACAAGATAGCAGAGGCTGAATCTGCCACGGACCTGGATGCTGACTCGGATCGCGATATCGAGGGCGACAATGACTACAGAGACGCGGCAAGCGCAAGAGGACAACGAAAGAGACTGATGGCAACCACGCCAGAAGACCCGAAGGAGGCTGAAAACAGCCGAGCCCGCACGACCAGCAGGACCAAGGCTGCGAGGAAGTCTTCCGAGGAAAAGGAGCCCTCTCCAAACAAGGAGAACAAAGCTCTAGAAGACCTGGAGGCAGTTACAGAACACCTCAAGGCACTAAAAGATAAGCATAAAACCACCCAGGTGGATATTAAGGCCGCTATCACACGCCTAGATAAGGCGGTATGGGAACTGAAGAAATCCAAAAAGGAAACGGGGGAGGAGAAAGCAATTCTCCGGAAGCAAGCCGACGAAAATGCCGCACGTACGCAAAACCTCACAAAGGTAGCTGAGAGCTGGAAGGAAAAAGCTGCGGCTCTCACCTTAGAGTTGCAGAGACTAGCCGCCCAGAAAGAGGCACGGCCCTCATCGAGCACCCCACCCGCGGCAGAGCTACGATGCAAAGCCTGTCAGGAAAAGCTAGAAAAGGAACAGATCGAGATGGTCAAGACGAAACACCTCGAGGAGCAGATGGCCGAAACGGCAACACCCGAAGGTCTAATAGACCTCATCAAGGAGGAGTGGCCGCTGTCTATGTACAAGACCACTGGTCTCACTACGGACAACATCACTACCTTACGTGAAATCAGGGTAATGCTCATTACGAAAGGCTCCGAAAAGGACAAGTCTCTGCTCAAGAAACTTGCAGGGCAATTCCCGATGGCGGAAAAAGCGGCCTCTCTGCGGGCAGGAGGAGTCGCAATCCTCAGAAATAGCGCCCAGCTCGAGCTACAAAACCCAGATGAACCCGAACCTGAGGAGGAGCAGGATGCTGAGGCGTCTGCTACATCGACTAGCGTACTAGTGGTGGGCGCTGTCGGCCTAGAGGAAACGCCACTTGGCTTCCTAGCAGCTCTTCACAAGACGTTAAAAAAAGGACACAACATTGGCTCTCAAAACCCAATGGCTTTGTACATTTCTCCACAATGGGGAGGATTCACCATAGGAAATGCAGTAGAAGCATGTTGTAGGAAGATAGGGTGTAAAGTCGACATCACCCGAGAAGGACGTGTGCCGCGCCAACACGATGTCGTGGCAACTTCGCGAAGAGGGCAGAAGGAATATATTTCTGTTAGGATCAGACCTGCTGCAGGGTCTTCGTTAGAAGACATGATTGAAAAAATGCGCCCATTAGTCAACACGGCGAATAGCGGGGTAAAAATAGGGACGGTCATTACTAATAAGGGAGGGGACATCATCCTAAGAGTTGAAGAAAAAAGCCCAGGCAGCAGCACAACGTTTGCAGACGTCCTCAGACGAAAGACGGGCGGAAAGGTCGACACTAGGCAGTACAGCGGCCCTACAGCAACTGTTGTCCTTCGGGGAATCAGCCCGTTACTTACGGCGCTTTCTATAGAACAGGACATTCGGAAGATACTGAAGCTCCAAGAGTCTACCAGGATTCGCACGGAAGCTCCCAGGGCTACTAAGAACAGAGGCAGTTGGCAGTGCTTGGTCACCTTACCAAGGACTGAAGCCCGCAGAATCCTACTGAAGAAGATCGTGACCGTCGGAGGAAGCAGTTGTAGAGTCGAGGAATGGATAACCCTTCCCACGTGCTACAACTGCCATAAAATCGGGCACAGGGCCTTTGCATGTAAAAACAAGAAGGCAGATAAGCAGAAATGCTACTGCTGTGGGCAGAAGGACCATCTAGCCCGTGACTGTAAAGCGGTACTTCCTAAATGCTACGTGTGCAACGACGAGGGCCACAGAGCTAGATATACAGCATGCCCCAAATATCTCCAACTTCTTAAAATTAAGATGCAGGAGCGCCAAACTGCGAGGCAAGCTAGCAGGGACAAGACAGAGCATGCAGAGCCAAATAAGAAGAACGAGGAGCCTACAACCGAACAACAGGCTCTTGCCACTGGCTCAAAAGGACCCAACGAATGAAGGACACAGGGGCCCAAGGGCGCGGCTAGAATTTCGACCCAGCGCGACTCCTCCGCCTAAAAGTGATTAGTGAAATTAGCATAATTCAGGCCAACTGCAATAGAAGCAGGCCGGCCCATGAAATGATAGAAGAAATAGCATGGAAGAATCAGAGAATTGGGACAAAGACCCTATGCTAGACACAGCGATCATAACTAAACAGAATGTGCAAGTGCTTGAGAGAGGACACGGAAATGGGTTTTGCTGGATCGAAGTAAAAGAAGTCGGCAGAATATATTCGGCCTGCATCAGCCCCAACTGCTTGCACGAAGATTTCGAGCGCTTCCTAGATGACCTTGCAGAATCGATACGCGACATGAAAACCGGAAACGGAGTGCTAATAACAGGGGATTTTAACTCAGCGTTAGAAGTCTGGGGATTACCTCGAGCCGATAAAAGGGGCAGAACTCTACTAGAATGGGCAGCATCACTCGATCTTCAAGTACTAAACGACGGAAAAGAAGCTACTTTCCACTGCCACGGCAGCGAGTCTTACGTGGATATCACGTTATGTAACAACATCCTCACGCCACAAGCTATAAGCTGGAAGGTTCTAGTGGACGAGGAAAACTTGAGCGACCATTTCTGCATTGAGACTCGACTGAGAATTCAAAACCTTTGATCAGTTCCTCCCTTTAAAAAGCGATTCAGACTCACAAACGAGTCAAGGTTCAAGGAAGAACTCGGGAGGAAAATAAAAGCCCTATCCAGCCCCCACATAACTGCAGAAGATCTACAAGCACTCCTGGTAGAGGTGTGCAAGACTACGTGTACCTACAGCGCTCACCCCAGGCGAGGGAACGTCCCGCCTAAATATTGGTGGACGCAGGAGATCGCAGACAAACGAAAAGAGTGCTGCAAAGCGAGGCGTGCTCTCAAACTGAAACAACGAGACGCAGACGCACGCAATCAAGAATTGCAAGAGTATAGGAGAAGCCGGGCCCTACTTAAGCAAGCTATAGCCGACAGTAAGACTAGCGGCCATAGAAAGCTCCTCAACGAGGTCGAGGACGATCCCTGGGGAAAACCATACAAGATAGTCAGGGGTAATAGAAAAAAGACCCCTGTTTCCCTGGACGAACAGCAAACCAAGACGGTACTAACTAAGCTGTTCCCGACCCACGCACCTTTCGAAAGGGCAATTTATGAGAAGACTCCCGGGCTGGAAGGTGAGGCCGAGTTTCCGTCTATTCAACCACACGAGGTTCTACGCGCAGCTCACAGGCAAAAGCTCGGAAAAGCCCCCGGACCAGACAGTGAAAGAGAAGTGAGGCAGTGAAACTTCTCTTTACAGAGCACCCTGAGATAGTTGCGGACTCTTTCAATGCCCTACTCAAAAGCGGCACTTTTCCGCTATCCTGGAAGCGTGCTGAAGTCGTCCTCATTCCCAAGGGAAACGGGGGATACCGACCGATATGCCTGCTGAGTGCGCTGGCCAAAGGATACGAGGCCATAATTGAAGAAAGACTGAGGCTCTTCGCAGAGGAACACGGCCTGCCTTCGGACACACAATACGGCTTCCGCAAGATCCGGTCAGTCCTAACTGCAATACAACGCGTTGCAAGTAGGGCGGATTCGTTACAAAGTTCCACTATACAGGCACGGCAGCTCCTCCTAGTCGCTCTCCTAGACGTTAAGAATGCCTTCAACAGTCTACCATGGAAAACAATTCTGGACACACTGATACGAAAAAAAGTCCCCTCGTATCTGATAAATGTAATTTCCAGCTACCTTAAAGCACGAACAGTTGTCAACGGCCAGGTCAGCTTCCAAATGACAGCCGGGATCCCGCAGGGATCTATACTTGGCCCACTTCTCTGGAATCTGGCTTACGACGACGTCCTCCGTCTGACAGGCCTGCCCAAAGGAGTGGACACAGTAGCCTATGCCGACGACCTGGCGATAGTCATGCAGGCTAAAACTGCCGACGAACTTGAACTAAATATGAATAAAGCTGTTTACCTAACGTCAGAGTGGATGAGCGCAGCGGGACTCAGACTGGCCCCTGAAAAGAGCGAAGCAGTACTCCTCACAGGGAGAAAGAGGATCCGTCCGCTCACTCTACAGCTTGACGGCGAGAATATTAAAATTGCAAAGGAAGTCCGCTACCTCTGAGTCACACTGGATACTGCGATGAATGGCCTCAGCCACATAAAAAAGGCAACGACAAAAGCAGCCAAGGCAGTGTGTGCTATAGCCAAGATTCTGCCGAACATCCATGGCCCCCGGGCTCGCACAAGGGCACTGCTAATGACGGTCGCGGAATCAATTGCATTATTTGGAGCGCCAGTTTGGGTGAGAACAACTCTCAAGACGATAAAAGCGAAACAGATTTAATGGAGGACCCAGGAGGGTAGCAGCCCTGATGGTAGTCCAGGGGTACCGCACAGTCAGCACAAATGCTGCTCTGGTGCTGGCAGGGTCGATCCCCTGGGATCTTAAGGCACTCGAAAGGAAGCGACTATGAAAATTAGGTGCCCCTACCCAAACGGAAAAAGACAGTGAGAAAAACGACACAATCAAGACATGGCAGGAGCAGTGGGACGCCATCCCCCCGGGGGTCCTGGAGGATCCCTGCGCGTACTGCTGCCAGATATCAAGGCATGAATAGAAAGGCCTGGGGGAGACCTCACCTATCAGTTCACCCAAATTTTGACAGGACACGGAAACTTCAACTCGTATTTGTCTCGAATTGGAAAGGCTTCGTCGCCGATATGCGTATTTTGCCAAGAGGCACATGAGGACACTCCAGGTCACACACTGCTACAGTGCTCGGCCTGGGAGGCTGCGCGGTTAAGGGCAAGCAGACTCGTCCGAGTGAAATGGGCCAGGGAGGGAGACCCACACCACAAGGTCAGCGACCCACCTCGGTCCAGCTTAATAAAGTTTACAAAATACATTATCTCCAGTGAGCAGGCCTGGAAACTGGGAGCAGCGACGGCAAAAGAAGTCCTCCATGAGAAACATGAAAAGTGCAAAGAAAGACAGGCACAACTGCGGCTTCAACCTGAAAGCATCCATAGAGAAGTGCAGCTCGAAGAAAACGGGCTTGCCGGTGTTAGACAAATGCTGGATCCTCTGGGCGACCCCAGCCAATTGATCTGAAAGGGCGCTCGCCGCTTCTCCTGATGTTCCATAGTACTGTTTTTTATGAAGATCTGGGCTATCAGAGAGTGAAGCTTAAGGGGGGAGGTGCGTTTAGTGGGTATGGGTCTCAACGGAGTAACATCCAACCGTTGGGGTCGAGTCCCACACTGCTAGAGATAGAGACTCGTAGCGATAGTGCGTAACTGCATTTAATACCTCCTCCACAAAAAAAAATGTATATATATATGTACATATATATATATTTTTTTTATATGCTGAAACCTCTCAGCATTATTATGGGGGATTACGGGAATCGTGATGTACATGCGTCACCACAGCCAGTGTGTGGCTAGTGTGGGACTCACAAACCCACTAACACCCGCCTCCCCCCCACCCCCAGGGAACGGTAACTGCTAGGCATCGCTTCGTATCCATGGGAGTGGCCAGTTTGCCTCTCCTCCCTATTCCAGCCTTCCTACAGTCGCCCTAGCCCGCTTTGGTGCGAGACGGCGACTTCAAGAAGGCCGTTGATACCTTCCGCAGCCCGCGCGCCTGTGGGTGCGTCGAGAGTCATCATCTGGAGAATTATTTCCTGTATTTGCCTAGCCTGGTCCGCATGCCTATCACCCACCCGCCTCCCGTCTACAGATTCCCTTTCTCGATTGGAGCCTGAGTAGACGCTAAAACGAGCTCTCCTGGCAGTCTCTTTGACCACCTTCGTGGACATGATCGCATCAAAGTGGGGAATACCTTCTCTCCAGACCGCCGCTGAAGTCATCATATAAGTGACGACCTCGTTGACTGGTCGGCCTCGCACAGCGGCCGCCCCCGCGTCCCGCGCTTCCTGGAGGGCCCCACAATGCAGAACAGTGTGCTCTACATCATCCGGTTCCCTCGAGTCGCATAGTACGCAGGAGTCGACTTGAGCTTTGTTAATCTTAACCATATACGTCTGGAACTGACCGTGGCCGGTCAGCACCTGGGACGCATAATAAGATAGCTCGCCGTGTCTGCAGTCGTACCATTGCCGTAGGTCCGGGATCAGACTCTTGGTCCAGCGACCTTTGGTGACCTCCCCAGGAGCTGCTGCCCTCACCCATTCTTTCTGCCAAGAGTCCAAAGTAGCTAATCTAGCCCGTGTGGGGTCTAGATCACCGTCCAGCGCTCGTTCTGCTAGCTCCCCGGCCTGCAAATCCCATGGCAGCATCTTGGACACGACAACTAGTGCCTCAGTCGACACGGTACGGAATGCGCGGCAGACCCTTATGGCCACCGGCCGTTGCGCCGACCTCAGCTTCCTCCTGTTGCATGCCGTCCCAAGTGCCCTGTCTGCCCGAGCCGGTGCTCTGTAAAGGGCGACGGATTCTGCAGCAGTTGCCAAAAGGCGGCGCTTTTCTTCTCCAACTCTTCCGACTCTTGGCATCAGGCGCGCCAGATTGCTAGCCACCTTTCGAGCCTTTGCTGATACGTGCTGTATGTGCGCTGCGCCAGTCAGTCCCTTGTCGAGTATCACCCCGAGGTACTTTGCCTATTTTCCCAAAACAATTGGGTGACCTGCTACTTTGACCTGTATGTTTTTGGTAATTTTTCTGCCTGTTAGGTACAGCACCTCAGTCTTGTGCGGTGCCAGTTTTAATGAATGGTCTTCCATCCAGTCTGTCACCATCAGCAAGGCCTCATTGGCGGCTGACTCTAGTGCTCCCGTACTACGGGCCGTGACCAGAAGGGCCAAGTCGTCGGCATAACCGACCATTTCGACACCCCTAGGCAGACCCTGCAGCTCGAGAACCCCGTCATAGGCGAGGTTCCACAGGACCGGTCCCAGAACCGATCCTTGCGGGACCCCTGCAGCAACTGCGTAGCTCTGATCGCCGGCCAGCAGGCCTCTCTCCGACAGGTACGATGCTATGATACGACGAAGGTAGGGCGAGATGCCCTTGCGCTCCATCGCTTGCATTGCCACTTTCCAGCTTATCGAGTTAAAGGCGTTCTTGACGTCTAGGAGAATGAGCAGCACAAAGTCCCGTGTTTTGGGGGTCTTCGTTAGCTGCTCACCTGCCCGTCTCAGTACTCTTGCCAGGGCGTCGAACGTGGACCGTCCCTTCTGAAAGCCATACTGTGCTTCTGATAGAGTCCTCTTGGCTTCGATCTCGGCGTTGAGTCGGCCAACCAGCACGTTCTCCAAGATCTTACCTATAGTGTCGAGAAGACATATGGGACGGTAGGCAGGCTCTCCTGCAGGGGCATTCCCTCCCCGTTTGGGGATCAGGACCAGGTTAGCCTTTTTCCACAGCCTCGGAAAACGCCCCTCTCTGAGAAGTCTGTTGGCCAGGATCTGAAAGGCATTTGGCCAGCGCTTCACTAGCAGCCTCGCCGCTCCAGGGGGAACTCCGTCCGGGCCGGGTGCCTTTCCGGGTGTCAACCTTTTCCTTGCTCGCTCGACCTCATCTAACGTTACCTCCGGAATGTCTTCTGGGGCAACCAGAAACTCCTCCTCTCCTCTCCACGAAGGGTCCGGAAAGAGATGGCAAACGGTCTTCTCCAGCACATCCGGTGGTAGTCTAGGAGGTGGTTTCCAGAGCTTGGCCGAGACGATCCGGTAGGGCCGACCCCATACGTCTCTTGCCATCTCTTCTATTAAAAGCTTCCAAGATTGCGCCTTACTCTTCTCAATGAGCTTCTGCAGTGTCCGTCTGGCAGCTCCGTAAGACGCCAGGAGGTCGGCCGATCGTTCGTCCACTCTTGCTCCCCTCAGGCGACTCTTTTACTCAGCCGTGAGCGCTGTCTAGTGTAAGCCCTATTTAGTCTAGTACATTTACGACGTGTTTTGCCAATTTCTTGGTTCCACCAGTGCACAGGCCGCCGGCGGCCCCCAGAGTTGGTCCGGGGGCCTGCCTTCTCACAGGCCGTTATGAGAACAGCTGCAGTCCGGGTCTCATCCGTGGTTTCCTCTGACAGCTGTCGACAGCCCTTGTCAATCTTGTCCGCCAGGACCCGCTGGTTTAGCATGCGCATCTGCCAGCGTCTACGCGGAATGGCAGCTGGCTCGGGAGGGGTACCTCAAACAGGATGTATCTGTGGTCACTTCCGTTTTCCTCCTCATCAACCTGCCAACCCGATATCTTTGGGAAGGCTATGTCATTCGCCATCGTGAGGTCCACGAAACCCTTCTGGTTTCCCCGCGAAAATGTGGGTACTTTCCCGTCGTTTACTAAAAGCCCATTTTCTGCCATCCAATTTTCTAGTACCTGGCCCTTATCATTTGTGGTTTTACTGCCCCACCCGACGCCGGCTGAGTTGAAGTCCCCGGTGAGGACGATTCCCTTTCCCGTATGAACGCGTAGGCTCTGCCCCAGACTATCGAGAAACACATTGAACTCCCTAAGTTCCCTATTTGGTGAAAAATAACAAGAATAGAAAACCCCTAGCCCTTCTGTTTTTACCCATGCGAACCCTGAACCGGAACCCTGACTTCTAGCCGATAAATGCCTACTATTCCCAGTCCACCAGGTGCCTGAGTCATGTTCCGTATCAAGGTTGATAACACCCTTCCGGAGTGCAATGCCTTTGTTCGGTTACAATACTAGAGCAAGCTCAATACCCCTGTGCTGGATTGTTTGGTCCAGCAGGGCGTGGGCTGCTCTACATCGGTTCAGGTTGACCTGTATGACCCTAATCATTGTGATTGTTACCTGCCCCTCCCTCGATCCCCTCGGAACTAACCTGTTGCCTCCTGGCTGTCGTTCTAGGCGCCTTAAAACCGTCCTCGTCGACTGTTGGCAACCTGGCCTTCAGTTTCCGCTCCTTCTTAGCCAGCTTGCTCTCCCTTTCTTCTATCCTCTTTCTTTTCTCTTTTGTCCGCTGTATGGCCCTCTGCTTTACAGCCTCGCGTCGCTCCTGCAGAGCTTTAGCAAACGCCGGGCAGGCCGTTGAGGCCGCCGAGTGCCCCTCTTTATCACAGACGTGACAGTGAGAATTGGGGTTGTCGCATGCCCTCGCGAGATGACCTTCGTTTCCGCACCGATAGCATCGCTTGGCGTCCACCTTTGGCTCTTTGCAGTCCTTCGCCATGTGTCCCGCACCCCGGCAATTGTAGTACATGGGCACGGAGACCCATTCCTCAGGTCTGCAAACGGAGCCTCCAATGGTGATGCTTTGTCTGGACAATAGCCTGGGAGCTGCAGCTGATGGCAGCGTTGCCAGACACTGCCAATCGCCATTTTTCCCCATGCGGGGGTCTTCAGTGCGAAGGGGGGTGTCCTCGGACAGCCCCAACGCCTGCCGTAGCGTTGCTTCTATCTGCTTTTTGTCAGCGAAGGGGTCAATGTTTCGAAGAACAATGGTCTTGGGGACCCCGCCTACCCTCCGATCAACTTCCAGGTTGGAGCTGTTCCGGAGAATGTTGGCGAAAGAACTCCCGGCGCCGGTCTTGCTCTCCCAGACCTTTATAACTAGGTCCCCTTCTTTGGTTTTGGAGACCCCGCCAACCTTCAGGCCCGTCACCCCCGGCTGAACGAAAGGCCGGACGCTCTGTAGGGTCTCTTCAAAAGTCTTCCCCTCAGCGGTCTTTATCCTAATCGTGCTTTGAACCACAGGGGGCCCAGCACTACCAGGCTTTATCCACCCACCTGTGAGAGTTTTCGGAGTGACTAACTCGGCGTCACAGCTCACCCGGCGGCAGAGGGCCTCAAGGGCCCTTCGTGTGCCGTCAGTTTGGTACTCTTCCGGTACCTGAAGGGCAAACCTCTTCTCATTTAGCTCCGCCTTTGCTTTCAGTACCACCTTAGTGAGTAGCCTGAGAAACCCACCTGCTGGCGCCCCTTCAGGGATTACTCCAACGACTAAAGTGCGTGACGTGCACTTGACACTTATGGGAGTATCCTCGGCTTCATCACATTCCAGCTCCAAGGCATCCCTGCTCCGGAGAACCGCGAGCCTATCCACCGGGACTTTGGCTGCCTCTGGGGCCGAGGGGAACTGCAGCGCCAGTTGGGCCAGCAACGCTGAGTCCCTATTTGAGCCTTCCCGTATGATAAGAGCCCGGGTCTCCCTTGCTGACAAGATGCCTTGCTAGGTTAGCGAGGCCCTCTGGAACATCTTTTCGGGCCAGTCTTTCTGGAGAACTGTGAGTAGCTCTTCATCCGACTGAGCCGCCTGAAGGGCTGTGTCAAGCTCAGCGATAACCTGGGCTACCCTAAGCTCCTCGGCCCTTTCTGCATTCATCTCCTTACTGCATCTGGAGCACAGGGGAGCACTATCCGCGTCTTTTTTTGCCGTCTTTCCTGGCCCTTCTCGCCCCGGAGCTTTCCCTCAGATAGTTTTTGCTGAAGCCCCTCTATTCTAGCCTTCATTTGTTCAGTCTCCCGCTGAAATCCCTCTATTTTGGTCCTCATCTCAGAGTTTTCCCCCTCAAGCCGGGTAATCATTTCTATGTGTTCCGCCCTTTTATCCTCCTCCCTTATACGCCTTTTTTTTGCTCTGCCTCTTAATCCTTCTAGCCACCTTTCCCAACTCCTCAACCGCAATCTTGATTTCTCCCTTGGTGGTAAGGTGTTTTCCGCATAGCTGGTCTAGCACCTCCGTCCAGGTGAGTAGGCTGGCTAAAGCCGAGTCGTAGTCCTCGACTACCTCAGCCGGCCACAGCGGAACAGGCAGCTCCCCAGAAGTGTATACCTTCAACCTGTTGGCCAGGATATTAAGCCACTTTTTGCCCCCGTTTTTTGCGGCGTCCTTGTCCGTTTCTTTTAGAGGTGTGCTGAGACGCGCCCTTTTTTGACCCGCCTTGCAATTTCCCCCCTTATCATTGTCCTCCTTATCCGCATGGCTTTGGTCCCCCCTCACTATGCTTGCCTCTGGGTCCTCAGTCTCCGTGTCTGAGTTGGGCACCAGCACCGTCGGTGTTGCCGCTCCTTCTTCCTCCATTCTAGTTACCCCGCTTGGGCCCTCTCCCTGACTACCATTTCCCTCAGGAGTTCTGGGAAGTGCCCTACTGCTCCTGAAGGGGTTCCCTCCCTTATCTATCTTGCCCGCCCCTCCGTTTCCTGGGGCACTCATCGTTCTCCCCCTTTATCCCGGTGTCGACCTCGAAGAGGTCAGCCTCAGGCAGGGCCGGATACGAAAAGTACCACAAAGGCACAACCGAGGTATCACAAATGGTACAAGTGTATCACACATGTACCACAATATTACACATGTACCACTAAAGGTATCACCTACGTACCACGTCGGCGCGGTGCGCACTCGCCGCACGTTGGCGCGGTGATATATATATATATATATATATATATATATGTACGAGTATATGTATACACATATAATTAAGTGTAGCAAAATATACATTTGTGATGTAAGAACATGTACACAGCCCGCTGGGGCAAACCTCAAGGCGTTAGGTCCAGGCTTGAGCTGGTCCACCTAGCCAGGGTACCTCTCACCGAAGCGGCATTCCCCTTCTGAACATCTAATGACAGACGTTGCAGTAAATACTCGCCCGCCCTCTTGTCTCCTGTAGCAAGCACCAATTTTCTCCCGACATCCTTGAGCAGTTTAGTCGTGAGCAACCCAGGCCTCTCCAATGTCTCGAATGCAAGGGGTGAGAACAAGTGTGGGTAACCGATGCTTGAATACTTTCTGCACTTGGCTGCGTCCGCTAGGGCTACCGCGTACTGGGCGGGTTGCGCCCGTACCGACCATTGAGGGGGCTAAAGAATCGGTTACGGTCGCGTCCCACACCAGCATTTGGCCCCGCTCGAAGGAAGTCAGCGTCATACCATCAGGTCTCCTTCCATCGTCTCTGACTAAGCCAGACGGCTCCAAAATGCATGGGTAGCCTGCCGATCGCAGCCCTCTGCTAAATGTCTCGTTCAAAGCTGAGAGGCGTGCGATTCTGCCTGAACTCTAAGCACAGGAAAGTCCATGGTGACCTAGTGAGTCGACCTCGTCACCGCATCAGCACCGGTGTGGGGAGACTAGCTCTGCCCCCAACCTCAACCCGACTAGTATTCGTGTAGACTCGTCGTCCAGGAGGGTACCGAGCTGAGGGCTCGGGAGGGCGTGCAGCCATGCACCTGCACCCGATGAGGAAACCGCCTGTAACCTCGCTTTGTCGGTGAACGTAGTTGCTCGGTCCCATAAGCCTTTCCATCGACCTCCGTTTGCCAGTCACGACCACGCGTGCTAAAGAGAAGGTCTCTCCGGTAGATGCGATGGCGTCAACCTGAGTCCGCTTAAGTGTAGCCAGAAAATTCGCAACCGCCTGGGGGTCCAGGATAGACTCAACGCCACTAGTCGCCGAATGCAAGGATGCGATGTGTGCTGCGACTGAGAGTGACACTGCTTCAGGCAGGCCCAGTCCACCTCTGACTACCGGTAAGGAGGCCTGAACTAAGGGGTCGTTTCGCAATCGCAGGTTAATTATAGATTCCAACGCGAGGCCCAGCTTTGCGTTGATTTCCTCCAACTGGGACGAGAAGATTGAGCAGTTGATTCCTCTGAACAGGTAGTTTAGCCTCGACGCGGAGAAGCATGAGAGTAGAAGGTATAACCCCCGGTGAGCCCCAAGCTGGGGAAGACGATTAAAACCGATCTCGAGTTTTTCTCTTCCTCGTTCAATTTTCGGTCCAAGGTGGCAAGAGAACAGCGGGACCCCAAGGAGATCCAGGTCGTCGCCTGTTACGCGGCAACCGGGAAGTAGATTCTGTGTAGCGGATATTTCGGCTGTACCTGACCGGATGATATAAACCTCGCACTTGGTTGGGTTCAGTTCCAACCCACTGCATGTGGCGAATCTCACCCACTAAAATCCAGTCGTCCTCTTTGCCCCTTGACGAGGGGTGGCCGCAGTACTGCCTTCTCGAGATTACTTCACCTGGCTACTCTTCTTGCCATTTAGGCTTCTCGGCTTTGTGCGGCGGATATCGCCTCAGAGATACCTTGTCTCTTCTTACTAGAATCCAGGATTTGTGATCTTTGAGGAACGTATACACATATATATGTATGTATATATATATATATATATATATATATATAACGGGCTATCCTGCAACAGAAGCGAAAAACGTCAAAGCCGTCACAGCGAGATTAACGAGATTACCGCCCGGGCCTTAAGGTCAGCATACTGCCATGTATTCGAGAGCCAACCGGCCGCCTGAGAAGCGACGGAAAGAGGCCTGACGGTCTCACCCTTATCCCTCTTGAAAGGGGAAAGGCGCTTATTTGGGATGCCGACACCGACACGCTCGCCCCCTCGAACATGGAGGCCAGCGCATCAGCCGCTGGCTCCGCAGCACGCAAGGCTAAACGTCTAAAGACCAACAAATACGCCCAGCTCACCGACGAGTTCATTTTTGTGCCACTAGTATTGGAGACACTAGGGGAACCTGGCCCTGAGGCATGGTCACTTTTACAGAAGATTGGCAAACGAATTGAACTCACGACGGGGGACAAAAGAGCTTTCGACTTTCTACTCCAGCGGCTATCTCTGGCGGTTCAGCGCGGCAATGCGGCAGCAATTATGGGCACATTGAGGGGCTGCCTCGAGGATAAGCTCGATTGGTAGCATTCCTCACAAGCCCAAGAGTAGTTAGATATTCATATTGCACTGTAACTTCAAAATGAAACCATATAGTATCTATACTCTGTAATAAAATAAACACTATATATATATATATATATATATATATATATATATATATATATATATATATATATATATATATGTACGGCT
This sequence comes from Dermanyssus gallinae, assembly GCA_003439945.1. NCBI lineage: Eukaryota > Metazoa > Arthropoda > Arachnida > Mesostigmata > Dermanyssidae > Dermanyssus > Dermanyssus gallinae. The sequence goes on along the minus strand of QVRM01001782.1, from coordinate 608,607 downwards.
GCTGTAATAGGTTACATGTAGCAAGGATAGCCAAAAATCACACTCAGTGGTAGCACAGCACACATAGCCGGTTTAGCAAAGACCAAGTTGGCAGAAGGTACTTATTTGATTGCAGTAAATTGCAATAGTGGTGATAAATTTGTTCTATATGTGCTCTAATGGCCATTTGCAAGAGTATGCCGTGTGTTTATTTATGGGACAGAACTCGTATCTAGCCTCAAATAAGTTGGCAATAAATAGACGACCGGCATTTGTCTTAACGCACTTCCTGCATCGTAGACTGGGATCAAATCCCCTGTAAGATGGTGCTAAGATATCTGCAGTTACTGTGGTCAGTCTGAGAGGTGCAAAGGCTAACGGCGTGTCTTTAACGAACTGCTGACCAGCATCAGCGTCGTGTAAAGCGGCGTCGGCAGTAAGGTTGAGCAACGCTTAGTGTATAATTTGCAGCAATAATATGATGTTTTTATATATTTTACGTATACCTTTGTCTGAGCTATTGGGAATTGTACAAAGCACCAGGAACTCTTTGGAATCGCACAAACAACCAAAAGCTAGTTGGTGTTAGTCATCGAATGCTGATAATAATAATGCATTCGATTCGTATGGCTTGTAGCTCTTTAATTTCGAAAAGAAACAAACGAGAAAAAAAAGGCGCGGTTTTGCCACGAAGCGCAATATCCGTGTAGTCATTATTATTGTGTTTTCGCCAATAACACGAGCGCCGCCACATTGTTACTGGCGTTGCTGGCCGAGGACAGAATGAAGATGGCCAGGAAGGAAGGAAGGAAGGAGGAGCCTGCCACTCGACCGTAGAGCCATCCTATGCTAGTGGAATGTGCCGACTAGCTTCTAATCATATGCAACGCTACACCGGATCCGGACAGCCAGCGCGTGTCTCTCGCGCGGGGAAACAGCTGATTCAGCGGCAGCGGCGGCAGCGTTCAAAACAGGTGCGAGACTGGTCATGCTGCTGTTAGCGTTACCGGTGCGCGGTGCTCGGAAGGACAATTTAGCCGCCGACGTGGCATTTCTGCCTGCTGATCTCAAACACGAATGCATAATAGCATAGCTGCGTTCCGTACACAGTCACCACAATGTTTCTCACAGTCACCACAATGTCGCCCACGGTGCGGGTGTATGGGGCGGCGGTGGCGGCAGCGGCGATTTACATCGCAAACAAGGTTCCAACTCAGCCAACATTTCGTACTTTCGCTCTCTGCGTGCGTACAGCACGCTATGCAATGTACGCTACAGTTCTATGTAACGCTACAGCCGCTGGATAGCTCGTCTGAATAGCTGAAGCCTTGATGGTTGTGCGATACAAATACGGGACGACGCTGAATTACTTGAATCGTTTCTGTGTTCGCAAACCCAACGCCTCTCCCTCAATTTGCCGCCGCCGCCGCTGACAGGTACTGTACGTATGTGTCGTCGTTTAGGACCGGTTAGTGCACGTACAATTCCAGCAATAGTTGACTCTGTTATTGTCGTTGATGTTGATTTTGTTGTTGTTGTGTCGTTGTTGTTATTGTTGTTGTGCCGTTGTTGCTATTTTGGTTAAACCCAAAACTGTGCACCTAGAAGGGATCGGCTGATGTGCTGCTATGTCGTCGCGACTCGAATGTCCGCATCTCTTAATTAGTCGCTTCAATCGTAACAACCGTATTTCTATAGATACGGGGTGGAGCTGCCTGCTAACTGCCGGCACTGGTTGGGTTGATTGTTCTAAGCTCTTTCCTAAGTTCGGCATGATGTGCTGTCCATGATGTCCTGCGTGGTGTTCTCTTCGTTAAGTAGTTCCGCTGTATTTATGACAATAGACTGGCAGAGAGAGATTAGTGGCACACGCACATCGGTCTGCATCTACCTTTATCGGTAACTAAAAAGAATGCTCAATGGGCGAACATGTCTACGTTTCGTAAATCAAAACAGATGTTGTAATGGGTTGACATGTAAACCTTAAATAATGTATGTATATAACATACTTGTGGGTATAAGCGGAATGACTGAAGTCAATTTATCGTAAAAGTATATTTGCCCAGCCGGGGCCAGAGGCACACCAAGAGAATACAACATCAAGACACCTTTATTAGCACACAACCGGGTATATAAGCAAGGGTTGATGTTATCGTATAATTATTTAATAACGTAGAAATAATTGTTTTCGACTAAAAGCGCACACTCAACAACGAGTTGGATTGAGCAGGAGTTGGGCTTGTGAGTCCGACCTTGCCTTAGAAACAGACCATTTCTCAGCTTCGCACAAGCCGGAACGTTTGAGCTCAATGCCATGTTAAGATTTGAGGTTATGTGAATTGTTACCCACTAAGTACCCTAACAAGTCTGTTCTGCTAAACTAGCATAGAGCAGTTAAGTTAATTCCTTATACCTTTACTGCGCGGCAATTTTCCACTGAGGTCAGCCTTACCATGAACGTCGACAACGACCAATGTCAAAGCATTTGTGCGTAGAGTAATACTGCCACCGCACGCAAAACAGTGGGAGAGAAAAGGCGTATAAATGGATAGATGTGGCGAGACAGACAATCCCTCTGTCAGATAGACCGCCAGAGAAACATGCGTAAAAAAACAAAAAAATGACAGAAAATAAGCTGACACATACCCTAATGCTGTTGGCCGTGACAATTTTCGTATGCCATTAGAGTTTGTACGAAGAATTTGTTAACAAAATTCTTCGTTCGTATGTGGTCTCTCTCTCGCACACAGTTACGACACGAATCTTGTTTCCGGTTCTGTTGTATACATATACTTAGGTTAACGCCGGTCAAAAACATGCCTCAAGCCTAACGTAAACAATGTGTGTGCTATACTGAATAACGTATGGTTAAAAAAAATCCTTTCGGGGCTGACTCTCAGTCAAGATTTAACGTCCGTGGGACTACGTTTGCGCATTGGTTCACAGACGGACCCCCATAAATACAAATGTGCAACGGTGGGGCTCGAACCCGCGCATCTGCTATGTGTCTCCTCCGGTCGCAAGGCGCAGACGCATGCCACCACACCACCGGGCTCGACAACGTATGGATTAAAGTGATTCAACTCTTGTGTTCAACCTTGTGACTCCACTTGGAAAGCTATGACTACTAATGGTTACTCAAATGAGTCGATAGAGCACACAAAGCGAATGCTTACTTATGCACTACCGCGGCTGATAACGGTGGCGGCATGTGCCGTTTTAGATGGTGGCAAATGGCGCCAAACTATATGTGTGTGTGTGTAGGATATGAAAAGAGGCAGCGTTCTGTCGTCAAGATGGAAGATGCAGCCGCCCATGTCTTGTGTGTTTGAGGTCCTGTCGCCAACGCGCAGCGCGTTTTAAATAGTTCTCGTTGTTTTGTTTTTTTAAATAGGGTATATGTTCTTATAAGTAGCATTGTTGAAAATAGAAGTCAAGGGGCTGAAGAATAAATGTCATCGAGTTACGGTAAAAATATCTTCTGCGCAACCGTTACTTAATGCATTTTTTGAATTTTTCAAAGCATCATACACTGGAGAGTGCGTACTAACTAGCTGGCTGATGCGGTATCAAACATTAAGGTTCGCCGTTGTATGGACCCTAACATTCTCTTATATACTGTTCGTTTAGCAAATGTAGCTAATGCAGCGAGTTTCCTCGAAAACGCCTTACTTTACTTGTCGCTTAGCGGGTGTCCTCAAAGACGTAGGACTTTACTCGAGTTCAATGACGTATACCACAAAAAGTCGATTTTTTCCCGAAGTGTTAGCGTATGACTCCAAAAAAATCTGAGTCGTTGCCTGTTCTTACATTGAACTTTCTTGAGGCTACAAGAGACTAAGTCGAATACAATATTTTCGAAAAACAAAGTCAAAAATGGTACTTTTGCTTTAAAAGGCTTAGTAAAAAATAAGAGTTTCTAAACAGCCCAACAATATCTGTCGCCAAAAATAAATTTGGCAATGGTACCACAAGTTCTGTAAATGCCCAGTTTCGCCTTTTATACTCTAAGATGCTGATACGGGTCTCTTAACAGTATCTTCAACCTACTGCCTAAATTGAAACACACACTGGATTAATAAGATTTTAACACATACTGGATTAATAAGCTTATTGTACCTCCAAACCGGCAGTGTTTTGTCTAAAATACTTCTGAGTTGTTCCGCTAACTTAGGATCCCTAGTTTTAAGCAGATATCTTTACCAACTCTGCTAAAGTGGCATCTTTATTACAGAATATTGATAGGATTCTTTCAAAGAAGAGTAAGTTGATGATACACATGTATATATATTTTTTTATGTTTATGAGGTTTTATGAGTTTTATGAGGTTTGACTTCGAACTTTGTAGTGATAAGTGTTGTGAGGATAGTGTGTGTACTGAGTACTCTATTGGTGAATAGTGCACGCTGCAAGACACTTGAGTTAAGTGTCTAAGGGATCGAATCCCTTTCAAGCTCTCTGGCTGTGCACTCTCAACACCTGGAAGACTGTGTTCGATTTGCTGGCGTCATCGCAGAATATAGTTGCGGCGGAAGACGTTGTAGCTTACGGACCCACGTACACCAGCAGGTCGCCGTAGCCTAGTGGCAGTGCCAGCGACTACCACGTAGCAGCACCGGGTTCAATTACCGGGTCTGTTAAGGATTTTTTTTTTATTACATTTTTTTTTTAATTTTATTCTTCGTCTTTTTATTAGTGTAGTTGCGTGTTTTGTGATACGCGTATAGCGGCATAAACATGTCAAAGTTAGTGATATCCGGTCAGGATAAACCACCTGATTCGCTGGACATATCACGACTGAGGGCCGCCACCGCCAGTGTTGAGAATAATACGACGAAGGCAGACGACATTACGGCACAAGCGGCCGCATTGCCCGTGCCTGAGGGTGAGATGGAGTGCACTGCCACCGGCAACGACGACGGGAGTGATGCGTTAGCACATGATCGCGTTGGCTGCAAGCGGCGCAGGCAATCTGATATGGCAGGGATAGCGGACAAGCGCACCACACGGGCTAGTGGACTCCGAGGGATTCACCAAAGTTGTTTCGCGGAAGGAAAAAGCCATCATTTCACGTGAGCAGCGACAACTTAATAAGCTTCGAGGTGACATCGAAGCAGGGACCATCAATTTGTTCAAGGTTACGTTTCGAAGACAACCAACTGCCGAGTCGGATAATGTGTCATTTTCCGAAGGTTCAATGCTTAAAATCTTCAAGGAGATCTACGCGGTGTCACCAGGCTGCAAAATCGCTGGTGATACTCAGTCAATTGCGGTCTGAGCAAAAGACTTAAAAAGTGTAAATACGCTTCTTCAAGTGTCAAGCCTAGGAGAATGCCCCGTATCGGCTGCCTGCCCAGCCGTCACCTCATTTACCGCGAGAATTGAGGGAGTCAGCCCAATGTTCACCGAAGGAGAGATTGCCCACAAATTGGCAGAACATGGAGTTACCAAAGCACGTCGGCTATATCGTTCGTCCCCCGGTGGGAGAATACCGCTGACGAAGGTAATCCTCAGTTTTTCTTGCCAGCCACCGGTGTCCGTCTTTCTCGGTCATAGATCTCACCCGGTTATCCTAGAACCGGGTCAAGCAAGAATCTGCTTTAAGTGCTTGAAACCCGGACATCTTGCCGACAAGTGTCTGGGAAAAAAGCTCTGCAAGAATTGCGGAGGCCCGGATCACACCGCCGACTCCTGTCGTAGCGCTCCGAGGTGTGTGAACTGCCAGGGACCTCACCAGGCGGGATCTTCCTCATGCCCGCGGCTAGCTTACCTGCGTGAAAAAAGTAGGATAATGCTCGAGGGCCGCATGCTCCAGCAGGTTAGAGAGGATTACCCCGACGCGGTCATCGGCGAAGCTGTCCAGTGTCGCTCGGCTTCTGTTCAGGAGGGCCTGTCTTCCGAGGCACGGGGTCCCACCTACGCTACTGTGGTCAGGGGTATTTCGCCAGCAGTGGGGGCCGATCCGCAGGTCGTTCTACCCAACCCAAAGCCTATACCGAAGATCCAGAGGAAGAAACGCAGCTACAGGTCGTCTACGGTCAGGACCCAGCGCTCCCGCCGTTCGAGAAAAACCCCGAGAACAAGTAACTCTCGCCAGAGCGCCGATACCGGTTCGTCGCTTTCGGGACTGGCTGATCTTCTGCAGGGAATTAGACCTGAATTATCTGCCGTGTTGAGGTCCCTAGAGGAAGCGTTGCGACCTCTCATGGGACTGCTTTCCGTGGTGGGCAAGTTAAAAGGTCTCGCCTTGTAATGACAGACCACAACGACAACACGCCTAACCGCAGGCCCGCCAGCCCGCGGTCCGGGCAGTCGGACCCCAACAGGGCCCCCTGCCCAACCTGCGGGCTTTCGTTTACACGAAGAGGTCTACGTCGACACATAACGACCAAGCACGGAGGGGTTACCTGTAACATGAACGACGAGTCACAGCCCTCGAACTCTCGGTTAACCGCAGATAGGTTAATCGGCGTTATTCAAGATGTCACTCGCCGCTGGCGGTTGGTCCGCATTTTGCCAAAATCAGTACGTAGGCAAGTAGCCGAAGAGTTCACCAAAGTCCTGTGCTCAGTCGCAGAGAATAACGACGACACGGCCTGGCTTACTCTGTTCTCCTTCGCGCCTGTTGTCCTCCGCCTCCCCGATGGTGGGAAGGATGACCGGTCATTGGCGGTTATCGTCCGGAAGAACCTTCGCGACTTTGCTCAGGGGAAACGGTTTGACGATGGCAGTGGCCTTCCTTCAAACCTACGTCCCCGGCAGCGGACAGTTGACACCGTGCGGCTAGCCATCACCAAGCTATCGGAAGGCGACGTTTCTTCGGCGGCCAGGGTCCTAATCTCAGAAGACACGCTGGCACAGAAGCCCAGCGAGACGGCTTTGCTGTGGGATAAACACCCCCCCGCCCCTTCACCTCTGTCCTGGCCTAGCCCTCCTCACGTGCCCTTGCCATCAACCACATCAGCCGACAACGTTCGGTCTGCCATTAAAACGTTTTCGCGAAGCTCAGCCGCGGGCCTAGATTTCATTAGACCACGGCTCTTACAAGATCTGCTATCTCCCGCTCTAGGAGCTGCCGCCGACCGACTTGCGGCTGCCCTGGCCAAGGTCGTTGATCTTCTTCGCTGGAGTTCGCCGCTCTCTGAATGGCGACCGCTCATATTTGGTGCCAGACTTTTCGCCCTTAAGAAGAAAGATGGCAGCGTAAGACCCATCGCATGTTCATCTGCAATCCGGAGGCTGGCGGCAAGAATTGGCATCTTAGAGAACAAGGCAGACATCTCATATGCTCTTGGTGTCCATCAGCTTGGGTTTGCGACACCGGGAGGATGCGAAACCGCAGTGCACTCGACTCGGTCCTTCCTGGAGTCACGCTCTGAAGCTACCCTTGTGGTCAAGCTTGACTTCAGAAACGCTTTTAACAGTATTCGGAGGGACTACTTACTGAGTGCGGTAAAAGCCTATGTCCCGAGTATGTTCCACCAGGTGGAACTAGCTTATAAAGAGCCTTCCTGCCTTCTCCTGCCGCATGATGTTATAATGTCGCGAACTGGGGTGCAGCAGGGCGACCCATTGGGTCCCCCCCCTGTTTTGCCTGGCTGTCAAGGAGTTGGTCGACTCTCTTGAATGCCCTCTAAATGTATGGTACTTGGACGACGGTGTTCTGGGTGGCGCCCCCGATGCGGTAATGAGGGACATCCACCGAGTCAGTGAGTTTGCTGAGCGGAGTGGCCTGGCCCTAAACCCTGCAAAATGTGAGGTCCATCCTGTAGGAGGCGCTGCTGACTCCGAAGTGCTAGAGGCTCTCTCAGGGTGCAAGACCGTCGGCAAGAATTTAGAGTTGCTAGGCGTCCCCCTATTCCCGCAAGGAGGAAAATTCAATGTCACGCATTCATTTGGTAGGTTCTCACCGAGGCCTTTTTCTTCTGAGATCATCATTTTCGGCCCTTCGTCTCAACCACTTGTTTCGAGGGGCAGACTGTTCGCAAGCTTCAGGAATTCTTGAACGACTCAACGACCGCGTGATGTCTACATTAGAGGCGTTGCTAAACCTCAGCCTATCCGCTCGTGCGCGCCAACAAGCTTTACTCCCCGTTCTTTGGGGTGGCCTAGGGTTACCTGATGCGACTGTCTTATCGGAGCTCTGGCAGCTTCCCTCCATAGGTCTATGCAACAGGCAAGAAGCCTCCTGGATTCTGTTGCTCTCACGGACTTAGAAGCCCGATTGGAGACAAGCCACCGCAATGCAGTTGCCCTGTGCGGCCACGAACCCGTCGAAGCTGGACACCAGAGAGAATGGGCAGCAATTCTTTATGAGCAAAGAGTCGAAAACCTCATTGCGGAATGCGCCACGGATGCCGATAAGGCCAGGCTGCGCGCCGTCTCCTCCAAGGGGGCGGGCGCATGGCTCCACGCCATACCCTGTGCTCAGATCGGGACCCTGTTGGATGACGAGTCGGTAAGGATCGCGGTCGGACTTCGTTTAGGAACAGATCTTGTGTACACCCATGCCTGTGTCTGCGGAGACGTCGTCCAGCCAGATGGACGCCACGGGCTGTCCTGTATTGTCAGCGCAGGTAGGCGAGCAAGACACCAAGCCTTGAACGAAACCTTTAGCAGAGCTCTACG